>CM025839.1:30835391-30898824 GCA_014673565.1 Sebastes schlegelii
CCCGTCAGAAAGGGCCGTCTGACGGTGAGGTAAAGCAGTGAAAATATTCTAAATATAACGTATACTAAAACTGATATTTAGTTTTTTAGGTAAAAGCCTTTTCCGACGGGGAACTGAAGCCGTTTTATCCCTCTCTTCAAAGCCACCAGACTTCATTCACAAAAACAGTAATTTTACCTCACAGAACAAGGGAGTATACATACATACAAGCTCACTTTAAAAAATCTGAACTAACCCTTTCAGTTATTTCCAAACTAACGTTGACTCAGCTAGTGCTAGCGTTCATATTATTCATAACCTTATTGATTTGCTTACTTTGGTAACCTACGTCTCTGCATTTGGGTGTTCACATTTGAAAAGAAGGCAAAAGAACACAGATGCACCAGCCCTTTAAGTTAATGCAGCAGAGAATCTGACTGTCTTATAACTACAACAACAGCCAACGTTTTCTTTTCTGCTCAAATGTCCTTGAATAAGAAACTGAAGCCCTACCTGCTGCTAGTCGTCTTTGTTGAAATATGCATGTAGTCTGTCTCACAGGATTAGAAACTAACTCTGAATTTCTCAAAAATCCCCATATTCTGTAAATATTTTGGATAAAACTTGGATTCAGTCGGTTCCCTGAAAGTAGAAGCTCTTCAGTTTAAGTTTAGATGAAGTTAGTGTTTCTAAGAGCTTCCCAGAATCCACCTCAGACTGCAGCACGTTTGGTATTTGCAGACATTCATCAATAAACACGATCAATTCCTCAGCGACCCAGACCTCGCCGTAACGCCTGGCTTATGGCAATCCTTTTCCAGCTAACGATGTTTACAGGAAAGCTGTCAGATGTGTTATGCTGAGCAGGAGGAGGAGAAGGCGTGGGAAGCGAGGTGTACTGTAGGTAGATAGCTCTGCACCATCCTGTGGATCACAGCGAGGCTGTTCATCTCCAACAGGGAGGGAGATGATCCTGTAAGGGTTTGATCTCAGACCTCCTTCAGATTTATACTTCAGTACTCTGAAGCCAAAAGGACCAAACAAGCTACTTGGTTTACCTTCTTATCTCTGATACTCTTTTAACTTTTCAAGTGCTTTTCTTTCTCAGTTTTTCCTCTGCCCTCCCTCTGTTCACGTCTCCTCCATTTCCCCAGTGTTTTTCATGCAGCAGAGAGAACTCGCTTTCTCTGACTTAATGTCCTTTTCCATTTTGCATTCTCTCCACCTTCATCCTCTTTGCAAAGGGAAGTGCCAGGAAGGAAAATGAGATTCAAAGTCTCAGCCTGTCTCCTCTTCTCTCTCTCTCTATTCTGCATTTTTTCGTTCCCTCTGTCTGCTGGTCAGTCAGACTCAGATAAAACCCTCTGCAGTTTTCTAGATCTGGCCACCTAGTCTCTAATGATCCTTCTGCATCTCTTTCACGCTCGCTACACTCCCCTCTGATGGCGTTAAGCCTCCTCAGCGCACAGGAAAGGCTTACACCGCTCTCATATCCACATTAATGCAAAACACATTTTCTGCTTCTTCTTGCTGTGTGCAGAGAGCAGGATATCGTTCTCGGTGATAAATGCTGTTTGTTGCCGCACTGATGTGTTTGTCCTCTGTACTCTGCTTTTATTTAATCAAGCAGGTCAATAAGTCCACAGGTCGAAGTCTTTCAGGAGACGCCTCTGGAGGTTAGATCGGAGCGAGAACACCAGTCACAGATTTAATTCCCAATATGGCGTACTCAATTTATGGGTCTAAAATAGTGCATGTTATGCAGGTAATCTGTACATTGCTACTGAGAGAAATGTTGTTAGTAAGTAATGTTAGACTCAGCCTAAACTTCAAGATCAGCAACTTTACAAATAAGCCTTAGAAAGCAGTGAAAGGGTCAACGCAACCTGGCAAGAGATGTAACAAATAGTGCCGATGGCCGACATATTGGCAGCTTCGTCTTCCAGGAAATCCAAAATTACAAAACTAAACATGAGGGTTTAAACTGGGTTACACATTTGGACCTAAAGGTGGACAGTGAGGGAGGAAATTGGATTTTGTTCAATGGAGAGAAACTGCAAAATGACTGAGTACCAGGTGGTTACCGGCTGTTGGTAGTTTCTCATCCTGTTAACCAAATGGCTCACCGTGAGATGCAGGTTGTCGTCTAAAACTCATTTAGTTTGATGTAATGACTGTTGTTTTAACCCCCCTCCTCTCCCCTTTGCTTCCGTCCCAGGTGCTGGGGAAGGACCACCCAGATGTGGCCAAGCAGCTGAACAACCTGGCCCTGCTGTGTCAGAACCAGGGCAAGTATGAAGAGGTGGAGTACTACTACATGAGAGCGCTGGAGATCTACCAGACCAAACTGGGCCCCGACGACCCCAACGTGGCCAAGACCAAGAACAACCTGGTGAGAGGGGTGGAGGCGGAGATGGAGCAGTGATGGAGCAGTGTTTCACTGGTGGAGGAAAGCTGCTTTTGTCAGTTAGGGGTATTTTTAATACACTGATAACAATCAGTCAGTTTAAATGGAGTCATCCCTAATGTATGCTATCCAGTAACAACTGTGTTTTCATTAGTGGTGAACTTGCCACAGAGATATTACTATGAGAAATAACTCACTAATGAAAATAAACACTACAGCACTGGAGCACACTAACACGCTAGCCAGCTTGGCTAGCAGTCATGAGGGGGCTAGTTATCAAAGTAAACTTGTTAATTACCTCCAGCGCTAAGGGGTCAATAAATTCCCCCAGTTTATTCTGAGACATATTTGTACCATTAACTCCTGTGTCTGCAAACCATACCCTTTTGTGGAGCAGTTTATACTGCAGCAGAGCAGGGTTTTATAAAAGTTGAGGTTGCAGAACACGAGGTTACCTTCATACCTTCCTGCCATTTCATCGTATATGACGGTATGTGGTGCTGAGCAAGACACGGTTGAGCAGCTTGTCATTAAAATAAGAATAGCTG
The DNA here is from genome assembly GCA_014673565.1 of Sebastes schlegelii. Lineage (NCBI taxonomy): Eukaryota > Metazoa > Chordata > Actinopteri > Perciformes > Sebastidae > Sebastes > Sebastes schlegelii. The sequence goes on from CM025839.1 coordinate 30,838,326, forward strand.
GCCCACCTTTAAGGTTATTCTACCTTAAATGAGGCAATGGGCAGTTGTCGATAACTTCAGGGAAGTAGCTCTCTACTTGTATAACACATTTTAGTTTTAAAAACTCCTTAAAAATACATTAAAAAAATACATATTTCCCAAAGCTAAGGCCTGATGGGGAGTCAACTTTGGCCCGGCAGGCGGCTGCGCTTGCAATACACCGGTGGAAACCCTGCAGCATCTCCGTATCAGTTAAATAGAAAGAGGAGCATCTGTATTTTTGACGGTGTTGAAAATCATACCTTTCTAAATACTCTGATATACCGTAATACCTTGAGACCGCCTAAGCCTACAGCACAGCTAATAAGCTACTATACCTTCCTTTGTTTTGGATTCTTCAGCTCTTTGTCCCCATCGGAATTAATTGATTCAGCTATGAAATCTTGTTGTTTTAAATGCTGGTGTATTTAGATAAGAATCAACTATTTTGTACTTGGTTGAAATTGTTTTTCTCCCTAAAAAGGATTTTACAACAAGTTTGACATCTCAGGTCAACATCTTGTATGCTGTATGGTACTTTACTTTACTACGTTCAAAAGAAACATACAGTACTATGTATTTATAAAAACACGGATCCCCTGAGAGTGTACTATGTACTCATTCTCATATACAGTGTCGTGCTGACTCTAAGTGTTTGTTTCTCTCGTGTTCCTCAGGCGTCCTGTTACCTGAAACAGGGCAAGTTCAAGCAGGCTGAAACGCTGTACAAAGAAATCCTCACCCGCGCTCACGAGAGGGAGTTCGGCTCTGTTGACGGTACGACATGAAACACATTTCAGCTAGTATCCTCTCATCCAGACTGACTTAAAATAACACACACAGACAAACTTTGACAGCCCCCCGCTGTTCTCCTCTTCTGATGTAAAGGTTAATATTTCCAGACATTTTGGTATCTGTAAACAAAGATGACCTTTCAGCTGAAACTGAAAACTTCTTCAGAACCAGAGTGACTTCTTAAAACTTGTCTTCTCTGCTGCTGTCGTACGGATTCACTTCTTCTTATGTGTCTGACTGATCTGTTTCTCTGCAGATGAGAACAAGCCAATATGGATGCATGCTGAGGAGAGAGAGGAACAAAGCAAGGTGAGCAAAATCTGTGTAATTTGTGTAATATAATTCTAGTAATTTCTTTGTTATTTATACTCATATTTTGTTGATTTAATGTTTGTCCCCAAGATCTTATATTTAATTTAAAAATACAAATGTAACAGTAGAAAAATCTGACACATTAACGAGTTAACCACATTTAAATTTGACATCTATTAACGCCAAGTCAGGACAAACAGAGAAGAAAATACTAAGTAACACTGACGGCAGCATTAAACTACTCTGACAGTTTTCTGATGGTATTTAAGATGGAATAGGAAGGATTGACTTTACAAAGAGCTGGATTAGCAGATTAAGTCTCTGTAATAACCATCCAGTGCTGATGGTGTGAGTACCCGACTTCCCCAACTAGAGGAGTTTATTTTCGTTGTGGGTTTAAAACCTTGACTCGACTGTAATCCCACCGCTAAATACCCCTTCATGTTATCTTTGACGGTATTTTTAAAAAAGCCTCTAGTTTTAAAATGAGTTAATTTTCATCCTTTAAAACCTGAGTCACTTCAAGTTTTAGTTCACAAGTTTGTGCTTCTTGTTCAGACTTAAAATGTTCATGTGAGTAAATGTAGATTTCCTTAAATCAGTTTTGTTGTGAACTAATGAACCAGAGTTTTGTCTCGTAGGGAAAGCAGAAGGACGGCTCACCATTTGGAGAATATGGAGGCTGGTACAAGGCCTGCAAAGTCGACAGGTCAGTTTGTTTGGTTGATTCAGTGTTTGAGTGAAGAGGCACAACGCTCACAGCAGCAAACAGACAACAACAAACACCGGACTTTTAACCAGGAGACCGGTGTTGTGACGTTAGCATGTTTTTCAGTGAGGTTTGTAACGTGTTTTCCGTACTTGTGTTACGTTGTTTCGGTACGTATTGTACTTAGTTAGGGTAAGGGAAAACGTCATGGTTGGGGCTTAAAATAAGGATGTAAACTAAGTGGTTGTGTTGCCTAAACCTAACTGCGGATGTTTGTGTGACGTACAAATAACACCCGAAAAGGCTAAAATACGTACTCATAACACACGTAATGTCCGTGTAATGTCGTGGTATCTATACACCTTCCTGTGAGACTGGGTTGTGTTTAGAGGCCTGAAAATATCAAATCTTCCAGTAATTTACTAGAAAAATTGCATAATTTAGAGAAAAGTCTGAAAAATAAACATAATTTTGTGCAGCAGAAATGTTTTTTTTTCCTGGTTCCTTTTTTATTGATAATCTTCTGACCCCTCAGATTGATCCAATGACCCCTTAAATGGCTTCCAACCCTCAAGTTCTGGGACCCACTACTGTATATCACATCTAAGACTTTGTTTTTGTTTGAGTTTACACGTTTAACCCCTTTTCTGTCTCTTTCGCCCCTTTTCCCTAATAAATATTTTTGTTTATAATTTAAGTTATTGAGGTTTGCCATATGGCTGTCTTCGACCAAAGAAATTCTTAGTCGCATACGATTTTGTCGACTAATTGAATAGTTGATTTAATTGATAGATCTGTAAAACTTCCTCCTTAAAGAATTACACAAAAGCACCACTTTAAATCAGGTGTTTACCAGAGATGTGCTCTTAAGTTTCTTAGAAATAACTCATTCAGTATGAAAAGAAGCATAAAAAACGACTAGTCATCTAAAGACTTCTTAGTTGACTAAGACCAAAACGACTGATTAGTTGACTAAGAGGGGGCAGCCCTAATTTGCCATGTACATGTACATGTATTATTCAGAAAAACACTCAATCCTGCTGGTCTGCGATCAAATCCTGATATAAAATCAGATTAATTTATTAAGGGTTTTTGTTTTTACAAATCAAGACATATTTAAGTTCATTGAGAGAAAACACTCAGCCTCTGTGTCATTGTTTAGCTACTATATCTAAAGAAATGTGAAGAACAAAGTAACTTAATTTCGATGTAGGTATTAAATAAATGTGAAATATTGATATCTCTAAATAAGTGAAAATGCTCCTCGTTCACCAGAATGATTCTCTGTAATGAGATGTTCCTCCTCCTTGTTTCTGCAGCCCCACGGTGACCACCACCCTGAAGAACCTCGGCGCCCTCTACAGGCGGCAGGGCAAGTTCGAGGCGGCCGAGACTCTGGAGGAAGCTGCCATGCGTTCCAGAAAGCAGGTGTGGTCCCCGGATGACGTGACTAATAGCACAGGATTCCTTCGCTGCGGTTAAGAAAGAGAGAGATAGATAGAGAGTGGCAGATAAAATGGGTCAGCTCAGCATTTACAGCAGATTAAAAGGCAGAAAACGGTTCAATCTAGTGTAAAATGAAGGCTGAGATGATAAACTGTGAGATGCTGGGAAGCCTGGAGTGCATCTTTTAAACTGCCTCTGATGGCGTGTTACTTATGAGACCTAATGGGGTTTCCTGTGGTGAAGCCCCGGCGGCTTTAATCTTGAATTAGGATTTCCTTACAGGATTTAATGTCTTTAGTATCTCTCAATAGGGAAATTACACATGATGCTCAAATTACACGGGATTCCTGTGGTGCTGCTATAGTTACAGCTGGAGGCAGTTGTCTTTTGGTAATGGGATTATATATATAAATGATTAAATCAAATCAATAATTAGGACTGGTGTTTCATATGCTGAGAATGTGAAACTAAGGAAAATTCACAGGTTTTACAAGCACAAATTGCAGGGCATTTTCAGTTTTTTGTCATTTTTGCTTTTAATAGTGCACAGATTTAATTTAAGTAGCAGAAAAATGAGAAATGTGGTCATGGTGTAGAAATGTGAGTAGCTTTTATAAATATTTATGCACTTTGTAAATAGAAGAGGACGAGTTTGACATTTAAAACAACCCATGTCTGAAACTAAACTAACTTTGGGCACAAAGTATATAATTTAAGAGGGAGGAACATGTTGATAAAGATAAAATAACAAGCATTTAGATTCAGTCAACGTCACCGTTCTACAGGTTGTTGTCCGGTTGGTGTTTTTCCCCTCTTGAATAATTTATTCTCCAGACAGAGTGATGTGGTGTAACTCTATCATTGTCCAGCTTTATTTATGCCAGAGGCTGCTTGACTTTACCAACTTGTTCCTGAAGAGAAATCCCCCTGAATTTACTTTCAAATACGCATTTTTCATATGAAAACTTAATGAGTCCCCGTCCACTCAAATACGTGTTTTGCTTGTTGTTGCTTCAGTTGGATGTTTGAGCTGCACTCTGCAGAGTTTGACCCTAGAAGATGAGAAAGGCAAGAAAGTACGTACGAGCAGGATTACCCGACATGACAACTAGTTTTGAAACCATCGTGGTTCAATATTAAATTTACACAAATGTAATGTGAAATCTTTTTAGTGAAGTAGGAGTCATTTTTAAAATGAACAATTCCTCCATATCATAGATTTTTGGGTTCTGGATATCATCATGTCATTTTAAAACCATATCAGGCACAAATTATTATTCAAAATAGAGAATTTTTTGTCTTAAAATATGTTTGAAGAGGATCTTTAAGCTCTGTAAAATTTAGTTTTTAGATATATAAACATCATCATGGGTTTTTAGTGTTCCAGTTCCACTTTTCTAGCTCCATACTTAAAGGGTTATTTTGGTATTTTTCAACCTTTCCCATATGTTTCTGTCGAAGTGACTAATCGGGATAACAATTTTTGAAACTGGTCCAGTATTGAGGGAGAGCGCTGTGACCGGCAGCTGCTCACGGGCTGAAATGTAATCCTATTGGAGCAAGCTGGCTCCGTCATTTACGTCCACTAACAGTGCTGCTTTTTACATTGACAGGCTCTGATTGTTATTATACAGTAAGTGTCTGACAACCTTATGGAAAGAGTCTCGCTCAAAGCGAAGTCTGGTGAAATCTGGCGAGGTGACGTGTTGCTGGAAGACAACGGTGGAATAGTGGAATACATCCATGGTGGAAACACAAGAGTTTGTTGAGTACAGAAAGCGTAGCTTAGTGTTTTCTAAAAGATTTTCAATGTTATGGCTGAATAATTAGATGATTTCCACAATTTGGGTGAGGTCTTTGTATTCGTATTTATTTGAGCCAGAGTATAGGGATATTCAGATTTCACAACGAGACTTCTCCTTAAACAAGACTCGGACATAATAACAAACAGACCGGATCAAAGGAAAGGTCAGAAAAAGGTTTCATTTTTCTGTAGGGTCCTTTCCATAATGTTTGTCAGACACTTATAATAACAGTCTGATACTGTCAGTTGCAAAAACAAGTACATTTAGTGAACGTAACGTTACATTGACGCTGCTCACTTGTCCTCAAAGCTCGATTAGTGGGTGCTGTCTTCAGCGCTCTCCCTCAATACTGGACTAATTAAAAACATTGTTGTTCCCAATGATCACTTAACAAAACAAAAACATAAGAAAATAGGTTTAAAAATACCCTTTAATGTAAGCTTAGCTGGTCAGAAAGCATATTGGCTGCTATACAGTACTCTTTTTGCTCTTAAAGAAGTGGGTTTCATACTAGTGGTGGCATTGAAGAATCAACATCCTCAGCAGCAGGAAACATCAGGTTTCTGTTTGCTGTTTCACAATTTCCTTAAAAGGAACTGTTGAGTTTTTCCCCGTAACTTTAGTAAATGACTCTGCTGAATGAGTTCCTACTGCTGGTGTCTAATATAAGGTGTGTGAATGTGTGCCAGGGCCTGGGTTCAGTGCAGCAGGTGGTAGAAGTCTCTAGCTTTAATATTAATTGGATGAATTGTGTGTGTGTGTGTGTGTGTGTGTGTGTGTGTGTGTGTGTGTGTGTGTGTGTGTGTGTGTGTGTGTGTGTGTGTGTGTGTGTGTGTGTGTGTGTGTGTGTGTGTGTGTGTGTGTGTGTGTGTGTGTGTGTGTGTGTGTGTGTGTGTGTGTGTGTGTGTGTGTGTGTGTGTGTGTGTGTGTGTGTGTGTGTGTGTGTGTGTGTGTGTGTGTGTGTGTAAAAGCTGCAGAGGTGCTCAGCTGTTGCTTTAATTGGATTAGCTGAACTGGTGTTTATTGTGTTTATCAGGGTCTGGACACTGTGCACAAGCAGCGCGTGGCGGAGGTCCTGAGCGAGCCGGAGGCCCGCGAGAAGCAGCGAAGCCGCGAGAGCTTGACCTCCGACACGGTGAAGTACGAGAGCGGGCCGGACGGTGGCGAGGAAGTGAGTATGAGCGTGGAGTGGAACGGGGTAAGTACAGTACACAGCCCTCGACACGCTACTGAGAGTCCCCAGACATGTTTATATAACAAAAACAGCCTGTTTCTTTCTGGACAGAAGCCACAAACAACAAAATCTGAGTCTGTTAACAAGAGTCTTTGTTGAAATATGACACATATATAAACTGTTAGTACAAAGAGATTGATAACCTCCTGATCAATAGGAGTGAATCATCTTAAGGTTCTGGTCACATCAAGCTGGTTTGAAGCAGATTATTTTAACTTTGGTACATCAACTGCTTTACTTATTTATCTTTGTTTCGGTGATGTTGATTGCCAATAAAATGTGAATATTTTCAAATAACAGCAAGACAGTTTTCCATCCAGTTGCAGGAGAACTGTAGAGCAATTTTTTACAAGTAAAAATGCAATCTGAAACATCAGAAAGCAACCAGAAACTCATGTTGTATTTTTGTAACACCTGCACGTCAGTTCCAAACCACAAATTTCCCCAAACTGATTTCGTTGTTTGTTTAAATAAATTTGTGGTTTGGAGTCGGTGTGCAGCTGTTCCTCTTTTCAATTGTGCTGATTTCAACTACAGTACATGTAATTAGTTACTACACTTCCTCTGTTGATACTCACACTTGTGTATTAACTACAGTAGCAAACCAGAGGAGGTATAGTAGACCAGTTTATTATTTTTAGCTAAAGTTACAGAATGTGTTTTAGATTTCTGTCTCAGGTTGACAGATAATATTAAAAACGGCTATTTCAGAGTCCAAATGCCGTTTATGTACAATTTATGGTCACTTTTTCATTGACGTTTAAAACCAAAGAAAACCCACAGTGTGATTTCACCTTTAATGTACCTAAAGTAGGGCTGTCAATCTACTTTAAAATATTTTTTATCTAGCAAATATTCTTGCTCTATGCAAATGTATGTATATATTTATTATTGTAAATTAATTAACAACACAAAACAATGACAGATATTGATCCAGAAACCCTCACAGGTACTGCATTTAGCATAAAACAATATGCTCCAATCATAACATGGCAAACTGCAGCCCAACAGGCAACAACAGCTGTCAGTGTGTCAGTGTGATGACTTGACTATGACTTGCCCCAAACTGCATGTGATTATCATAAAGTGGGCATGTCTGTAAAGGGGAGACTCGTGGGTACCCATAGAACCCATTTACATTCACACATCTGGAGGTCAGAGGTCAAGGGACCCCTTTTGAAAATGACCATGATAGTTTTTCCTCACCAAAATGTAGCCAAAATTTGGAGCATTATTTAACCTCCTTCGTGACAAGCTAGTATGACATTGTTGGTACCGATGGATTCATTAGGTTTTCTAGTTTCATATGATGCCAGTATCTTCACTCTAGAGAGCGCTACAACCTAAAAATCGCAAGTTGCGTTAATGCGTTAAAGAACTTAGTGGCGTTAAAATGAATTTCAACTTTGACAGCCCTACTGTAAAGTAAAAAGCTCAATTCAGGACTACCTAAAAGTGTAGATTCAAAATCTCTATTGCGACATCCTTACTCCTTGTTATTCATTGTCTACTTTGTGTTTGACAAACTAGATGAAATCCTCCTTGTTTTATCTGCTGGGTACTTACATGTATAGATGAATTGTGGTCATTATATGATAAAGATGTAAACGTCTATCAGGGTTCCTGTGGTTTTCTGTCAAGAAAGATACCGTGAGATTGTTACCTTACTCCGTTAATCACAGTTATTCTAATTAGGAACATCTCCCACCTGTTGAAATGCCAGTAAAAAGATCATTTAGTCCTGTGCTACACTGATCATGCTGATTGACTGTCAGAATTACTCTCCTGCTGTAGCTAGTGCTTGTACTTCACTTTGATTAATAAGTAAAAAGCTGCTCTTGGCTGGATGTTAAATCTCTGACAGCAGGTGCTTCAGTCGTAGTGTTTCACATTTACATAATGCTTTGATCGTAATAAACCTCTAAACTCTCTTTTCTGTAGAGCTTTCTCAACTAACTCTTTAAAAGCTGCGTTCAAAGCAGTAAAGCCCCTCTGGTGGTTACTTGACAACACCCGTCTAACCCCCTCCGCTGCAGAGCCACATTTCTAACCGAGCGGGTACATTTCACAGCATCTGCAGTATTTTCTCATCCTCTAGCGACTGCAGTGGCGAGAACATGTAGATGTAGAGTCTCTGTAGGCTGCTGCTCACCATCTAACTGTATTCCTGCTGCCTGCTCACATAGCAACAGTAGTCATAGCGCCCTGAACAACCAATCAGCATCTCTCCTCCTGTACCTCTGGTTGTGGCTGTGGGAGGTTTTGGTGTGAGACACATCAGTGCCGACACACGCTGTTATTAGCTTTCAGCCTCCTGCAGACGGTCTCACATCACCAGCTGATCTCTGGACATATTTATATCAGGAAGGCAGCCTGTCTTATCTGGAAAGAGCTTTAGCTGGAAGTACATCTTAATAATGCTGCTTTTGTTTTGCCCTCTTTGATCGAACAGTAAATACATTTATGCACCACAAAATAAAGAAGAATACCGAGTTTAAAAATATGCCTGAATTAATTTTAAATTTGATTTAAAGTTATAATCTGGAAGATCCCCGTTTCCTTCTCTCTATGGCGATAAGCGGTAAATGCAGGTGTGTTTTTGGATCTCACTTCGCAGAGATCCAATTAGTGTCGCCGCTTGTGATTTTTTTCCCGGGAATATCACAACAGACACCCAGTTTGTAATACTGCAAATCCCCATAGTGTTGTGTTGTGTAGATGGTGACTTAACAGACATTTATTTAAATGAAAGTATTCAAGGTTATTACTTTAAGATAAGATCAAACTTTATTGATCCCAAGAGGGACAACTGGCATTACAGCAGCACAAGAGGACGAGCAGAGAGGTAGATAGGAGCAGGAAACAGATATGTAAAAAACGAAAAGTAAATATGCAGTTAACAAGAAGTTAGAACGCTTTATACAACATGTTACCCTAACTGTGCATACATTTATATATAGATTAGTATGTGTGCATAATGAATATAATTTCAATATAATCAAGATAAATGTAAAAATAATATAAATATAAAATAAGAGGGATGTATAATGAACATTAATGTATAAATATTGCGTAGAAAATACTGTGATGACTTTACATTAGGGCTGTACTGAATGTCACGTTTTATATTCAAAACTTCTATTGAGGTTTTTGAATTAAGTTTGAATGTCCGTCGTCATAATTTATGACGTCATCACCCCGAAAAAAGAAAAATCCTCAATTTGAATAAAGTGATTCATCAGATTAAATGTTAGTCTTTTTTTAATTAAATCAACTTTCTTTAATGAATATAACTCGTCAGTGCCTCCCTTTGTGTGCGTAGAGCAAACAGTTATTTGACCACTGTGAAAATGTTGTTTTTGAAAGGCTAAACGCCAACAAATACGGATTGAAGCAGAATATTTTGTTATGTAAAACATGTAGTGAATTTTGGAAATGATTACATCTATCTTTTTTTCGCAGCCACCACTGGAATATAATTCTACAAATAGTATAATACTATTAACATCAGTGTAGCCTAATCTCTCTCTGCAAGTTTACAGAAATACCGGGTTTACACAACAATAGACATGAAAAAAAATCACTAAAGACTCAACGAATGTTGATTTAGAATTTGAATGTCAACGTTATGAATGAAGTTTCGAACTGTTCGGTACAGCCTTGAATGTAATCAACAATAATGTGAAAATAATATAAATATAAAATGAACATATAAAGTATAATGAACATTAATATATACACAGTAATATGTAGAAAATACTGTATAGCAGTTTTCTACAGACTATTATAACTTAGATTCGCAGAGTAGAAACATGGCATTCTGGGTATTTTTACCCTCCACTGCTTCCCTGCAGCTGTCAGACCACATAAATCATCACTTCCACTTCAGCTCTTTCCACAGGCAGGTGTGAAAACAGTTTTTGTTTTAATCTCACTTCATTATAAATACGTCCTCTGAGAAGCAGCGTGACTCATCAGTGTTCATCTGACTCAACATGGGCTCTGTACTGTACTCTTTCTGTGATCTGTGTCCACTGTGCTGTGTATATATATCTACCTGTGTGTTTTATATGTTCCTCTCCTTTGCACCTGTGTGACGAGCTGCTGCCTGAGAATGTAAAGTGTGGTTTATTTTCTTTCCTTTGCTTGCTTTGTTGGCATGTTAGCAGCCAGAGATGAAGGAAAGGTTGTTTAATGGATGTTTAGTAGCCTGTGAGCTAAATGTGAAGCTAAAGTTAACTTATAAAACCTAAAAAACACTGATTATCATTTGTGTTAAATATCCTTTAACCGGATTTCAAAGCGCTGTAATCTCTAATAAGTTTATTATTATGATCACTAAAGTGCTGTTTTATTTACACATACATGTTAGGCATTTAGTGGATTGTTTTTCCAGTCAAATGAAACCATTAGTTTATTAATCGTTTTTAGGCGAAAAAACACTGTTTTCCATGCACTGATGCATTTTGAGATTTGGGACTATTATCTTCTTTCAGACTAGTAGAAAGAAAACATCCAAAATACACAGTTAAGTGTTTATTTTACTATTTTGACTATTTGCGTCTGTAGATTTCTCCTAAATTCACCAAAAGTAGGGCTGCACGATTTTGAGAAAATGTCCAATAGTGATTATTTTGACTGATATTGCGATTGCGATATGATTTGCGATATTAAAGGGAATGATCATTTTTACAGAATTATTCTTATTTTCCACTGAAAAACATATCTAAATGATTATGTAGTGATTTTTGCAGGGATCTGTACCAAACAAAGATGTTTTCTTAAGTCTATAGTATATGATGTGTAAGCCAGGACACAATATTTAATTTAAAATGGTATTTTGACACATTTAAATATCACACTAGGCCATATTGCAATACAATTTTGATCAATTCAGCAGCCCTAACAAAAAAATATATACTATTCCAGGAAACGTATTATAACAAATAAATTGTCTTAATGTAAGTAATCATCTGGGGAAGTTTCATGTTGAAATCTATGAGTTTTCACCTATCACCTGGAGTGTCACCCCTTAAAAACATGCCCAAAAAATACACTGAAAGAAATGTACTCATAAGTCTTTATGAAATCAAAGTGTCTGTCTGGCTGCTCTCATGCGTCTCCTGCCTGCATCCCCTCTGTGTTTTATTTTGTGATGCTCTAACAAAGGTTAAATGTTCTAACTGATGTTAAATGTGCTAACAAATGTTCCAGATAATACAGAGACACAGAATCTCTCCACCACGTTAAACTGTGCAAAAGCTCCACCTGGTGGAAAACTCTGTGAGCTACATCACAGTGGACTGAAGTTATTCTGCATAGATGGTTAAAGAAAAGTCAGAGAAATAACTATTTAAATAAGTAGCCAGGTACTTAAACAGTTGGATTTTTATGCAGAGAAGGACTAGAGATGCTGTTACAGCTTTAAATATTAGTTATGAGAAGACAGTTTAGTTTCCTGTCTGAGTGTATTGTATCATATAAACCAGCCTAAATGTTACTTTCCCACCCTGTCAGAAGCTGTCCGGTCGCTGTATTTTAACACGTTGAGCTTCATTCAGTCAGCCGAGACCTTTTTATTAGATTTTCACTGTCACACCTGGAGCAGGACGCAGGAGGTGTGAATAGTGTCTGGACAGAGCTGATAATAACTCGTCCTCCGTCCTGTAAAACCAGTCAGCTCCTCTCCGGTTTGTGTTGTTTTTCTGGGTTTTGGAGCTCGTAACGAGTCAGTGGGCGAGACCCGAGGCCGTTTGGACTGGACTCTGGAAAACGGCTGACGGCCTCAGAGAACCTGATATAAAGTCTGGGTGGTTTTTGTTTTTTACCAGAAAACTAAGGAGGTTGGAAAATAAATGTTATTTTAGCTTTCTGGCCTCATTTTAGAATGTTTTTCTACATAATTCTTCCGTTGTGGTCCTCAGACGTGAGGGATATTGTAGCATTTGGTATCGATACACACTGGTTTGCTGGTTTCTTAGGTACACCTGGTTTAAACTAATGCACTCCTGCAATAAATCCTCCCTTCACGAAGGTTATAATGTTCAGTTTTCATTTTAGAGGCTGCAGCTTGTGGTGTTGTTGAGCTGTATTTGGTTACAATGGTTATATTTTGTCTACCCTCATTGATATAAACATGGTGGACAAAATATTAGAAACACTTTTCACAGTTCAACAGCATCACAAACTACATCCTCCTAAATGTTAATACAGTTGAATCGTCACAAAAACTGAACATTATTCTTCATGAAGATGAGATTTAGATTAAAGAGGACCTGTTATGCTTTTGAGTTTTCCCCCTTTCCTTTAATGTAGTTTTATGTGAATGTAAAAGGTCTGCAAAGTTACAAAGTCCACGCCAAAGAGAGTTACTCTCCCCGACAGAAACACTGCTCCTGAACTGCCTGAAACGCCTTGATTGAAGCCCCTCCTTCGCGATCCTCCTCTTTTGTAACACAGTGATATCACCAAGTAACACATTTACATAATACCTGCCTAGCAGCTAGTTTAGCACTCCCTCAAACAAAGCATTGCTACGTGCTTTAATTTTGAAAATTAAAGCATGTATACATGTTGTAGTAGAAACACAAAATACAAGTATACAGCTAAAAATAAGCATAATGGGTCCTCTTTAAGTTTAGCTACTGTAGGCGTACCTAATAAATTGGCAACTGAGTTTCTGTTGAGCTGGAAGATTCATTTAAGCTTAAAGGTGTTTTACCAGTTTTAAAAAGCATATATGATATGCTTGTTGTAAACGCTAAGAAGCTGATATTGTTACGGTTTGCTGTGGCAGCGTTTCTCTGTGCTCTTTAGAGCGGATCCGTCTAATGCTGTTGTTAGGAGTTTTATCACTTATCATGTAATGATGCAATGATTTTGCCAAAGCCTCTGAAGCTAATGCACAAACTGGTGGAGAAATCCTGTGTCTGATCTGGGAACCTGATAACCGTGTCAGTCTCTTTAATCTACTGTTTCCCTTCTCCTTCTCTTCCTCCATTGTTTTCCATTTCTTTCCTTCCTCACTCCTAAACTGCTCCTTTTTCAAACTCTCTGTTTCTCTGTTTGTATTTCCTTCTTTCTTTCTTCTTTCTCTTCCTGCTTCGTCTGACCGGCAGGCATAACTCCAGATGCCTTGTAATGGTTCTAAAAAACAAAACTTGTCTTCTGCATGACGGACGCCTCACCTCACCTCGCCTCAACCCCTTCAGCTTTGCAGTTTTCTCCAGCTCTGACTCTCATATCTCTCTTTCTGGTGGGGATTCTTCTTCACGCCGGGTCGAACCAGAGCGATAATGTTGCTTTTAAACGCTCCTCTCTGCTGGGTTTGTGGGGGGAAATGAGACAGCTTGTGTGTCTGAATCCAAACTTGTGCTTCCGACTTGTCTTTGAAGGTGTGTACTCGACTGTGTGTTTCTGCTGTGGGAGGGAGAGGACCGGGGTGATGTTTCTTTATGCCGACATTAAACTCTTTTCATGTTGTTTCTGCTGTCCTTTAACACTCTGCTTCTCTACTTCCTCTCTTTCTGTCTCTCTCCGGTGTCTTTAAACTGTACTTTTCATATTGGCTGTAGACTCATTTAATAGGTTGTTGGGGGGAGATTGACAGGATGACCTTAAATCTCTCAGCTGTCCTTTAAAGCATAACTCTATCCATTTCGACCTGGACTCTGAACTTCAAAATCTTACCTAAACAACAATTCTGACCAGAATAACATCTGAAAAATGGTAGAAAAAGCTGATTGGATGCTCCAAAAATTAACCCCAAAAGCACCAAAATTTTTTGTGGTTCTCCATATGAAAATAGTTTGCTTAATAAAGAAACACTTTAGTAGAAAAAATATAAAGAAATGATTTTATTTCAGGTCTTTAAGCACAGTTTCTTTAAAGCTATTTTAGCTGTGGCTTCGGCATTACATTGCTTCCATTCTGACCAGGTGCAGCTGCTGGAGAAATGTGCAAAATAAAGAGTGATGTGTTGCATGTAGACCTTAAACGATTAGTCGATCGATAGATAATCGATGAATCATAAATTATAACGGCCATTTGTCACTGTATTCTGGCATCTATTCTATTCTATGTCACGGGAACCGATACTTCGGTACCAAGTCGATGCATAATTCTGTAAACATGACGGTACTCGTTTTTCTATCGTAGGTAACGGAGATCAGGGATCAAAATTCCTTGATAATGCAACATTATGAACAACAAATTTGTGTTGATATTAGCAGGACGAGAGCTAGTTAATGTTAGCTGTTAGCGGCAGGTGGGCAGCACAGACCTGCTTGGATAAATAACGAATCTAACATTAACGGAGGTTGCATTATGATGCCTTCAAGCTCTATTCAGTAAAAATGAGTAATGGGGCGAAAAGTAAATTCTAACGTTGTCATGATGATGTAAAATTAAGTTTTTGATGAGAAATTTGAGGCGGATCTTCAGAGATTAATAATACATTTGCAAAAAACAGAATGCAAACAGTAATAAAGGAGTGTATGTTTATGTACATGGCATTTATTGTTTTGTTTTTGTTTGTGGAATTTCACTGGTATCGGTGTTGATTACAAAATTTCTGGTATTGTGACATCCCTACAACCCAAAAAATGCTAACATTTAGACTCTACTGGATCTTCGTCAGGCAGTGATTAACATGCCTAAAGACAAGGAATATAAAGGCACAAATCTGAATACGTCCTGTTGACGTCACGGTCAAATGATCAAACAAAAAATAAACTTCCAACACAACCTTTTGTCAGATCCATTCCAGGTATGAAATCGTCAGAGTTAAAGCTTTGAACACTTTCTCCTCCCACCTCTCCGTCTTTCTTTCTGTGGAGTTTAGAAGCTTTTCGTCTCCATTCAATTAAATACCATTTACACCTAAACATCCATTAGTGGTGACTCACAGTGACTCAAAGCTCATAGTGGTTCTTAACGCGCTGTAAATAACATCAGCGTAACTCGTCAGCATGATCGAGAAGCACCGTCGGTTGTGGCCCTGTTAGGGTTTAGTACATTAGTTGTCACTCTGTGCTCCGTGTCATCAGTTCGCAACGATATCAGACTAATGTTGTGATGTCAACGAGAGGAAGCGTGAAAGGTAACAGGATTCATGCACGATGTGTTTAAACTTTGTCTGATAAAGTCGGGATGTAAAATGGACATCTTCCTCTAAATGTCAGTTTGCAGGGAAAAGAAATGAGTCTTTTGGTCTAAACATGGTGCATCCAGCCTGTTTACCTTCTGTATATCTCTGTATATAGATGTGAGGATGGCTGGAGGTGGTGGTGGGGGGGATGCGGAGGGTTTCCTGTAAACAAGCAATGATGCATTTGTTGGAAATCTGGGAATTGTAGTCTCCTCGTCTCTGTTTCTCGGCTCCTTGCTAATAATCTCTCTGCGTGTCCTTCCTGTCCTGTTTGTGCATCTTACAGTTTGTCTTTCTTAACTTCTAATAAAACCTAAACTCTTTGCTCACCTGAAACCTGCGCTTGTCGCCTCTTTGTGTGTTCCCTCTCTTTTCTGTGTGTGTGTGTGTGTGTGCCTTCATAATAACATTAATAACACCTCTCAGCAGCAGCAGCATTTTTGGTACCGAAACTCAAGTCCAAGCAGTAATTAAAAAATACTTTAAAGGTACCATATGTAACTTTGAGAAGATCCTTTCTATTAATGACACCTGTGGCCGTTAAGTGAACTGCAGTCATCCTGACATCCCTCCACGTCGTCCATTAATTCCTGATAATGGACAGCTCGCCGGGCATTATCCCGTACGTAATGTTCTGTAATGTTCCTATATTTTATTTGGACCATTGGCTCCGTGATACTAACTAGCTTTCAAATTACTTTATCAGCTAATGTTATGAAGCAACCAAGCAGATCCATGCTGCATAGCTACTGTAAGTTACAGCAAGCTGGCCAACTATAGCTTAAGCACTCAAGATAGTATTTTGATATATGAGCTGCACGCTGTTGGCGCTTTAGGGGCGCTGAAGAGAGGCAAGGCACTCGGGAGCGCGCATGAACGTCATAGTCTTTGGATTTTCCTGGCTAAACAGTCCCGAGTCCTTTACATAGAAATCAGTTGTAGGCAACCGAGACAGTCGGGGAAGGTCTCTGTTTTTAAGTTACGTTACAATCCGTACGCACATTGGCGAAATAAAGCGATTAAAACACGTAAATTGTCACATATGGTACCTTTAAATTAACTAAACTTTGGCTCATTGGAAGCTGGGAGATCTCTACATCACCAGGTCCTTGTTAGCTTAAAAAAAAGTGTGGACAAGCAACACATATTTGTCCCTGTAGGAGTAAACACAGTTCATTCATTGAATAGTAGAAATGATCCTCTAGAAGCTGTCAGAAGTCATTACATTCATTCAGTACTTCTAGATAATCTTGATTACTGAGGGGAAATTGTTTGATTCAATTAAACCCAACAAGGATTTGATGAAGATTGAAAGTTCATTCTTGACCTCTGAAACAGGTCAAATATAATTTTAGATTTAGTTCACGTTAAGAAAGAGAGACTCGGCTCATAAAGACACTTTCGCTTTGCTCTTTGAGGGCTGAACCAAAAGAACCACAGTTTTTAATGTACAGTTAATCAATCACCAACGCAGCATTGACACTATCAGCCAATATTAGATTATCACAGATATATCTGTACTAAAAGTTAAAAGAAATCGCAGTAAAGAAATGTTTGAGGTCATTTAGAAACAGTGTTGTTATTACAAGGTGGGAATCAAGTTTCAACTTTAAAATGTTCCACTTAGTACATATATATTGGTATAAATTTAAGGGATCCTTGTACTTGTACTTGAGTATTTCTATTTTATGCTACTTTCTACTCAAACTCCACTACATCTCAGAGGGAAATATTGAACTTTTACACCACTAAAGATTGAGATAATGAAAGATATACAGTCAGCTAATTATGATGTTATTATAGATATGTGTGTATACTGTATAGCAGTGTTTTAGTCAAGACCACCTAAGCCGAGGTTTGCATCTGCATTACTGCATCGTGTACGGACATGGAAGTTTTGCATGGAGGGTGATGCACTTGTTGTTTGATTAAATCCAGTAAAGCCTGAATACTTTGACACATTATGGCCCCAAAAAGCTTTACAATTATTAAGACTAAATGTTGTTGTTTTAGCCTCTCAATACAGTATTTTAAATCATTTAGACTATGAGATACTCAATGTTTTAATACAGTCAGGTTTCATTGCAGGTTTTACAGACTTGAAGAAATTCTGAGTCTGTTGATTAAATAAAAAATCGTCATTTTTATAATCTGCATCAGGCAACATGCTGGATATTTATTTATATATCAGTCTGACGCTAATGTCCACACATGATGTTCACTCCCTGTTTGAGTGTGTTTATGTGCACTCTATTAAAAAGAATGAATGAGTGTAACGCTGTGACGTTTCCCATCAGGACGGCTCCGGCTCTCTGAAGAGGAGCGGCTCCTTCAGTAAACTGCGAGCGTCGATCCGTCGCAGCAGCGAGAAACTGGTCCGCAAGCTGAAAGGCGGCGGCTCGTCCCGAGACAGCGAGCCCAAAAACCCCGGGTAACTATGCCAACAGACACCTGACTGACCCGGGTGACAAAGGTGACTCTGACTTTATGCACTGAAGGCCTGGAGGAACGAGCCGGCCCTCCAGCCCTCCGACCCGCCGCTCGGCCGGTTGGCGGTTACTAACCAAAAATAAAAGAAGGGATTCGCTCTGCTTTGCTGGCGGTGAAGTTACTATAAAGCTGTTTGCACATGAAATGATGGAGGGAGCTTTTACTGGCACATAAACATTGGTCCTTTTTCCCATCGCATTGGTTTACTGTTCTGTCCTCACACTGCCTCGGTACAGTGAACAACTCTTCTTCTTCATGGTTTGGTTTGGTTGTCAGTGAATATCAAGGCCACCGTTTGGAGAAAAATAATCTGTAAAAAAGAAAAAAACTGTAAAAAGACGAACTACTTTCAGAATAAAACTATAAGATAAAGATCTAATATTCTGAAAAAAAAGACTAAACATTTTTCAAATAATATTCTGAGAAAAAGGGGGCGCTATGTCAAGAAGAAAGTTGCAATATACTGAGAAAAAAGCTGTAATATTTTGAGGAACAAAGTTACAATATTTTGAGGAAAAAAAGGCATCATATTTCAAAAAACTTATGTAAGACTTTAAGAAAAAATTGTATTATTTTGAGGAACAAAGTCGCAGTATTTCGATAAAAAGACATAATATTTTGAGAAAAAAAAGATGCAATATTTTGAGAAAAAAGGCATCATATTTTAAGAAATTTTCATATTTTGAGGAACAAAGTTGCAATATTTCAAGAAAAGACACGTAATATTTCAAGAAAAAAGACGTAATATTTTGAGGAACAAAGTTGCAATATTTTAAGAAAAAACATGTAATATTTTGAGAAAAAGCTGCAATTCTTTTTAAGTAAAAAGGCATAATATTTTGAGAAAATAGATGTAATATTTTGAGGAAAAAATTGCAATATTTCAAGAAAAAAAAGACATTTGAGAATTTTTTTTAAATATTTTGAGAAAATATTTCGACAAAACAATTGCGATATTTTGAGAAAAAAGTTTTAATATTTTGAGTGACAAAGTTGCAATATTTTAAGAAAATGCCAAATATTTTGAGGGGAAAAAAGTTGTAATATTTCAAGAAAAAAGTTACACAAGAAAAAGGGTGCTTGCTACCTTATTCTCGAAACATTATTATTCATTCTCAAAATATAACAACCTTTTCTTGTAAATTGTTGACTTTATTTCCAAAGTATTTTTTATCCCGTACATTTTCAACTTTATACTTTAAATATTACAAGTTAATGCTTGAAATATTCCAACTTTGGAATCTTTTTCCTGTCAGTGGTCCTGATATTCCGTCATAATGATCAAACCTGAACATGATTAGAGTAGAAAACCAAAGGTAACTGTACAACAAGCAGCACATGAACAGAACTGTACTGATGAAATGGGAAAATAATGCAACTACTTCAAACTTGACCGGCATGCTGTGACGGGCGACGTGTAGAATCTGCAACGAGACACAAACTAATGTCTGCTTATGAAATGCCTTTATGCTTGTTATGCCTGTGGAACTCATTTACCTTTTTTTGTTTTGTTTTAACCACTAATAGTTAAATCTATTTATTGCATTTTGTGGCTTTTTGGACTATTTATTTCAATTTGTTTTGAAATATAGTTCAGTTTTACTTTCTTTGGATTTTATTATTTCCTTTTTTCTTTGTGGATTTTACTCTGGAAAACAAACTCTGCATGGCTGTTTTTTGTTGTTGAATTTTATTTATGAATAAATTTGTTCATTTGAATGTTTGAACTTGCATGCCTCATCTGTGTGCTCACTGGTTTCCATTTTCCTTTCTGTGCTGCTCTTTTCTTTGGCTCCTGAAGATGATGGACATAACGTCATCATCATCATCATGACCAATCGGTGATGTTAAATCACTGCAGAAATGTCCATATTCACAAGTCTTTAAGTTGCAACGCTTTTCTTAAAGAAACCACCACCTGCTATACGAGAAACACAGAAAATCTGATATTTGTTGTGCTTTTTTGCTGTTTTTATTTGACAATTTAAAGCAGCGATTAACAGGAAATATGGCATCAAACTGTGGATGTTAAAGTTACCTGCGTCATAAAGCCTCTGAAAAAGCTGCAATATTTTGACAAAAAAAT
The DNA here is from genome assembly GCA_014673565.1 of Sebastes schlegelii. Classification (NCBI taxonomy): domain Eukaryota; kingdom Metazoa; phylum Chordata; class Actinopteri; order Perciformes; family Sebastidae; genus Sebastes; species Sebastes schlegelii. The sequence continues at coordinate 30,858,369 of CM025839.1, forward strand.
TTAATATTATAAGGAACAAAGTTGCAATATTTCAATAAAATTGACATAATATTTTGAGAAAATGCTGGAATATTTAGAGAAAATATTTGACAATAAAATGCATAATATTTCAAGAAAATATATGTAATATTTTGAGAAAAAAGTTGAAATATTTTGAGAAAAAGTTTTAATATGCTGAGGAACAAAGTTGCAATATATCAAGAAAATGCATAATATTTTGAGGTGTAGAATGAGATAGTGCTGGATCTCATTTCTTGTCAGGATGGACGTGTTTCTGCAGTGTGACTTTTGTTCAGGTGGCATGTCGGTGTGTGCATGAACTTCACTAAGACATGTAAATATCAGTTTACAGCTGATCAATAAAAAAACTTGTTGCTGATAAACATAAATGTTGGCACCACTTTCTAATAAGGAACCTTTTATAAACGTGTAACTAATGACTTCAATAATGGTTAATAAGTAATTTATTAATGCTTTAAAGATCACTTATTATATTAATGAGGGTCACATGTTTCTCACTTTATAATAACTGATGTAGCGGCGCTGCCATTATTATCTTATTAGAAAGTGGTGCCAAAGTTTTATATTTAACTTTATGAATTTCAGGATGAGAAGAAGTTGACGTATGAAGCATTTTTGTGAAACTAACCTTTGTGTGAAAATATCATGGATGTTATTAACATATATCACCATTTCCATTGAGCTAAAATCCTCACAGCTGACTCTCCATCCCCCCCTCACCTCTGACCTCTGACCTCTGACCCCCCTCACTCCCACCACCTCCCTGCATGTCACTGCTCTGGGTGCAGCATGAAGCGAGCCAGCTCTCTGGGGGTTCTTAACGTGGCGGACAAGGCTGCCAGTGACCACTACCAAGTAAGGAGGCCTAAAGTATCCGTCAGTTTGTCTTTAACCCTGCTGGTGACCAATATTAAATATAATAATCTTATAATATAATAATAATATTATATTATAATAATAAATAGATATGGCTATAAAATAAATAAAAATGGCCATGAAATAAATACTTGAATGAATAAATATGTCTGAAATAAATAACAATGGCCATAAAATAAATACTGAAATAAATACTGAAATAAATACTGAAATAAATAAATATGACTATGAAATAAATTAAAATCGCCATGAAATAAATGCTGAAATAAATAAATAAATGTTTATGAAATAAATAAAAATGTCCATGAAATAAATACTGAAATAAATAAATATGTCTGAAATAAATAAATATTACTATGAAATAAATTAAAATGGCAAAGAAATAAATACTAAAATAGATAAATATGTCTGAAATGAATTAAAATCGCCATGAAATAAATACTGAAATAAATATGACTGAAATAAATAAAAATGGCCATGAAATAAATAAATATGTCTATGAAATAAATACTGAAATAAATAAAAATGACCATGAAATAAATACTGAATAAATAAATAAATGTCTATGAAATAAATAAAAATGTCCATGAAATAAATACTGAAATAAATAAATATGTCTATTAAATAAATACTGAAATGAATAAATGAGGCAATAAATATGTAAATGAGTCAATACAGTTAAATAAATAGATAAAACGTTTTTAATTTCTTTTAAAAAAGGATGTTTTTCAAGGCACATACTTTTATTTATTTCAGGGGACTTTTATTTCATAATTCTACATTTATTTGGAATTTTACTTCATAGTCATATTTATTTACTATTATAGTTATAATACGTTTTATTACAATAATAATAATAATATGTATTATGAATTGTTATTCTTCTTATTATTAATATTGTGCAAAGCATTGTAAACCAAAGACAGAATTCATAGTAGATCAGCATGAAAGCCAAAAACTAAAACATTAATTTCAAAATAAATCCCCAAATGCTCTTGAGAGGGCCAGAAAGTTTAGACATTTAAATAAATAAAATAGTTCAAAGTTACATTAGCATTTTTATTAAAGCGTTAATCCACCCACCTGGTTTACCGAGAGGGTTAAAGCAAAACAAACTTTTTGCAGATACTTTTGAACCCGGTATTTTATGATATTCTCCTCTCTCATGTCTTTATAAACTGTTCCACCGAGGATCTGTTGTGTCAGTTTTTTGGCCAAATCCCAGTTTTTGTCATGTCAGATTTATCACTAATAACACAACAACAGTGTGACTCAAACACTAACTTCACACCATCGTTATCTTTGACTAATCAACACAAATTATTAACACGAAGAATGTTTTTTTTATTATTATTTAACACTTTAACAAACTGCAGTTTGTATCAAGAATAAAATGTGATGTGATGTGATATGTTTATAATTAGGTAAAATTAAATCCACAGTTACCATGACGACAAATTATCTTTTATTTTAGATAATGTCACATTCAACGTAAAAAAAACTATTCACTACAAGCTTTTATCACAGAGCTAACCGAATAATAATTAAATAAATAAATAAAAAGAAAATAGTTTCAGTCTAGTTGTAATAAATGTTTTTATTTGTCATGTCCAGAGGTGGAAAGTACATTTAATCAAGTACTGTCTGAATTAAATAGAAATAAATTACAATATTTTTGTAAAAAAAGTTGTAATAATTCAAGAAAAAAGGCGTAGTATTTTGAGAAAATAGACGAAATATTTTGAGAGAAAATATATAATATTTTGAGAAAAAATTGTAATATTATGAGGAACAAAGTTGCAACATTTCAATAAAATAGACGTAATATTTTGACAAAAAAAGGCGTAATATTTCAAGAAAAAATACACAATATTTTGAGAAAAAATATTTGACAAAATAAATAAATAAGAAAATAGTTTCAGTCTAGTTGTAATAAATGTTTTTATTTGTCATATCCAGTGGTGGAAAGTACATTTACTCAAGTACTGTCCTTACAATTTAGATGTACTTGTACTTTACTTGAGTATCTAATTTTCCCCTGATTTATACTCCCAATAAAACTCAGAAGGAAATATTGTAAAAAAAAAAAAAAAAAGAATGTACTGCACTACATTTATTTGATAATTAATTTTAAAATTCAGGTTATTAATACAAAATATATATATATATATTATATATAACATATATATAATATATTATTATACATTAATCTAGCCAGCAGTATATAAAGTAATGCAACAATGATTATAGTACAATAATAGTATGTATATTATTCTGCATGATGAGTACTTTTACTTTTGATATTTTAAGTAAATTTTGATGCAAGTACGTTTTTACTTTTACTTAAGTAACGTTTAAAACGCATAGGTTTTACTTGTAACAGAGTATTTCTATCTACACAGTGGTATTTATACTACTTTTACTTAAGTAAACGATGTGAGTACTTCTTCCACCGCTGGTCATATCAGTCAATATTTAAAATCATACCAGTCTTGATCTCAGAAAAACTGTTTATATTTAATTTAACAAATCCTAAAAGGTCGAGCTAAAACTAAATGTCGGTTAATAATTAAATTAACTAAATAATTATTAATTCAATTAAATAAGAAATTCAGTTCTTAATCTAATTTACGTTTCTGTTTTTTTCTTCTTCCAGGAACGAAATAATCGTCTGAGAAAAAGTCGCGACCTGAGTGCCAGCCACACCGACCTGGCGCATTGAAGGTTATTTATTCGACCATGGAGAGAGGTCAAGGACGGAGCCTGTGAGGTCACTTCCTGTCCTCAGCCCCGGTCCAGACCCTCCTCTCCTCACTGCAGCGTCACACCACCAAGTGCTCACTGTACAGGTCTCGATGTTTCTTTGCACTTTCTGAAGGTTTGTGGTGTTTAGTTTCTTTAATCGATCACGTCGAGGAACAAGAGGAAGAAGAACATGCAGTGACCTGCTGTGTGTTTTTAGTGTGTATATCTTTTACGTGTATGTGCGTGTACTGTATGTGCTGTTTAAGCGTGTGCTGGTGTGAGTGATTCAGTCCTTTTTTAATATTTAATGCTGTCGCTTGAATGCAGCTTTAGTTTTACAAACATTTCTCTCATAACTCGTTGGTCCAGTTAAATCGTATTAACGGGTGAAGCCAAAGATGAGCTCAGTTGTTTTAGTTAAGTGACGTCACACTGAAGGATGAAACCTGCTACAAACCGCAAGTTAAAGAATCCAATTTCACTTCTGCAGCTGCCCTTATAAAGTACGTTGTACTGTTGCATGCAGTATGCACACATGTGGGATATGCTACTTCATCATATCATTGGCCACATTCTTTCCGCACACATTGAAGGCCTGCCATCTCAACTGATATCATCTGCATAAGCGGGAGTGTGTACTCATTTGCAATGCAAACGGCGTCATAATTAAGTGCGACAACGGGCAACAAAATGTTGAAAAGCCTATATATGAGCTTATAGATATAGATATATTACGAGTGCGTCAAACCTTGTTGGCGATCTGGTTTGCCTGGAATATGCCAAGGAATAGACCTAAGCTGTGTCTCAATTAGGATACTTCCGTTAGTACACTTCCATGTAGTACACTGTGCACACTATGTACTTATTTGCGTAGTGCGTGAAATTCAACAGGGTATAGTGTTGTCTCAAATCGCACGCGGCTGTTGTGTCCTCACTGGAAGCTTGGTCATCAGCCACCAACATCATGCCATATCGGCAGTAATTCAATTCAGACTGATAAAGTAACCCAATAATGACTTCTGTCCGACTACATTTTAGTGCTCTAGAGTTTCTAGAAATTTGGTTAATTTTGCATAACATCTGGATGGAAACCTGGCTGTATGTTAGTTGATCAGAGAGTCACATTATTCCTCTTCTCCATGTTTATAATTGGAGAGCGTTCTGTGCTCCTATTGGTCAAACATCACTCAACACGTCGTAGAAGTTTTTAAACTCGGCAAGAAAAGACGTAAAATGTTTGTCTTTTTGTTGGGACATCAACATCTTCCACTGTGATACTCAAAATAACCCCAAAATACAGCACTCTGTAGTTTACTTGCATTCATTTATTAATGAGGTTTTGGTCCGTAGACCTTCATCAAGTAAAATTTATTTTGTCAAGTTTTTAAGTTCTCAAATTTTAAATGAAAAAGAAAAAGAAAGTTAAGTTTCAAAGTCGCGGTTTAATCGAGCTTCAGAACATAAATACTGAGCTCATTAATGAATGAATGAGGAGACTAAATCCTTCCAGGTCATTTTTAATTGATATTTGTACTCATTTACTTTGGCTTCACCCACTGAGCTTTAACTGGAGCAACGAGAGACTGTCAGAAAATGTTTTTAACGACTAAAACTGCAGCGACTCTGCAGAGAACTCGTCCAGCAATGACGTCTCTTCGTAGGCCGACCCGGACGTTAGCTTCGCTCTGCGCTCGATCTGCAGATTTCCAATGGAAGTTCTGAACTGGGTTAATTAAGAAAATAAGATCTGTAGCTAAGAAATATTTCTGATATTCACGGGAGAAGATATTTAGAGACCTTATTTTCTGCATTAATTAACCCTTTAAGACAGTTGGAAACCTGTGGAGGAAACCTTCATCTCTATAAGAATCTCCTAAAATGTTCCGTCCTGTGTTGATTGAAGATTTTGCTTTTGCTGTATGAAGTTCTACGTTTACATTTGGGTTGTTGTTTTTTGTAAATGATGTTTTATTCGTTTCTGCTCTGAATAGTTTATCTTTATATCTTCATGTTATGTCTTCCTAAACGTTGAGGTTGAGCTCCGACACACATGCAGGACGTCATTTTATTGGCACATGAAGGCCGACCGACGCTCTCTCAGGGTCGAGGCTTTAGTTTCACACACTGACTGCAGAGTTAAAGCCACTCCACACTCTTAACACATTAAACGGAGAAATGTTACAGCGTTTAGTTTTACCTCCTGTTATGTTGGTGTTTATTCAAAGACAACACTTTACCACAAAGTCGAACAAATCCAACCAAAAAAAGAGCAAATTATGAATTATTTAAGAATACTTATTATCATGCAAGAGTTATTCCAGAGATTTAAGTTGCAAAATATATATTTGCTATTACCAAAATAAGTGGGAGTATTCCTCCTATAGCTAGTTATAACTATATATATATAGTTTAACAAATGTATATCACTGTATACCAGCGATTCACTTTGAAATCCAAAGTGTTATTTAAAACGACTCGCCTAATAAGAAGGATGAAAACATGTTTCCACTCTCCTAAAAATCATCATTACAGCAGCTGAAAAGTTGATTCTGCATCACATAAACAAGACTACAAACATAAACCAGCCGTGCAAAACTCAAAAAATAATCAATTTACTTTCATATAAGATGAAGAAAAGATGCAAATCCTCACAACAGAAAAGCTGAAAACATACTTTGCATTGTTTATTGTATCAACGTACTCAAATCAGATCTGGTGACTGATGCATTTACTGCATTAAAGGTTGTTTGTGTTTATGTTATAAGAGAGAACATGAACTTTTAGTTGTTTTTTTGCAGGGCTGTGCAATAAGCTTTTGTTTGACTTTCTGATTCTGATTTGATGAAAATTAATTAAAATATAAATCCTGTATTAAAAGAATAAAGATGAAGCCCTGAAATGTAAATAAAAAAGATGAATAGATTTGATAACTTGAATAATATTCGTGGTAATTTTTCCTTCTGCAATAATTTAATCAAAGTGATAACGTTTTTTTAAATGTTACATTTTCTGAATGAGGTTCTTATTTCTTTTTTTGTTCTTAATAACGATGATTTAAATGACGCTGTTTGACGTTACAGAGTCGAGTGTGTTGAAGCTTCTTGTCGACTGTTGATCAGTCTTTTTTAATCCTTGTTGTCTTTCTGTTCGAGGCTCCACAAAGTAACGAGGCACATAACTTTACTTTACTAATGAACTGGGCAACAATTTGGGCAACTTTAGACAGGCAACACCTTCAGCAACCGGCAACAAATTTGTTGTTCACAATAGATACAAACAGGTGATTTGATTTGACGTTGTGAATGTAAGAATAGATGTAAAGTTGTTTTATATGGAAGTAAAGAAAAGCCAAAATAATTTAAATGTGAAATCTAACAACTGTTTAAAGACCACTGAATTTAAAGTATTAAAATAAAAAAGTCAGAATCTGAATTTATGTAGTTTGAATTTTTTAGATCTTTTAAATTTTGCAATTTCAATTAGCAAATTGCTTTTTTTTGGATGATATGACATGATATGACATAACCTGACGTTGAACATAGCCTGGTTGTTAAAGTTTTAATTTATCATCTTTAATTTTGGTCTTTTTTTTTGTCTTGACTTTGGTTTTAAAATCAGAAAAAATTACAAACTGAATTTATAGTTTTTAATTAGTATTTGTATTTGATTTTTTATCTGAATTTGTGAGTAAAATTATGTTTTTAAAGTTGCAAAACTTGAAATTACTCTCTGGAAATTCAACATAAAAACCACATAACTTCATATAGATGGTTGTAAATACAATAAAATTAAATAAATAAAATGTATTTAAATGCTATAAATTCAGTGCTATTTTAATTTCCACATAAATAAATAATTGCTATATTTCATAATTATAGATTTAATTGCTTTTAAGATTCAAATTCTTTTGGCATTTTTTTTGCTTACGTAGTTTTATTTATTTGATGCAAGTTACTGTCCGGGGTTAAAAAAAAAAAAATCATATTAAGAGGAAAATAAGCAAATTTTCTACATTTTATTAATGATTTAAAAGTATTTTACGATTTAATTTGCTCTCAGAAAAACACTTGTAGTTGTTAAAAATGATCAAATTCATCGTCTGGCCAAAGTCTTTTTCTTCTTTAATATTTCTTGGGGCGTATATACTGTACTGTACTTTCTCTCTCTATATATATACTGTATATGTATATATACTTATTGGCGCAACATTTTTCTTGTGTGAGCAAATAACATTGAGGCATAATGTTGCCCAACGTTGAGTCAAAGTTGCTCAAACTGTTGCCCCGTTGCAGAGAACTTAAAATCTGTCCTGACACTATAATCAGTTTTCAATAAAAAAAAAAAAAAAAGATTATTTCTGAGTGATTATGATGACGTGAATGTAAATTTATGGAAGCGCAGGCAACAATGAAAAGTTTTAGTTGACTTAATGTGTGTGTTTCTGTTAAAGCAGTGAAGGTTTAAAGTCTCTCAGTCCGTCCTTTTGTTTCTTCTTGTTGATTATATTTGTGTTATTTCTCCTCCTTGTCTGTGGACCGTGTTGTTGTTGTGTGGAGCCGAGACGTGGATGGTTAGATAAAGTCTCAGGTTTTATATCTATTTATTTAAATTAAACAGTAACACATAATCTTTATTGCCCTCCATCAGGAAGTCTGCAGAAATTGCATCAATTAAATTATTAAATAATTGAATTAATTGAATTAGAATAATTATATTTAATTTAATATTTCAAGTAATTTATGCTGCAATAATAATAATGTTTTTATCAGTTGCTTCTTTGGACTGATAACAAAGATGTGGACGGATAATTTACGTCCATAAACAATGGAAAGTGCAGAAAGTTTTGGAAAATGTGACAAAATGAGCAAGAGGTAAAGTAATTACTATTGATTATTTTCTTTATTGATTAATCTGCTGAGTATTTTTTTTGAATTATTAATTTTTTTTGTCTAATAAAATGTTAGAAATTAGTGATTTTACAGAGATTATGTTACAGAAAAAAAGCATACAATTCTCATGTTGGAGCAGCTAGAACTAGTAAATATTTGGTATTTCTCCTATAAAACAACAACTTTCATGATTAATAGATTAACAAAATAGCTGCTGACTACTTGCTGACTAATTGTCTGCAGATCTAGAAGTAATAATTCATTAATTAGTTATTGGTTCTGATCAACAAGACTATCTACCCCAATCATATATTATATTCTGGTCTCTTCATGCCACAGCCTCTCTTATTACAACCTTTAAACAACATTTTGTTTGAATTAGTTAACAAACATGTTTTATGTGTCTGTTTATCAGCAGCTTCATTCAAGTGTAATGAGCAGACGTCATGCACACATTTTAATCTCACTCTTCTGGACATTAACTTGAATTTAGAAGCAAAAAAAAAACAACGTGTTTGATTCACAAAACAAGTTCAGGAAATAGTCAGCACCCTGATGGTTTAAAAACAAAGAGAAGACTTCATACCTTCATCTTTTATGTGCTTTTTGTCTCTTAACTAATGAACTGATGGAGTTAGAAGTTTTGTCATTCAACTAGTTGAGAATAAAAATTCATAACCATTTTATTATATTATATTTTTAAACCAGTGCATCCCTTTTCCTGAATCTGTTCTGAAGGGAAACAAACATCTTAATCTTAAAGTTAAACAAAGTTATTAGAGAATATTTGTTCTGTCTCGACAGAAAAACAAACAAACCCTCAGGAGGTTTTTAAAAGAAGTGTCAGGTTTCCTCCTCTGTCCCTCTGAGCTGGAGATGGAGATCAGTTTCCACCCCCCTGAGATCACATAATAGACCCACCTTTAACCAGCCTGGTTACCATGACAACATATTGGATGCTGCACCTTCCTAACGCACCGCTTCACATCTCAGAGGCTCCACACAGCGACATCCAGTCTCCTAAATCTACATTTTTACGGGCACAATAATGAAATAACAGATTGAATGTCAAGTTGTCCTCCATTGTTTTTGTTTTTGAGTGTAAGATGAACTTATTCTGTGCTTCCTGTGAGGCAGCGTTGTATCCCTCCGTGTTAAGTATAAATATAAAGCGTCCTCTCGTCTGTATATCTACAGAACATGTTCCTGAATGAAACTGGCATTCATGATACTACTCGTGTCCTCGCAGACATGTAGTTCTTTTATTATTGTGTTGACAGCACATTCCTCATATTACGGTGTTATTACAGAATAATGATAATAATAATACAACAATAATTACTCTCTAGCTTCACTGTGATTTGTGGGGATGTTTGTCTGCAAACTGATGCTCTTCTACACACCCTCTGTATTGGAATAAAATGGTCAAATTCATGACGTTTGAACTGTGATTTTTTATATTTGATCTGAAGTAGAAATGTGTACGTAAGCACAACAATTATTATTATTTATTTATATTTCTACTCTACATTTCAGAGGCAGATATTGTATTTTTTACTCCACTACTTTGATGACAGCTGTTGCAATTAGTTACTTTTAAAAAACTATAAATTAATGATGCATTATTATACATTATTATTATTATTATTATTATTATTATTATATTACCCAGCAGTATATATAATGATAATACATTTTATTTATAGAGCAATTTTCATAGTACTCAAAGACACTTTACACAGGTTAAAAATCATAATTATAATTAAAATGAGCTCAATATCGACCAGCTATAAGTTTAAAAAGCTGTTCACACATTAATACCTCAATAAAAAATCCAATAATATTTAATATAACAGTAACAGAAGGCCTTTTGCTGCACGAGTAGGCCTACTTTTACTTTTGATAATATATATGTACTTTCACATTTGAGTGCTGGACTTTAACTTGTTATGGAGTACTTTTACACTGTGGTATTGCTACTTTTATTGGTTGTGCAGACAATACTAAAACATTTTACTCTACAGCTGCAGCAACAATTTGAGGAATAACGAGAGCCAATAACTCCATAGTATATTAAAAAAAAAAAACATTTTTGGAATATACTTTGTTTATTTACAGAAAAATTCAGTTTTGATAATTATTTTAGTCATTTATTAGGTAAAAAAATACCACAATATTTGCTTGTCACAGAGTTGCTTACTTTTCCTATATAATTAATTGTTTTGATTTGTAATAAATAGTATTTAGTCAAACTTAAGTCAACATTTTTGGCTGTAGGTAGGTATTTGTCTTTACTGTGTATTTTTTTTTTCCTTTTTACGTTAGACTCAATTATAATAAATTAACTGGAGAAAAAAAAAGTAAATTAAGGAATACATTTTAAAATAATTGTTACTTGCAGCGCTGAATATCAGGATGATGGTTGTGGGGAAGAGGTTTACATTTTTAGTTTTTAGAATAAATAGCAAAAACATATTTTAAACTTCTTTTGCAGTATTTTTTTTTTCAATCTGAATGATAATAATTTGCTGTTTTTGTTTTTATGTGTCAGTATTTTTATTCAGATTAGTTTGATTTTGGAGCTACTTTTCATTTTTTTTATCAAATTTAAAATTTGGCAAATTTAAATAGTCCGGCTACCTAATATTTGTTTATGAATTAATAATATATATTTTTTAATTTTTTTTTTAAATACCTTTATATAGATGAGAAGAACATCAGCCTGCAGATGTTGTACACAGCAGCTCTTGAATTCTAACATAAACCAGAGACAGTATACAAAATAAATTAAACAAATACAAAAAAATAATAAAAATAAATCAAATTGAATAATAAATAAATAAAAGGAAAACATAAAATCTCTTTCACAGTATGTTTTGTGCTTTTTGGTTACAGATATTGTTTAGAGATGGATAAAAATATTCCACAAAAAAGTCTGAAATTAGGAACATTGTTCTTTATTTATACATACAATATTTCCCTCGCAGACAATACATTTTCATAAAGTCATCAAATAAAACAAACATATGAAGACTGTAATTGAGTAGCAGCAGGTAAAAACAACAGTTTCTGATGTATAAAATTAGCATAAATTATAATAAATACATATTAATACTCTCCCTCCTGCAGCAGTGTGGATATTCTGGGTGGAGTTGTAAAAAGCCACACACTCCACTTAACCAGACGCACCACGTGACATCAGCTCTGTGCTCTGATTCGTTAAACGGCCTGTCAATCATTGATGATGGGGACGTGTCCAGACAGGAGTAGTGATGGGAATTCCGGCTCTTTTTAGTGATCCAGATCATTTGGCTCAGCTCACTAAAAAGAGCCGGCTCTTTCGGCTCCCAAACGGCTCTTCATTTTACATCACTTCTGCCTTTTATAATTCAGCCAAATTTAGCTTTAGCTGTTTTGACCTATGATTAGTATGTGCGCAGATATATCACTTAAATTATTCAATATAATTATACTAAACCTTATAATTTCCAGAATACCATAATTTTACATGCTGCTTCGTTTCCGACTGTCACTCATCTTCTCTGCAATTTGCCCACCGCACTCCTCTCTCTTTCTCTCCTCCTCTCCCTCCTGCTCTGTACCTGTAGACCGTCAGCGCGCCACCCCTCCCTGCTTGAGGGTATGATCATTGTCTGTCATCACCTGATTGGTCGCACGGACGTCATTAACACAACATTCAGAGTGTGTTCCATTCCGCGTACTTCTGTACTTACACTCACTATTTTTATTGCATAAGTGTGTTCACACTGGGAAGTACAGCAAAATACAGTGCACTCAAAGTAACCGGATGTTGTACTCAAAACGGTCAAATCGTTGAGTGTGGAACGCTGGACACTTTTCATACTCGACTGTCGCCATGTTGGCTATGTAGCGGAAAGGGCGGGACCACGACCACTATTCAGACAGACGTAGATAACAGAATAAAACAATACGTAAACATACCGGTGCATTTTCAGCCAACAGGAGGACACATCGTAAGCGTAGGCGACAACGTTGGAAACGTAATTTCCACTCTGCTTTCATTTTTTTCTTCAACAAAGCAGGCAGATATTTTGGCGGGTAGCGAGTCGCGATGAAATGTTGCGATCGTCATTTCCGGTCAGTGCGCTGCAGAGTATTCGATTTGAGACGACCCTACCCCACTGAAATTCACGGACTACTCAAGTAAGTACAAAGTGCACAAAGTACACTACGTTGAAGTGGACTTCAGGAAGTACGTGGATTGGAACATACTCTCACTCTCAGTCCCAGTCAGTGCATGTAGTGCCCGTGACGGGGAGAAGATCATCCTATCATTCTTCCTTGAATTCATTTAAAAAAAAAAAAAAAAAAAAAACGGCGCTCGGACGGGAGTCGGCTCTTTGAACCGACTCGTTCTTGACCACACCATCACTAGAAGAGCCGCTACTGTACAGAGAGACCGAGAGGAGCAGCAGCAACAGCAGCAGCAGCAGCAGCAGCAGCAGCAGCAGCAGCAGCAGCAGCAAGAGCAAGATGTCCGCGGTGCCTGATGGGAAGAAGCTCGTCCGGAGCTCCAGCGGGCTGCGGATGGTTCCGGAGAACGGAGCCTTCAACAGCCCCTTCAGCCTGGACGAGCCGCAGTGGGTCCCGGATAAAGAGGTGAGGCGAGGCGGAGACAGGAGACAAGCTGGCATGCTCACCAGGGCTATTCCGGTGGAGATTTTCAAAATAAACGTATAAAAATAAAAATATATATACATAAATAAAAATATATGCATTTAAAATAAAATATATACATTTTAAACAATTTTAGACATAAATAAAAAATATATACATTTTAAACAATATATACATTACAAATACAATACAATACACACACTTTAAACTATATACATTATAAATACAAATATATACATTTTAAATAAAAATATATACATTTTAAACAATATAGACATAAATAAAAATATATACATTTCAAGCAATATATACATTATAAATACCAATATATGCATTTTAAATAAATATATACATTTTAAACAATATATACATTATAAATAAAAATATATATAAAACATGCAGTATAAAATAACAGTAATAAATTTAGATTGTTAAAGGCGATGATAATAATAGTTAAAAATGTCTTCAATTCACAGGGTCGGTACAATCAGACAGGATTAATATGTAAAGTAGGGCTTCAACAAATTATTATTATTATTATTATTATTATCATCATCGATTAATCTGCAAATAATTGTCTTGGTTTATCTCTAAGTTTTTTTTTATCCATTTCACACCTTCATTTTTTTGTGCTTTTTGTCTCTTAACTAATGAACTTATATTGATACTGAAATTAGACAGTAGTAAATGTACTTACTTAATTTCCACCGCTTGCTGCATGGGACTGCTCATGAAGGTGTGATAAAGGGCTTTTATTTTGGAGGTGTAGCCTCTGAACTTCCTGTTTCCTCCCCGCTAACCCTGTCTAACTGTGGCCTGGCAGCTCACACACACAGTTCATCAGATAACCAGCTGGTTAACAGTTCAAACCAGCTGTCAGACGCAGTAATGATGTTATATCTCCACCGGAGATGGTTAAAGTGACAGAACAGCTGTTTGTTTTGCTTGTTAGCTGACAGCTGACAGCTACATCCAGTTAGCTCAGCTAGCTGCTCTGCTAGCAGCTCTCTGTTTGTGTCAGAGCAGTAAAACTCCAGGAGGAGGCTCACCAACACCATCACCAACACCAACACCATCACAAACACCAACACCAACACCATCACCAACACCATCACCATCACAAACACCACCACCCACACCATCACCAACACCATCACAAACACCATCACCAACACCATCACCATCACCATCACCAACACCATCACAAACACCAACACCATCACCAACACCATCACCAACACCAACACCATCACCATCACCAACACCATCACCATCACCAACACCAACACCATCACCATCACCAACACCAACACCATCACCATCACCATCACCAACACCATCACAAACACCATCACCAACACCATCAACATCATCACCAACACCCACACCATCACCCAAAAAATCCACCATACACCATCACCAACACCCACACCATCACCCCCCACCATCACCACCTCACCACCCCCCCCACACCATCCACCACCATCACCCCCAACCCCCATCAACCACCACACCCCAACCATCCCCCCCACCACCCCCCCCACCATCACCACTCCCCCCCACCCTCCACACCAGCACCCTCACACCCCACCCCCCCCACTCACCATCCCCACACCCCCAACACCCCCCCCCCCCCCCACCCCCCCCCACACCCTCACCCACCCCCCCCCCCCCCCCCCCCCCCACCCACCCACACCATCAACAACCACCACCCCCCTCACGCCCCAAACCCCCTCCCCCTCCCCCCCCCCACCCACCCCCCCTCACACCCTCCACAACACAACACCACCCCCACCCCATCACACCAAACACCACCCACCACCCACCATCACCAACACCAACTCCAACACCATCACCATCACCAACACCAACATCAACAAAAACACCAACACCAACACCAACACCATCACAAACACCAACACAAACACCAACTGTGTCTGCTCACAGAAGCACTTTGACCAGCCTGACACTGAACTACAGCCAGCAAAGTTAATCATTTCTCTGCTGCAGGTTTATGTGCTCCAGATTAAAATGCAAACAGTGTATTAGAGCAACAGGCATGATAATAATAATGGGTTATAATGTGTTTGAACAAGTATTCATGGCCTTTTATTGAAGTTAAAGTAGCCATACCAACATGGAAAAACACTCTATTGAACATAATAGTCCTGTATTCAGAATATTATTTTGATAAAATAGTTTTAACATGCCTAAAAAAGGCTGTAAAGCACTTTTTATCCACCGTACTCCACTGAATTTGGCTTTCAGCATGTCAAAAACAAGTCAAAACAGACTTAAAGTGCCAAAAATGAGCTGGTTTTGACTTCTGAAATTTGAATATTTGTTGTTTTATTTTAGTCCTCTTAGGTTATACTGTGTTAGAAGAAGTATTCATGGCTTTTTATTGAAGTTAAAGGAGCAATACCAACATGGAAAAAAACTGTACTGCAAGTAAAAGTCCTGTATTCTAAATATTACTTAAGTAAAATAGTCTCAGATATGACTAAAAAGGCTGCAAAGCACATTTGTCTACGTCATATCCTCCTTGTATTTCTGAGCTAAAAGTGAGGGAATGTGTATATTTAAGTTCAGTTAAGTTTTTATTGTCCTGCATGGGATATTTGGCATGTCTAAAATGCATCAAAACAGACTTAAAGTGCCAAAATAAACTGGTTTTGTCCTCTCAAATGTGAATATTTGTTGTCGCTTTTTAGCCCTCTTAGGTTATACTGTGTTATAAGAAGTATTCAAGTCCTTTTACTGAAGTTAAAGTAGCAAAACCAACACGGAAAAACACACTATTGCAATTAAAAGTCCTGCATTAAGAATATTATTTAGGTAAAACAGTTTCAGACATACTTAAAAAGGCTGTAATGCACTTTTTTCTCCACCAAACCCTCCTTATATTTCTGATATTAAAGTGAGGGTTTGTGTATGCTGAAGTTTTTATTCTCCTGCATACCTTACAGCGTGTCGAAAACAAATCAAAACGGACTCAAAAAGTGCCAAAAATGAACTAGTTTTGACTTCCGAATGTCAATATTTGTTGTTGTTTGTTAGTCCTCTGTGCTATAAAATGGGTTATACCGTGTTAGAAGAAGTATTCAAGTGTTTTACTGAAGTAAAAGTAGCAATACAAACATGGAAAAAATACTCTATTGCAAGTTAAAGTCCTGTATTCAGAATATTACTGTTTAAAACATGCATAAAAAGGCCGTAAAGCACTTTTTCCTACATCATACCCTCCTCATATTTCTGATCTAAAAGTGAGAGATTGTGTATATTTCAGTTCTGTTACATTTGCGGGATATTTGGCTTTGAGTCTGTAAAAAATGCATCAAAACAGACTCCTCTTTCAGTAAAACCTGAAATAAAGAAGTGACAGATAACCCACACAAGTAATAAAACAGTATGTGTTAACTGTAAGTGAAAACATACACAACTGAAACGATTAGTTTGAGATTAATTTAAAGACACCAACAATCTTACAGCTACATTACCACCATGTCTGTACTGTTTTGTTGATGACTCAATGGTAGAGAAGCTAAAGGAACACGTATGATAAAGTGTCTCTCAGGCGAGCTGCAGTTGAACTTGAATCCGCCCAGCTCAGCATGTTGTGTAACATCCTGTTTTTCCTCTTTCCTCGCTCTTCCAGTGCCCCAGATGTATGCAGTGTGACACCAAGTTCGACTTCATCAGAAGAAAGGTCGGTTTTGTTTCTGCAAACTCGACCGTGACAACAAAATCACAACTTTTATCTCACTCTGAAACAATAAAACAAAGACGCACATATGCAAGTAGAAGAGAAGAATTAGAGGCTTTTATTTTGTCTGTGAAACACGAGATGTTTTATTTCCCCCGGCGGCTTCTGTTCATTTATTTTGGCACGTTGACACACTGAGAGCTCCGTGGTGACGTAATAACACTGAAGATCTCTGCCCGTTCCTAATGTCTTTACTTATTCACTAGAAAATACTTCTGCTGGTATTTTAAACACTCACCGCCCACCTTTTATCACTGTGTGTATTTAAATTATACCTAAAATAAGAAGTATAAATGACAGATGGGTTACTTATTACTCACCTCATAAACCACTACATGTACATGTGTTTCTTATGATTCACATTATTTTGGAACAAGGTTATAATAGTTTTGATTTTTCAATTAGTTTTTATTTTATTTTTAACTTTTCGTTTTCATTTTAGTTTAATTTTAGTTAGTTTTCAGAGTGAGTTTAGTAGTTTTAGTTGGTTTTCAGAGTAAGTTTGCTAGTTTTAGTTTAGTTATAGTTAGTTTCAGAGTGTGTTTAGTAGTTTTAGTTAGTTTTTAGAGTGTGTTTAGTAGTTTTAGTTAGTTTTCAGAGTGAGTTTGCTAGTTTTAGTTTAGTTATAGTTAGTTTCAGAGTGTGTTTAGTAGTTTTAGTTAGTTTTTAGAGTGTGTTTAGTAGTTTTAGTTAGTTTTCAGAGTGTGTTTAGTAGTTTTAGTTTAGTTTCAGTTTTTCAGAAAGGTTAGGTTGTTAGTTTCACTTTTTAATATCTTATCTGCTACGTTAGTGAAGCAGTTGCGTCACAGTGCCAGTAAATGTCTTGGTAATGTTTATTGGTTATTGGTAATGTTATGTTGGTTTATTATTTATGTTTATTGGTTTATGTTGGTTGCACTTGGTCTTCCTTTATCTTGCGTACAGCCGGATAGGTACATAAGCGTTTCACTGCGCATTATACTTGTATAATTGTGTATGTGACGAATAAACTTGAAACTGAAATGTGCCTGTAACTCTCCTGTTTTCCTGCAGCATCACTGTCGGCGGTGCGGTCGGTGTTTCTGTGATAAGTGCTGCAGTAAGAAGGTGGCATTGCCCCGCATGTGTTTCGTCGATCCGGTGCGGCAGTGCGCCGAGTGCAGCCTCGCCTCACAGAAAGAGATGGAGTTCTACGACAAGCAGCTCAAAGTGCTTCTGGGAGGTGAGAAGTTCAACCTACATTATTATAGTCTTTAAACTGTGTAACACCTTCAGTCTGAGTTTGTAAAGTAGAATATAGGGATTTGATATGGTTTGCATGGTTACGTGGTTATTGTTTTCCAATTTGCATTTTTAATAGTTCCTTTTTATCAAACCTCATTAGAAGTCAAACTGTTCTCCTGATCTCATCTCTCTGCTAAAAACAAAGATTATTCCAGGTTACTTTGAGATTTGTGCTAATTTTTAAGATTTTTTTCCTCCCTTTAAGGATGACTCTAAATGCTTTTTATTTAACCAATTTAAACAGGGTTGCAAATAATAACTATTTTCATCATCAAATAATCTGCAGTTTATTTTCTCAATAAGTAAATTGTTTTGTCTAAAAATGTTCAGAAAATTGTTTATTAGAATTTCCCTGTGTCGCCTAAAAATGTCTTATTCAGCGTTCAGTCATGTGGTTGCAAAAAAGTAAGAAGGCGACGGCCAAAATGCCGAACTCGAGGCTTCAAAACTGTAGTCCACAAACCAATGGGTGACGTCACGATGACTACGTCCTCTTCTTCAGTCTGTGGTTGAACCCTAAAAATATCCAGTTAACCGTCAACCTGTCGCTCTACACAGGAAGCAGAAATACTATAAAAATCATCTCTGAAATAATCCAGCAGAGCCCTCATCATAATAATAATAATAATAATAATAATAATAATAATAATAGTAATCCATTGTGTTGTCGTTGAGTGTGGGTCAGTGTGTAGCTATAAATACACAGCAGCAGCAGCTCTTAATGAAAAATCCATCAGCAGCCCGGAGCTGCAGGACGACGACCGGCTGCATGTGATGCTGTAAAGCCTGCAGCATGATGATGGAGTTATCAATAGATCAGCAGAAAACAGGACAAAAGGTCACAAAAGATGACGATACAAAGCAATAAGTCTCTCCGTGACAGTTCCAGTGATGTTAAAAAGCTTTATCTGAATCCTGAACTGTAGCTAGATCAGAGTTTTAGGGGTTATATCTGATAACTTTAGTAGACAACAGTATTGTTTAATTATTCAAAAGCCTAATGAACTATTACTTTAAGCCCAAGCAGCTAGTAGTAAATGATCTAATGAATAATATTAAACAGCCTGGAAGAAACAGATTTTCATTAAACAAAAGAAGCCAAACAAAACACAAGCAATTGTACAATATTTTGCTTTAATAAACTGCCATCTCAAAATGGAAAAATGTATGGATTTAAATCAGGAACTATTGGATCAAAGAACATGAACAATACAAGAGCAACCACTAACAGTTGTGATTATTGACTGATCTGTTGAGGATGTTTTTGATCAATCATTTAGTTTATCAAATAGAATATCAGAAAATAGAGAAAGCAAGAGGACAAGGTGACGTCTTCATATTGCAAAAACTCAACCATATTCAGTTTATAATGATATAAGGTAAACAAATCCTCACATGGGAGAAGCTGGAACCAGAGAATATTTAACATTTTGTTTCTTGACTATTGACTTAAACGATTAATCAATAATTTATATTTTTTTCTTTCTGAAATAAAGATAAAATAAACAAAACCAGACCAGACATGCAGCCATATATATATAAAAGCTTTTTTATTAAATTTCAGTGGCCTGGTCGGTCTTTTCTGGGAATCATTCGTTACAGAAGAACTGATATTTTCAACCTTTTTGTTTGGAAGATGTGGCTGCATTATTATGGACAAATACTAGTGATGATTATTTGTTAGGAAAACGTGTTTTTACATTCACTAGCAGACTTTCAGAGTTGAATGTTCCTGTCATTTCTTTTCTGTTCACCACCTGTTGTTGTTGTTGTTGTTATTGTTGTTGTGTTTCCAGGCGGCAGCTTCGTCGTCACTTTGGGAACGTCGGAGAAGTCTGAAACCATGATGTGTCGCCTCTCCAACAACCACAGGTGAGCTTTTTAAAATCCACACCTCCACTAGGGCTGCACCTAACCATTATTTTTTAACGATTAATCTAACGACTAATTCATCAATTATTTGAAATATTTTTTTTATAAATAAGTAAATAAATATCAAAAACTTGACTCATTATTATTTCAATACTTTCTCTTATAAACATGTACATAAAAGAAGAATATTATTATGGCATTATTTAACAACGAAAAATATCCCTGTCTTTACTGGTAATCTGTTTTCAGTCCAACATAACATTTCTCCAAAATAAAATTAAAATAAAGCTTGTATTGTGAATTCATGTAAAAGGAATAAAGTGCAATGTTGTTTTTGTGGAAAAAGTCCTCCACTCTTCTTTGACTTATCCTGAAAAAGAGACACAGAAAGCATTAGAATAATGATAATAGTGGCACATTTTAGAACAGGTCTAATTTCCACAGCACTGTTGTGTTATGACATTAGGCTAATAATAATAATAATAATCCTCATCACTATTTTTACTTTAGTACTTTACTTAAAACTTAAAATGGTTTAGACATGGATTTATTCAATCACTGTAATAATATACAGTTAGATAAAGACTTGCAAATGTACTTTTGCATCAGTGTGGACCAAGATAAATAATTGAAACTATTTACAGACTAACAGTCACAGACTGTAGATCAATATGTAAGGCTACTTTAAGCCATTTTATCACTCACACACCGCCGTTAAAGGAAACAGAAAAAAATAAAACTGCGCATGGTGCAACGTTACGTTACAATACTTTTAACATGGTGGTGATGAAGAAACATTTAGAAACGACTTTAATTGACTACTGCTAACAGAAACACGCCCGCGCTTTTGCAATCTGAATAGATCATACCCGGTGGGGAAAAAGTCAACAGGACTTACAGCGGTGTCTTGCTGCTGTCTTCTTCACGCAGCGCTCCGGGATGCCTTCTTGTCAGGTGATGGTGCATTGCACCTGTACTGCTGTAGTACGCCATCTCCATCCTGCACAACTTACAGAGCACCACATTGTTGGGTCTCTGTTTGAAGTATTCCCATACTTTAGATGAACGTTGGAGAGGTTTTTGACACTTCTTGCTCTCTGGGGAATCAGAATCCACGCTTGGACCGGGCGCAGCGCATTTTCATTACGTCATCCGATACGTCGACGCACCTTGCGTAAATCGACGTATTTACGTAATCGACTACGTCAACGAATCGCCCCAGCCTTAACCTCCACTCGCCATAATTAAAACTTTGTGCTGATTGGTTTCATTTTTATTTTATTTATGTAACATGCATAATTTTTATTTTTTGTTGTAACTTGAAGTCGCTGAAAATAGAGAAAAAACTTAGTAGAAAGTTTTTATTTGTGCAAGTTTAGCATGAATAAATGTTAAACCTTTTGCCTTTGTGTGTTTACATTATTGCAATCAGTTGATTTTCAACTTTTTCAAATATAAAAACGTTATAATCTACGCTTTATTAGCTCCCAGCATACTGGAGTAGGGATGTCACAATACCAGAAATTTAGTAGTCGATACCAATACCAGTGAAATTCCACAATTGTCAACATCAATTCGATACCACAATAAAAAACAAAAGTAAATTCCATGTACTTCAACTTACACTCTACTTTATTACCATTTGCATACTCAGGGTTTCCGCCAGTGTCTGCTGGGCCTAAGTTGACTCCCTGTCGGGCCTGATCGGGGATTTATGTATTTTTTAAGATGTTTTTTAAACTAAAATATGTTATAAACAGGTAGTGAATTCCTTTAAGGAATAACTCAGTGCGTAGGTTGTGTGCTTAACGTTAAGTGATGTCGGTGTGTGCAGTCGAGAGACAGAGAGACAGAAGAGGTGGTCGTACATTGTGTTTGTTTACTAGAAAGTTCATGTGTTTTATGGGGAGACGAGACGAGACGGGCTTCTGCCAGCCAGGCGGCCCGTAACGTCAGCATTAACGTATGCGATTGAGAAAAGGAGAGTGTATGTGTGTGACGGATGTTGAGTATAAAATAAACAGTAACGTTATACTGTAGGTGTGAACATGGCCGTGCAGTGTGTGTACAGTTTAGGTTGTCAGTTAATAACAGGTGCCGACACTCGGACACTGGTTCTAACAACTTTTCTGGTGGAAACTCTGCACACTGGTTTTTGTTAGGAAGTTAAAAAAGGTCATAATTCCCTCTCTATTATCTATTTTATAAGACTGTGAAAACATCTCCTTCAATCAACTGTAATTATAGATTTTACAAGATTATATTTACTTGATAATGTTAGAATTTACCTTTGCTTAATATTCATTTTGACTGAATAGAGCCGCATGATGAATGCATCATAATGAAAATCAATAATAATAATAGCTTTATTTATAAAGTGCCTTTCAGAAGAAGTTACAAAGTGCTTAACATACAGTTAAAAAAGACAATAAGCAGACAGTTAATAAGATATCATGATAAATACAACAGAAACAGTAAAATCAATTCAATCAAGTCTGAAATAGTGCGTATGTAATCAATAACACCTCCCGTGTTTAATACAGTACCGTAGGAAAATGAGTACCGTCACGTTTTCAGAATTTTGGCCTCGACTCGGTTCTCGTGACTTCACTAGACTGAAGCAGATCCTGAAACTAGTACCCCTCATGTACTGAATCGAGAATCTATTTTGAATTGAATCGTGATCACAAGAATCAAAATTGGATCGTGAAGATACTGAAAGATCCCAACCAATCAGATTCACCGCGTCGTTATTGGTTTGATTTGTTTTGAATCCCATTCGTCTTATATTTTCTTTTTTAATAATCCAAACATCAGGTATCTGTTCCTGGACGGTGAAAGTCACTTCGAGGTGGAGTTGTCTCGGATCTCCAGCATGCAGATTTTGACAGACGGGTCGAGTCCAGGAGGTGAGACAAACAAATCACACGTGTTAAGATCAGAATTAGAGTGCATATCTGTGACTGTTTTGTACAGCTGTTGGATTTGCTACGATAAAGACAAATACAGTTTATTGCATCCTTTCTATTGTATAAATTATTGGGAATTCTTCGGGATTGGGATCCACTAACCAGCTGAGAGATTTCTTGATTAACACTTAAACCTGTTTTTTTCCCCAAATTAACACTTACAAACTCTTTCTCCTCTGCTCCTCCTCTTCTTCATCTTCTTCCTCTTCTTCTTCTGGGCTCAGAGAATGACATTCACACTTACACCAGTCTGCTGGACAGTCAGTATATCTCTGAAGGTTAGCGTTGGTGTTCACTCTGGTGGTTTTGAGTCGCTCACCGTCGTCACTCCATCCTTCCTTTTTTCTGGTTTCTTTTGGGTTTTCATCTTGTGTGCATGTCTGAAAATGAAACCAAAGATGCTGTTCTGCTTTATGCTTCAATAAATGTCAATATGTTATGCTCATAGTGCATGGTTTGGCCAATAACTCCTCTTGCCTCCTGCATGCAGCATGCGTCTTTTTGAGTCACGTCCGCACCTTCTAATTTACTCTCATCACTCTTTGGTGCATGATTTTATTTTGAAAAATAATGTTTTTCTGTCGTGTTCTCTCATTCATTTCTAATCCTTCAATTCATTTTTATTCCCCTGACCTCTCTTTGTTGTTGCATCTGTATGTTTGTGCACGCATTAATCGTGTTGAAGGGCTTGTTATTGATATTGTCGAGGCTGATCTCATGGGGAGAAAGCTCCTTATGAAGGGATATCTTGACATTTTTAGTTTTGGTTTGTTATTTTAAATGAGCCAGTAGAGAGACAAAAAAGATTTTATTCTCAGAGCAGGTTTTTTTCCAGTGTTTGGAAAGTGTCAAACCTCTTAAAAGTGTCAGCGAGGCGAAGTTTAACATTTAAAATGTCATCCAGTCTGAGCTGAAGCTATAAATCTTCTTCTTTGCTGTCTGATAGTTTTGGAAGACAAAAAAAAGAAATGTTCTTTGACAAATAGGCTTATTCAGTTTAATCCATCAGTCTTGTTTTTTTAGTTCATGTCTAACTGAAGGTGTGTGTGTGTGTGGGTTGTGTGCAGGAGGGACGTCGCGGGCCAGCGGCATGCTGCTCCACTACAAGCCGATGGGCTCCCAGGACGCCGAACAGCTCCGCATGGAGGCAGCAGACGACAAGAAGGTGGCCTCGTTATGGTTGGCTGCGATGCACAAGGTACGATCAACAGGACACTAGAGCTCACACTATCCCTGCAGGCACATGTATGTTTTATAGCTTATTTAAAGGGATAGTTTGGGGTAGATGACGGTCAGCACACCCCCAGTTTGGAGAAGCAGACCGGAGTACCAGCACGGGAGCAAAGCAGTGTACTGCTGTGGACGGGGGCAGCAGCAAAACGGATTTTAGATGCCTAAAAAACGCTGTCTTTCCTCGCAGGCAGCCAAACTGCTGTACGAAGCTCGGGACCAGTGACGTGCAGGCAGCCGGCAGACTGAACCTCCAGGCAGCACACACCCAAGTGTTTTTGTACCCGGTCTCACCGGGGGTTTGGTATCGTTTGGAATTTTTATTAACGCCAGTTCTGATTCTGCTTATCCGTCTGATTCCTCATCGGTTCTCGATACCAGTTCTTATCATGGTGATTTCTGCAAGAAATGTTTATATATAAAAAAACAAAAATACTTTATTACCTCTATTATAACCAGTACTTTGTACATCATGTTTACCACAAATAGGCTAATTTTTCCTCTTATTTTCTTTTTGCGTTTGACATCTTTCAGAGTTCTTTAATCCTCTTTGATTTAAGACATAGATCAGGGCATGCAGCGTTAATGTTTCTACATAAATATGGAACAAACTGAGAAGAAGCTTCCCAACATTAGTCAGTTATCTGTTGATTTTGGGAGGCTTTTAATTCCTGTTTACTTTCTCTGATTTATTGTTTTAGTTAATCACGTTATACTTTGATACTTACAGTATAACTTTCACATTATAACACCCGTGAAATGTGACATTATTACACCTTTCATAAACCGTTTTTCATAACTTCAGAGATGCAGTAAAACTTCAAATAGAGGCACAGTTGTTTCAATAATTTTATATGCCGCAGTTTTATGTTTTTGTTTTGTGTCATCTGGGATTTTATTTCCTGGTAGAAGTGACGAGACATCTTTACGGATCCCTGTAGGGATGTCTTTTTTATTTTGTTTTTTAAACGGTCAGCTATACAGCACCAAGTAGGGTAGAATCCGCCGTTAAAACCCTTTAACGCAGATAGAAAAGCAGCTACGTGTGAGGTATGCTGCATTTCTGGGTCCAGGAAATAGACCAGAAAGGGCGTATTATGAGCAGGAGTGAAAGGCATTCTGGGAAATGTAGGATTCTCTAACTGAAGCAGATGCAAGAAGGAGCAGGTTGAGGAAACTTTCATGACTGAATACTTCCTGAAATGCAAAGAACAGTTAAACAAGAGACATGTTCAGGTGACACGTTTCTGTTTCTTCTCTGTAAATTATAACGTTAAATACTCCTCTCTCTCTCTCTGCTTCAAATATTTACAGGTTTCAATCTTTAGGCCTCAGCGTCTAAGGAAACGATTCACTGATGCCAGTGAAGAATAAACACATACACAGACATTAATAAATGCTTTAAATGTAGTTTCATGTATTGAAGTTTTGTATGAGCTATTTTGTTAACTATTCCTACTTTAACACGAGGTGCGTACGTACTTAACATCGTTTTTAAAGCTGAAGTATGACTACAGTTTTTGTAACATTTGTAAACAAACCTTTCTGTTTTTCTCTTTTTTTTATTTTCCCTTATTGTTGTCATCGTCCTCCAGAGCTACAAACAGGAAGTGAAGTCACCACCTTCCATCAATCAAATGCTGTTCGGTTCTAGTTGAGGTGGTGGTTTGGTAGTTGGTTGTGCTTCCGAGGACCTAATTATAAAGAGAAACTTAGTTTTGACTGAGGTGGTGGAAGTGTTGAGAGAATTTTAGCCACTGCAAGAAAAATATTTAATCGTCCTGATATACATTTACTTTGTTCAAAAGATTTCTGAAAGTTGGCCCTGGTTTGTGCATCTTGTGTATTATCATTACTTCTTACACAGCTTTGTTGTGAATACCTGATTCTGATTGGTCAATCACGACGTTCTACGGTCTGTTATTTCTTTATAACAGACCGTTGCTGTGTATAAGAGACCGTTGCTATGTATAACAGATCATTGCGATGTATAACAGACCGTTACTATGTATAACAGACCGTTGCTATGGGCGCAGCTCTGATGTCGGACTCTGGAGGACCGTTTTCTTGTGTCAAATTATTGATTTCTTAAGTAAATAGCCGTGCAATAAGCGGGATAATGTACAGCTTGTTGCAGTTGTTTATTTCACAACAATGACCGTCTCGCTGTACATTATTATCCCTTTCATTTGACTCATAGCGTTTTGCTATGAGTCAAATGAAAGGGAATGAAATCTAATTCAAATGAAATTAATCTGTTGATTGTTGATTGTTTTCTCGATTAATCGATTAGTTGTTTGGTCCATAAAATGTCAGAAAATGGTGAAAAATGTATTTTCTATAGCCGGATATGACGTCCTCAAACTTCTTGTTTTGTCTAAAACTCAAATATATTCAGTTTACTGTCATAGAGCAGCAAAGAAATCAGAAAATATTCACATTTTAGAAGCTGGAATCAGAGAATTTAGACTTTTTTTTCAATTATTAAATTCCTCAAACCGATTATCAAAATAGTTGACAACTAATCGATTATCCCTTTTTATTAAAGTTTTTTTATTATTAAATTACTGAAGTTAACACAACATTGCTGCTGCTTCACATTAGAAGCATTCAACTAGTGAAACGTGGAGCGGCTTTGTACGGCGTAAGTAATGATGATACATGAGAGGAACAAACTGGGGCCGTCAGAAAGTGCAGAATGAACCTTTAAGTCTAATTATTCCCCGATGCAAGTACAGTATGTGACGCTCTTTAAGATTTTAAACTGTTTTGAGTTGAAAGAAAAATGTCGGGAATTTTGATAATAACAAAATTAAGATGTGTCTTTTTTTTAACACGTTTATAATGTTTAAAATATACTTTAGCTGAAGCATGAAGTGAATTTGTGAATTCTGTGTTGTAAGAACTAAACGTTGTGACACAAAAAATGTTTTTTTTAAACACTATAATAACCATAATTTATAAATTAATAGTTAATTAAACTTAGTTAATAGCTATTTTATTGATAACAAACTATGAAATAATAATTAATGTTTGCTTATTATTAATAATGCTATAATGTGTGTAATATGGAATAATTAGTTTATAAATTATATATTGTATCAAAGCTGATGGGAGACGATAACAATTATATTCTATTAACAGTTTATTATTGCACATATTATTACATTTTATATACTATATTAAGTATTGTTAATGATTAATATATTATTTATAAACATTTTAGAAATTGTTTGTAAAACATCTATAAACATTACATAGATGGAAGGACCAGAAACTAATTATTAACCATTAACAAAGTATTAATTACCGATCTAAATAATATTTATAGATGCTTTATAAAGTATTTATTAACCATTTAACAAGATATTATAATCATCTTTATAGTAACCATCCAAATAATATTTATAGACATTTACAAATTAATTAATTAACCTTTAACAAAGTGTTACAAATATATACTTATAGATGTTTTACAAACAATTTATTTAAGGTTTACAAATAATATCTTAATCATTAACTAATACTTATATATGTAGTATATAAAAGTTGTGTGCAACAATAAACTGTTAAAATTAAAAAAAATAGAGCATTATTAATAATTAGCAAACATTATTAATTATAATTTTGTTGTTTGTTAACAGTAAACTAATTTGAATTAACTATTAATTTATCATTTATAATGTTATTATGAAGTGTAATAACTAAATCTGTCAGAACACCCGAGTAAACGTTGACATTTTAAATGCACGGTTGCATTTCAGTTGCGAACACTATGTGCCGTATTTAGCTACGATTACCAAGTATCATCGGCTTCATGATAATATGCTTTTCTTTTCTTTTTTAAATCTCGCTGGAATTCGGTTTGTCTTCCCTGTTTTTCTCGAAGCTCGAAGAAAACACCTTTTAAAAGTGTTTTAACGGAGAACAGAATCGGGTTTGTTGGCCTTTCCGTGTCACTGACGCCCCAACAGTCACCACCTCCACTTTGTAACATAAAGTTTATTTTTATACGCTGCTCACCTAAGAATTAAAATCACAAGTTGTCGTTTGGTTCGAGGCTTCTTTTTTTTTCTTTTTTTTTTTCAGAACAGACAAGGAGGAAGGTTTTGTGTGAGTTTTTGTGTGTGTAAAAAGACGCGTGTTGATGTTATCTGTACACTCACAAGGTTGTCCAGTTAAGTTCTTCCATTATAGAGCTGTTTGTGATGAAGACGCATGTGATGGCTGCACAGTTAGGAACACAAATGATCATATTAGCCTCTGTAATTAAAATAATGTCCTTCCCTAATCCTAATCCTCCATTTTTGTTATTGGCTGCCTACTGAGCTGTTTATCTAGCAGTAATAAAATGCATAATCCATTCAGGTGACGTCTGAACATCTAAATCAGAGTTATGTTCATTTAAAACTTGTAATTTTGTCTCTTTTTATAAAAAATACACAAGCTAACAATGGATTCCTGCAGTTTAATTCAATATAATAATGACATTTTTTACTTCCATTTGAAGCACATTTGCCCAGTTCAGCTTTAAACACCAATATCTGTAGTTGTTTATCAGTTATAAAGTCTAAAATGAATGAATCTGAGGAGTATGGTCATACTGTGATACTCTCTCTGTGCAGCTCTCAGACTGTCCTCAGTTATACGTTAATGAAGAGTTTCTGTTATAAATCACCTGCACTTTAAAGCCCGCCCTGATTACAGTCCTTTTTTATCCCAGAGCTTCATTTATTACGCTGAAAACGCTTCTGCACCCTTCGTTGGATTATTCTGTTGAGAATAAAATCAAGTGTTTATACATCTGTGGTGTCGATCGTGTCTTTTGGAAAAGTGGATTCATCCTTTAACAGAAGAACAGAATGAAGAGGAACTGCTATAAAAATATATGATTCAGGTGTAAAATTCATCAAACCGTTAGAGCTTTATCTGGAACAACAGAAAAGCTTATTGGATATAAAATACAGACATTTCATTAAAACTGCTAAAACTCCAAAAGAGATTATAAATGTAGTAGAAGTCGTTCCAGCTCTTTGCTCCAGTGTGTCCCTTTGACTCCATGTTAAGCGTCTTGTAGGTAAAGTGTGTTTTTATATGATCATATGAATAATAACAGAAAAATAAGAGTTTTTATCACACTGTTACTAGACCACATGTCTTAAATATCTGGTAACAAAGTGATGTTAATTGTGTACTAAATGTCACATAAATGTAAATTCACTAGAACAAAACTTTTGTTTATTATATTTAAATATAGTTTGATGCACTACATAGATTGTATTAGGACTTCAAAACTGTGTCTCTATTTTATAACTTTTTATCAATATTATTAATATTAAAACCAATTCATATTTTATTTTTCTCTTTTGATTTACCTTTTTGGTAAGTATGCATACATGTATATATTTATATAGATAAATATATATTTATCTATATAAATATTTATTTATCATTTATTTGTATATGTATATATATAAATTAAAAAATATATATATTTGTATAAATACATATATTTATTTATATAAATTTATTTATTATATATATAGATTAATTTATTTTTATTTTGTATGTATCTATTAATAATTTCCCTAACCTGCATATCTTTAGACTGTGGAGGGAGACAGAGAGCAGTTGGGGGATGGGATCAAGCAGAAGTTTAGTTTCACTTTTGTGTTTCCTCCTCGTCAGTGTTACGCAGTTTTTTCCCGTTATCTTAAAGGTATCGTAACTACTTTATTACTTTATTAATCTTATCTCCAGAGTCTGTGTAACATCCGTTTAGTCAATTATTACATCTAATTCCGAACAACAACAAAAATAAACAGAAAACTGATCAGAAAAGCATTTTTATCTGTTTGTTATTAATAAGGCTGACAGTGCAGCGCTTTATGTAGGCCCACTGTTTTAAAATATTCTAATAAACCAGATGAACAAGTCTCATTTATGTTATTTGGTTTTAATTCAACACTATGATCAACATCCATTCAGCGTCGGTAATATGGAGTAGAACCTGCATCTGATTATTTTATTAGGAGTCAAATGTGACGTGTTGCTGTTTTCTTTGTCTTTATATCGGTAGTCTGAGAAACAAAGCAAACAATCAATCTACTATTTAGTCGTTTCACTGAGTGAGGAAAAGCAGAAACTCCATATCTCCACTTTAAGACTATAAGATAATGAAAGTACTGACAGATGAACATGTTGTCACATGCAGCAAGTTCTTCAGTTAGAGGATCTGGAACCTGCAGATATTGAAGTTGACTTGATGTAACTGTACTGTCAGATCAATGTGATTAGTCATTGATAACTTGTCTCAGATCTAATGCATTCAATGACTACTGACAAGGATAGTACATTACATGTCCCTTATAAATTAAAAAGAAAATGTCTTTATTCTTTAATTTGATTCTTTGATGTTCTCTAATCTAATTTCTTTCTCTGTTTGACCAGATGATATAGGGAGAGCAAAGCTTCCTCTACAGCCATGGGGATCTTTCTAAGGTCGATAACTATTATATTGGATTAAAAAAAAAATAACTCCTCTCTCAATTAAGCTTTTATACAACCATCAACAGACACACACACACACACACACACACACATACTCACACACACACACACACACACACACGCACACAGGGTTAAATCACCTACCTTATTTATTATTGGCTCTCTGGGTCATTTACTCACAGCTCTAATTATACCACATAAATAAAAAACGAATGCCTGGACTAGTCCTGATTTTGAGGCTGTAGATTGGCTTGGCACATTATTACTTAAACCTGCAGTAGGCAGAATATTTTCTGGCATCATTGGGCAAAAACTCCATAATAACCTTTCAGCATATTGTAATTCAAGTATTCTGAGAGATAACTAGACTTCTGCTCCTCCTCATGGCTCTTACAGAGTACAGAGTTTAGATAATGATGTTTGCTTATCACAATAAGCATTACATAACCTCTTTTGCTTTATTCCACACTGAAATCCTGCTGCTTTTGCTTTTAATGTTTATTTTTATACTGGTGAAGTAACAGTACCTATTACTTGCTGTAGTTCAATAGATCCATCGGTGGACCCAAAGGCAGATGATAGTGGTTCGGTCCAGTCTGCAGACCCTCCGTGAGTCTAATCTGTTAACCTCATAAACATTCTTTCACACTCTTTTTGAATATATCCTGATGAAGCTGTGAACATCATTAAAACCTTTCCAGCATGGTTACATTCATTTTTTCTGTCGCTGACAGACACTAAAGTCAGTAAAATCATCTTCCTTTTCTTGTAGACCAGAACAGCTGTGAATGTTTGGGCCTTTACATCCTTATAATACTCATATTGTCCTAGAATGATCCCACATGATGGAGTTAAAGTGGGAAGTACTTTAAAAAGATTGTAGAAATCATTGAGTGGGAACAGAATCTACTTTTACTTAACTTCTCTGATTCCTACTTGGTAGTTTCTGTGTTTCCAGCAGTGGATGTTTGATAATCTAATCTCCCACCAGCATCAGTTCGGTCCAGCAGCAGCAGCAGCAGCGGGAGCGGCAGCAGCAGCAGCAGTAGCAGCATCAGCATCAGCAGCAGGACGAGCTGCTGCAGCAGCAGCAGTAGCTGCGGCTTCAACAGTACACATTATAATCCTACATTTCTAATTTCCTTAAAAATATCTGCTTCAGCTTGGGCGTGCTGTACGTGTTAGAGTGACCAACACAACCACGCTGGCTGATATGTCTTGTTTGTTCCTTGTTACTGATAGAGAGTTCAATCATCCAATCCACCAAACAACTCAAAACAAGAGTCAACACCAACAGGAGAATACACTGTTTACCATTGGCAGAGCATTTTGGAACATTTTAACCAGCTGTGCTGCTCATCCCACAAATGCATGATCCTTACAAGTTGAACATCATTGTGAAGGTAAATAAACAGGCTTTCCAACCATGTAAAATACAATGACCATTAGCATTGTAACAACAGAGAAATAATCCACCAAACACAAGTTTACAAACTTTCTTTTTCCAGTTTATATATATATATATATATGTATATACTGTATATACACACATCTCTCTCTCTCTCTCTCTCTCTCTCTCTCTCTCTCTCTCTCTCTCTCTCTCTCTGTGAGAGGAAGTGATGGCTCAGGCAGTTAAACTCCTGCTTTTTTTCATTTTTGTTTTCTCTTCAGTCAGCAGCTTTGTGACGCAGTTTTTTTCCACCATCTAAAAGGTATCGTAACTACTTTATTACTTTATTAATCTTATCTCCAGTCTGTGTAACATCAGTTTATTCAATTATTGCATTTAATTCCGAATATATATTTGTATATATATATATATGTATGTATATATACATATACACTGTATATGTATATATATATGCACTATATATATATATATGTATACAGTATTTAGTATATATATACTATATATATACTGTATATGTATATATATATATTTACTGTATATGTATATATATATACTTTATATGTATATATACACACAGTACATATACTGTGTGTATATATATATATATATATATTATGTATATATACTGTTATGGCAAGCCGTTCAGGAAATTATTATATATATATATAATGTGAAATTTGAGAATATTGAATGAAACTCTGAATATATTGAATGAAACTCTGAGAATATGGAATGGAATCTGACGTCATCACGGCGCTGCTGCTGTCTTGTGTTTCAGGTCATTATATTAATCATAATGAGCCGTCCTCTGAGCAGGACACATAACAAATACATCCATGGTCTGTATGCACGGCCGGCTGTGAGACGAGTGGTCAGGGACCGTCTACGAAGTGCAACGCCGAAAAGAGTTGCTACAAAACTATTCAATAACTCCACTATTATACAGTGTAGTGACAACCAAAATCACTTCACACATCACCACTGGTCTCTTCCTGGATATAATACAACGCTTAATTTGGAAAAATTTGCTTTTGCATAATTTTGGTGTATTTATAATGGAAAAAATATTCAATGCACTTCGTAGACCTTATATACCTTTCTGTATAAGGCAAGAATACTTAATTATACTTTTCTTATCTCAATCAAAAGATTAAGTATAAGTATAAGCCAAGTATACTCTGACTTTACTGTATACTTGTCTGTATAAGCCAAGTATACTTAAGTATATCTCTGATAAGTACATCAAAATAAACTGAAAGTATACTCTCTTATTTTTAGTTTAAAATAAGTATACTAATAGCACACTAAACTTCTATTGGTAAGGGTCTGGTCGTCTGGCCCCACGTGGGGGTGTAACCTCCAGCCAATAACGGCGTGCAGGGTGTGCAGCCCCGTTCAGGTGGTCAAATACCACCGCTTTGTCACGTCCCTCAGCTTCTGATACCAAGACACAAGCATTAGGCTACACATCAATGGGCACAAGTCCTCCTTTAGATGCTTTGTGGCCGTATTTGATGGATGAGAACGGGGCCAACGAATGTTGCATATTATACCTTTAAGAAAAGTTCTCTTTAAACAAAGCAAATCCATTTAATCAGCAATTAGTTTCTATTGTTATGCTGAGCTTGTTTTAACCTGCTGTGGTTCCAGCTTTGAACTTGTTGGCCTTTTACCTTTTAGTGCCATTGATACCCAATGAAAACAACATTATTCACCTGAAGAAGGTTGTGTGTTGTTGCTCTGGATGTCGTCTCTAGACTCTCAGCACAGAGAGGACGGAGCAGACTGAGGGGTTCTTCTGAAGAAGTCATTTTAAGATTAAACACCTGTTACACCGTGTCCTAACTGGAGACGACGTGAGCGTCAGCGACAAAATCAGCTTGATTACATTGTTTTTATTCCATCACTGTACAATATCAATTTCCACTTGTGCAATTGTGTTAATGGTCTTTTTTTTACTGTGTTGTATCTTGCTTTTTGTTTTTACTGATGCTTCTTGTTTCTGCACTATCCCCTTTGCTGCTGTACACTGCACATTTACCCGCTGTGGGTCTAATAAAGGAATATCTTATCTTTTCTATAAATAGCAGATAGATCCTATCCTGACATGAATATATATTTTCATACTGTTGGATCATCTGTGAAGATTTCAAGTCTTTCTTTGTATTATTGTTATTCTGTTGAGAATAAATCAAGTGTTCATACATTTGTGGAGTCGGTTGTGTGTTTTTGAAAAGGGGATTCATCCATTAACAGATAAACAGAAGGAAACATTGTCTGGTATAAAATCTATGATTCAGAAGCTGCAGCTTCCTGAGAAACTTGATTTGACTAACTCACACTGCTGAAGCCTCATATTAACTTCAAATAATGCTTTGAATTTTGTTTAATCAGAAGTTTAAAGTAGCATAAAATGGAAAAAGTAAAGTACAAGTACCGCAACATTTATTTTATAACTACTTTACTTTAAAATATTTTATTAATAAATATTTTTATTTTATTTAACAGGGAAACACTAAGAGGGAATTTCATACCGAAAACACCATAACTTTGGGAGATACCAGCTTAATTTGACTAACTCACTTTGCTGAAGCCTCAAATTAACTTCAAATAACCCTTTGATTACTTTTTTAATTTGAAGTTTAAAGTAGCATAACATGGAAAAGGTAAAGTACAAAACATATTTTATAGCTACTTTACTTTATAATTTTTTTTAAATTTTATTTATTTCATTTATTTGATTTGTTTTATTTTATTCCCCACATCCATTAAACTTAACTGTCCATTTAAAAGCAGGGACATAAGAAGTGCCATTCCATAAATAGGGGATTCTTTTGCCGGTGTTAACTCTTTATATGGCGAAATTTAGCTAATTTTAAATTTTTATAACACCCAACCTAACACTTAAAAAATATCTGTACCTCACACTTCTAAAAACGGACCCACTTTTATTATTATTATTTAAATTAAACAACATGTTGCCACCTTGCCACCCCTCCGGTCCGAGTTGGTCTCGTCCGTGTGTCCAGCATCAAACGCACATGTTGGGTGTGTTGTGTTGAGGATTGCAGCGATATTACAGCATTTAGTGAACCTCTGCGCTGTTACGTTGCTGTCTGCTCTCTAATTATCACCGTTACAATGCGTTAAGTGTTACAGGCATTGAGAAACACTGAAAACAATCAGCTTTATAGTAGGAAACACTTGTTGTGAGGAGGTTGACACGCGTCCCAGCGTGTCTGCAGACGGTTCCTGTTCACCTGTGAAGGTATGTACACCGACACTCTCATGATGTGTTTAAAGACCTGAGAGGCTGCTCGTTCATTCCATCATTCTATCATGTTCATGTGTGTTAAAGTGTGAACTGAAGTGGGTTTATCCGGCTAGCAGAGGGTCTGGGTATTATCAGATAATCCATAATTCATTTGTAATTCAAAAACGAACATTAATTATGGATTATCTGATAATACCCAGACCCTCCTTTTATTGGTTTTTGCATTTTTCTCAAGGTTATTAGCTTTTAAAAAGTACTCTTGAAAAATAAAGAAATAAAAGAGAACATGTCTGATCTTCTGACATCTGATCTAATCAGCTTGGACACATCTTGGAAATAATCGAGAGTCTTAAAATCAGTTTTCTGCAACGTTTTCTAATTTTAAGCGCCTATTTGGCTGCCACATTCCTCAGGGGCCAAATCAAGTCCCCAGGAAGAGCGCCGGTCCGCTGATCCCAACTTTCTTAGTGTCCAAACGGCGGTCCTGCAACTTCCGTGTCCGTCATGTGATGCCGTTGGGCCCAAAAAGACTTTTCTCATTGACTTACATTGGGAAAGAGACGTCTGTAACTCAGCGGATACATTTTTTTGAGGTGAATCAACTTCCCAGTACGAACACTTGAATAGCCCTTATTTAAAAAAATAAGTTTTTAAAGTTGTAAAATGCACTAACAGCTGAATCCAGAGTTATTTCCGTTCCTCTGTTCATGTGAATGAAACCCAGACCGTGACGTTGGGACCCCGTGATCGAGTCATGTGACCGAGCGGACGCTACTGTGCATGTCTCAGTTGCCCAAGATCCGCCAAGATCCGGGTACGTTTCCAGACGGAAGTCGAGCCATTTAGCGCCACTGAGCAACTCTCATAGGAATGACCGGGGCCCGCCTCCAACGCTGGATCCAGTTCTCTTAATACATCCATGGGCCAAATTGGCAGCCCCGATATCTATATCTGCATCTGTGCCAAATTTGTAGCTTTTATCGCAAAATACACAATTGTTAGGAATATTTCAGTTTAGCTGCCCCGCTATAAATCACCTGCACTTTAAAGCCCGCCCTGATTACACTCCTCTTTTATCCCAGCGCTTCATTTATTACGCTGAAAACGCTTCTGCACCCTTCGTTGGATTATTCTGTTGAGAATAAAATCAGAAGAGACTGAATTGAATGGTGATTTATTACAAAGTGCACACATTTATGAATAGTAACAGTCTTTGGTGATTTAGACCCAATGTGACATAGTAAAGGGGAAGTGATGCCGTAGTTAGATTAGGATTATTCCCCCCGGGTCTAGACACTGGTGATGGTGGTAGTGAAGATTGATGCAGATCTGATGAATGAAGTGGAGCAGGATTACTCTGATGGGATGAATCTGGAGGTGATGGGGTGGTGGAGGGTCGCATCAGTTTGTGCTGATACTGACACTGAAAACAGCATAGAGGAGAACAGTTTTAAACTTTTGACAGCAACGATGTGATTGGTTTAGGGAGATATGGCAAGCTCTGATTGGTCTCTGAAAAGAGAGACGCCCATAATCAGCTGACAGTAATAGCCCATGAGAGAGAGACCCAGAATGAATGAGCATGAATGAGATTGCACCTCTAGTCTTCCTGACTGAATTTACACATAAGCTTCATTAAAATCAAGTGTTTATACATTTGTGGTGTCGATCGTGTCTTTTGTAAAAGTGGATTCATCCTTTAACAGATAAAACAAAGTATTTATCAACCATTTAACAAAGTATTATAATACATAGCATCCAAA
Organism: Sebastes schlegelii; assembly: GCA_014673565.1. NCBI lineage: Eukaryota > Metazoa > Chordata > Actinopteri > Perciformes > Sebastidae > Sebastes > Sebastes schlegelii. The sequence continues at coordinate 30,895,617 of CM025839.1, forward strand.
TAATGTTTATAGATGGTTTACAAAGCGGTTATTTAGCATTAATAAAGTGTCACAAATATCTATCTATATAATGTTTATAGATGTTTTACATACAGTTTCTTAAAGGTTTAAAACATCATTTCATAATCATTAATAAATACTTATAATAGAGTATATAAAATGTATGTGTGGAACAATAAACTGTTAAAAAAACTCAAACACACACACACACACACACACACACACACCCACACACACCACACACACTATATATATATATATAACCTTTATTTAACCAGGCAGGTCAGTTAAGAATAAAGTCTTTTATATACTTTAATTAATCTTATTCTATCATCTGTTTATTTAATTATATATTCAATCTGCCTCAACAAAAAAACAAAACAGAAAAACAGATCAGAATTTTTTATTTTGTGGGAGTGAAAAAAGGAGAACGACAGTGTGCTTCAGGCTATTATGATTGATATGGACATTATGATTACATTAGTACACTATTTATTAACAGTTTATTGTTGTACACATTTTACAGACGATTACTGATGATTTGTAAAGGTTTACACAAATCATCTCATAATCATTAACAAATACAATATAGTATATAATGTTATGTGAAACAATAAAACTGTTAACACACACACACGCTAACATTAAAGCATTACTAATTATTAGTATAATAATATTAATTATAATTTCGCTGTTTAACAGTAAAATAACTCAACTAACTTTTCAGTAACTATCAATTTACCATTTATATATATTATATATATATGTATATATATATTGATACAGTGTTATGGTGAATTTACAGGTAAAGTAATAAAATGAATTTTTAACTAACTTGTTAAAAATTTTACTTTATTACTTTTCCTATAAAAGTCACCCTCGTGTGTTGAAGCGGTTGGGTTTAAGTAGTTCACCAGTTTCACTTTTGCCTCTTGTTCACCTGTGTCGCAGTGTTTTTCCACCATCTAAAGGTACTGTAACTAAGTCTTTTATATACTTTAAGTAATCTTTTTTCTATCATCTGTTTAATTATATTATTCAATCTGCTCAACAAAAAAACAAAACAGAAAACAGATCAGAATTTTTTATTTTGTGGAGTGAAAAAAGGAGAACGACAGTGTGCTTCAGGCGACTGTTTTACTCGTCTTCACATGAAAACAAAACTAGTTTTATTTCTGTTTTTCTGTTTTTCTCTTCAGGTCATTTATTTTGTTGTTTAACTGAGCAAAAGAGTGGACAGAAGCTGATGAACTCACCTGCATTTATCTTTCTCTATTTGAAGACTATAAAATGGAACAATCGATGACGAACACACAAACAACAGCAGCTAATTCTTCCATTAGAGGATTTGAAACCTGCAGATGTTGAAGTTTACTTGATAAAACCACAATGTCAGATCAATGTGCTGCTCAGCTTGTTTAACTCGTCTCATGGACTTTACACCCTGATCATATTTATATTGTCCTAGAATGATCCCACATGATGGAGTTAAAGTGGAAAGTACTTTAAAAGATTGTAGAAATCATTGAGTGGGAACAGGAATCTACTTTAACTTATCTTTTCTGAGACCTACTTGGTAGTTTCTGTGTCTGGATGTCTAATAATCTAATCTCCCACCCTGGTGGTCTTTCTCTCTTGTCTACTAGAGTCCGTACCAGCGAAATGTCCCTTCTAAAGTAAGCTTTAATTTACATTAAAATGTAACTGCATAAATTGACACGGTAAAGTTAAATTAAAACTACAGTCGGCACTTTTATGAAAAATAACTTTTTGTCATGTTTGCCCAAAATGTCACTATATCCTGTAATATAATCTGTACATTTTTAAAAAGACTGCAAGAGACAAAATTAGATGATTATCCGGGGTTTCTTCCAGACGCTCATGAACGTCAGCGTACTAGGTCAGGCTAGTTACAAATCTCGTAAATGTTAAAGAAAGCCCCCCCCTCTCCTAACCAGAAGTACGTTTTTACTAACATTAAAATGTTTATTTTCATACTGATGAAGTAACAGTAACTATCACTTTCTGCAGGCCTGAAGATCCAGACATGGATCCAGAGGCATATGATGTTGTTTCGGTCCAGCCTCCAGACCCTCCGTGAGTCTAATCTGTTAACCTCATAAACATTCTTTCACACTCTTTTTGAATATATCCTGATGAAGCTGTGAACATCATTAAAACCTTTCCAGCATGGTTACATTCATCTTTTCTGTCGCTGACAGACACTAAAGTCAGTAAAATCATCTTCCTTTTCTTGTAGACCAGAACAGCTGTGAATGTTTGGGCCTTTACATCCTTATAATACTCATATTGTCCTAGAATGATCCCACATGATGGAGTTAAAGTGGGAAGTACTTTAAAAAGATTGTAGAAATCATTGAGTGGGAACAGAATCTACTTTTACTTAACTTCTCTGATGCCTACTTGGTAGTTTCTGCGTTTCCAGCAGTGGATGTCTAATAATCTAATCTCCTACCCTGGTGGTCTTTCTCTCTTGTCAGAAACTCAATCAGTCCCACAAATAAGACAAAAAGAAACTCTCAAAGAGGGTGAAATACACCCGTAACTGTGCTGCTTAGTCAACAGCGTCTCGGTGCTCCTGTGATAATTACACATATTTAAATTAGGAAATATTCTGACATTTGGCACAAAATTGTCCCTTTTCTATTCAAATGAGTAGAACTGCCCCTCTTAGTGGATTAGTTGAATAATTAGTTGTTCTGGTCTCAGTCGACTTAGATTTCAGGGCATAAACTGCTGTTCAAAGAAATGACTGACAGCACATAAACATACACGGTTATCTGAAGTTAGGAGCGTTTGCTGAATCTGACGTGACACACTTGTACGACGGTACGAAAAGAAGTATGAGAAAGTTAAGATAAGAATATGAAGATGTTCTTGCATGAGGTCCGTTGTTTGTTGTAGCTGTTATGGGACTCAGGACTATTTATTTAGGAAATAGTGACATTAGTACATTGTCCCTACTTGTTATTTTATCTTTCTTTCTTCTGTTATTCCATCTATCTTTATCTTGTATTTCTCACATTAGTTTCAATAAAACGGTTAAATTCACCACATGCTGTACATAATCGTGATATAAATTTACATATGGCATGATAGACATGTTTATCCATACTGCCCACCCACACTTGCAGCTTAAATCTTAGTACCCACTGTATGCATTTTAAATAATGTGCTGTGTTTGTAA
>CM025839.1:30898924-30915711 GCA_014673565.1 Sebastes schlegelii
TCAAAGAACGATGACATCACATCAAAGGACGATGACATCACATCAAAGGACGAAGACATCATATCAAAGAACGATGACATCACATCAAAGGACGATGACATCACTGTAAATATGATGATATATGTATGAATATTCGAAATGACGTATGGAAAACTACATTTAAATGTCCAGAAAAGTTGCAGTACTGCTGTGCAGCAGTGTCTGGTGACCGTTGTGCGAGTTGCATCCAACTCCTGTTTACCTGGCATGGGAGGTACAATGATCAAGTATTTTATGACAATTCATTTTTTTTAAAGTTAAAAACAAATGAAGATTAATACCAGCCATATTCTTGAAAAGAAGCATTATTTTGAAAAAAATATATGTATGTTACAAATATCCAACTGAGTAAGATTGTGTACTGTGAGTGTATTTTAGCAGCACGCTTCAAATGTCTACCCAAACTAGCCTAATGTTCCAGAATGTGTGAAAACATCTAAGGATGATTTCATCACATCAAAGGACGATGACATCACTGTAATACATGATGAATATATGTATGAATATTCGAAATGACGTATGGAAAACTACATTTAAATGTCCAGAAAAGTTGCAGTACTGCTGTGCAGCAGTGTCTGGTGACCGTTGTGCGAGTTGCATCCATCTCCTGTTTACCTGGCATGGGAGATACAATGATCAAGTATTTTATGACAATTCATTTTTTTTAAAGTTAAAAACAAATAAAGATTAATACCAGCCATATTCTTGAAAAGAAGCATTATTTTGAAGAAAAAAATATGTATGTTACAAATATCCAGCTGAGTAGAGATGTCAACTATGAGTGTATTGTGGCAGCACGCTTCAATGTGTCTATCCAAACTAGCCTAATGTTCCAGAATGTGTGAAAACATCAAAAGACGATGACATCACATCAAAGGACGATGACATCACATCAAAGGACGAAGACATCATATCAAAGGACGATGACATCATCAAAGGACGATGACATCACATCAAAGGACGATGACATCACATCAAAGGACGATGACATCACTGTCATACTTAAAAGGATATGTATGAATATTCAAAATGAAGTATGGAAAACAAAATTTAAATGTCCAGAAAAGTGGCAGTATTGCTTCGCAGCAGTGTCTGGTGACCGTTGTGAAGCTGTGCGTTGAGCAATGCCAGTTGCATCCGACTCATATTTACCTGGCATGGGAGATACAATGATCAAGTATGTTAAGACAATAATTTGTTTTTAAAGTTAAAACAACTACAGATCAATACCAGATATATTCTTGAAAAGAAGCATTATTTTGAAGAAAAAAATATGGATGTTACAAATATCCAACTGAGTAGAGAAGTCACACTGTGAGTGTATTGTGGCAGCACGCTTCAATGTGTCTATCCAAACCAGCCTAATGTTCCAGAATGTGTGAAAACATCAAAGGACGATGACATCACATCAAAGGATGATGACATCACATCAAAGGACGAAGACATCACATTCAAAGGACGATGACATCACATCAAAGGACGATGACATCACATCAGAGGACGATGACATCACTGAAATAAATAAAAGGATATGTATGAATATTCGAAATGATGTATGGAAACACTAAATTTAAATGTACAAAAAAGTGGCAGTGTTGCTATGCAGCAGTGTCTGGTGTATGTTGTGTGTTGAGCAATGCGAGTTGCATCCAATCATATTACCTGGCATGGGAGATACAATGATCAAGTATTTTCATGACAATACATTTTTTTTAAAGTTAAAACAAATACAGATTAATACCAGCCATATTATTGAAAAGAAGCATTATTTTGAAGAAAAAAATATGGATGTTACAAATATCCAATGAGTAGAGAAGTTAACTGTGAGTGTATTGTGGCAGCACGCTCTTCAATGTGTCTATCCAAACTAGCCTAATGTTCCAGAATGTGTGAAAACATCAAAGGACGATGACATCACATCAAAGGACGATGACATCACATCAAAGGACGAAGACATCATATCAAAGAACGATGACATCACATCAAAGGACGATGACATCACATCAAAGGACGAAGACATCATATCAAAGAACGATGACATCACATCAAAGGACGATGACATCACATCAAAGGACGATGACATCACTGTAATACATGATGAATATATGTATGAATATTCGAAATGACGTATGGAAAACTACATTTAAATGTCCAGAAAAGTTGCAGTATTGCTGTGCAGCAGTGTCTGGTGACCGTTGTGCGAGCTGCATCCAACTCCTGTTTACCTGGCATGGGAGATACAATGATCAAGTATTTTATGAAAATACATTTGTTTTAATGTTAAAAACAAATACAGATTAATACCAGCCATATTCTTGAAAAGAAGCATTATTTTGAAGAAAAAAATATGTATGTTACAAATATCCAGCTGAGTAGAGATGTCAACTATGAGTGTATTGTGGCAGCACGCTTCAATGTGTCTATCCAAACTAGCCTAATGTTCCAGAATGTGTGAAAACATCAAAAGACGATGAAATCACATCAAAGGACGATGACATCACATCAAAGGACGAAGACATCACATCAAAGGACGATGACATCACTGTAATATATGATGAATATATGTATGAATATTCGAAATGACGTATGGAAAACTACATTTAAATGTCCAGAAAAGTTCCAGTACTGCTGTGCAGCAGTGTCTGGTGACCGTTGTGCGAGTTGCATCCAAGTCCTGTTTACCTGGCATGGGAGATACAATGATCAAGTATTTTATGACAATTCATTTTTTTAAAGTTAAAAACAAATAAAGATTAATACCAGCCATATTCTTGAAAAGAAGCATTATTTTGAAGAAAAAAATATGTATGTTACAAATATCCAGCTGAGTAGAGATGTCAACGATGAGTGTATTGTGGCAGCACGCTTCAATGTGTCTATCCAAACTAGCCTAATGTTCCAGAATGTGTGAAAACATCAAAAGACGATGACATCACATCAAAGGACAATGACATCACATCAAAGGACGAAGACATCATATCAAAGGACGATGACATCACATCAAAGGACGATGACATCACATCAAAGGACGATGACATCACATCAAAGGACGAAGACATCATATCAAAGGACGATGACATCACATCAAAGGACGATGACATCACATCAAAGGACGATGACATTACTGTCATACTTAAAAGGATATGTATGAATATTCAAAATGAAGTATGGAAAACAAAATTTAAATGTCCAGAAAAGTGGCAGTATTGCTTCGCAGCAGTGTCTGGTGACCGTTGTGAAGCTGTGCGTTGAGCAATGCCAGTTGCATCCGACTCATATTTACCTGGCATGGGAGATACAATGATCAAGTATGTTAAGACAATAATTTGTTTTTAAAGTTAAAAACAACTACAGATCAATACCAGATATATTCTTGAAAAGAAGCATTATTTTGACGAAAAAAATTTGGATGTTACAAATATCCAACCGAGTAGAGAAGTCAACTGTGAGTGTATTGTGGCAGCACGCTTCAATGTGTCTATCCAAACCAGCCTAATGTTCCAGAATGTGTGAAAACATCAAAGGACGATGACATCACATAAAAAGGATGATGACATCACATCAAAGGACGAAGACATCACATCAAAGGACGATGACATCACATCAAAGGACGATGACATCACTGAAATAAATAAAAGGATATGTATGAATATTCGAAATGATGTATGGAAAACTAAATTTAAATGTACAAAAAAGTGGCAGTGTTGCTATGCAGCAGTGTCTGGTGTATGTTGTGTGTTGAGCAATGCGAGTTGCATCCAACTCATATTTACCTGGCATGGGAGATACAATGATCAAGTATTTCATGACAATACATTTTTTTTAAAGTTAAAAACAAATACAGATTAATACCAGCCATATTATTGAAAAGAAGCATTATTTTGAAGGAAAAAATATGTATGTTTCAAATATCCAACTGAGTAGAGATTGTCAACTGTGCGTGTATTTTAGCAGCACGCTTCAAATGTCTACCCAAACTAGCCTAATGTTCCAGAATGTGTGAAAACATCTAAGGATGATTTCATCACATCAAAGGACGATGACATCTAATCGAAGGACGATGACATCACTGTAATACATGATGAATATATGTATGAATATTCGAAATGAAGTATGTAAAACTACATTTAAATGTCCAGAAAAGTTGCAGTATTGCTGTGCAGCAGTGTCTGGTGACCGTTGTGCGAGCTGCATCCAACTCCTGTTTACCTGGCATGGGAGATACAATGATCAAGTATTTTATGAAAATACATTTGTTTTAATGTTAAAAACAAATACAGATTAATACCAGCCATATTCTTGAAAAGAAGCATTATTTTGAAGAAAAAAATATGTATGTTACAAATATCCAGCTGAGTAGAGATGTCAACTATGAGTGTATTGTGGCAGCACGCTTCAATGTGTCTATCCAAACTAGCCTAATGTTCCAGAATGTGTGAAAACATCAAAAGACGATGACATCACATCAAAGGACGATGACATCACATCAAAGGACGAAGACATCATATCAAAGGACGATGACATCACATCAAAGGACGATGACATCACTGTCATACTTAAAAGGATATGTATGAATATTCAAAATGAAGTATGGAAAACAAAATTTAAATGTCCAGAAAAGTGGCAGTATTGCTTCGCAGCAGTGTCTGGTGACCGTTGTGAAGCTGTGTGTTGAGCAATGCCAGTTGCATCCGACTCATATTTACCTGGCATGGGAGATACAATGATCAAGTATGTTAAGACAATAATTTGTTTTTAAAGTTAAAACAACTACAGATCAATACCAGATATATTCTTGAAACGAAGCATTATTTTGAAGAAAAAAATATGGATGTTACAAATATCCAACTGAGTAGAGAAGTTAACTGTTAGTGTATTGTGGCAGCACGCTTCAATGTGTCTATCCAAACTAGCCTAATGTTCCAGAATGTGTGAAAACATCAAAAGACGATGACATCACATCAAAGGACGATGACATCACATCAAAGGATGAAGACATCATATCAAAGAACGATGACATCACATCAAAGGACGATGACATCACATCAAAGGACGAAGACATCATATCAAAGAACGATGACATCACATCAAAGGACGATGACATCACTGTAATATATGATGAATATATGTATGAATATTCGAAATGACGTATGGAAAACTACATTTAAATGTCCAGAAAAGTTGCAGTACTGCTGTGCAGCAGTGTCTGGTGACCGTTGTGCGAGTTGCATCCAACTCCTGTTTACCTGGCATGGGAGGTACAATGATCAAGTATTTTATGACAATTCATTTTTTTTAAAGTTAAAAACAAATGAAGATTAATACCAGCCATATTCTTGAAAAGAAGCATTATTTTGAAGAAAAAAATATGTATGTTACAAATATCCAGCTGAATAGAGATGTCAACTATGAGTGTATTGTGGCAGCACGCTTCAATGTGTCTATCCAAACTAGCCTAATGTTCCAGAATGTGTGAAAACATCAAAAGACAATGACATCACATCAAAGGACGATGACATCACATCAAAGGACGAAGACATCATATCAAAGGACGATGACATCACATCAAAGGACGATGACATCACATCAAAGGACGATGACATCACTGTCATACTTAAAAGGATATGTATGAATATTCAAAATGAAGTATGGAAAACAAAATTTAAATGTCCAGAAAAGTGTCAGTATTGCTTCGCAGCAGTGTCTGGTGACCGTTGTGAAGCTGTGTGTTGAGCAATGCCAGTTGCATCCAACTCATATTTACCTGGCATGGGAGATACAATGATCAAGTATGTTATGAAAATCATTTTTTTTTATAGTTATAAAGATATACAGATCAATACCAGCCATATTCTTGAAAAGAAGCATTATTTTGAAGAAAAATATATGTATGTTACAAATATCCAACTGAGTAAAGATTGTGTACTGTGAGTGTATTTTAGCAGCACGCTTCAAATGTCTACCCAAACTAGCCTAATGTTCCAGAATGTGTGAAAACATCTAAGGATGATTTCATCACATCAAAGGACGATGACATCACTGTAATATATGATGAATATATGTATGAATATTCGAAATGACGTATGGAAAACTACATTTAAATGTCCAGAAAAGTTGCAGTACTGCTGTGCAGCAGTGTCTGGTGACCGTTGTGCGAGTTGCATCCAACTCCTGTTTACCTGGCATGGGAGGTACAATGATCAAGTATTTTATGACAATTCATTTTTTTTAAAGTTAAAAACAAATGAAGATTAATACCAGCCATATTCTTGAAAAGAAGCATTATTTTGAAGAAAAAAATATGTATGTTACAAATATCCAGCTGAATAGAGATGTCAACTATGAGTGTATTGTGGCAGCACGCTTCAATGTGTCTATCCAAACTAGCCTAATGTTCCAGAATGTGTGAAAACATCAAAAGACAATGACATCACATCAAAGGACGATGACATCACATCAAAGGACGAAGACATCATATCAAAGGACGATGACATCACATCAAAGGACGATGACATCACATCAAAGGACGATGACATCACTGTCATACTTAAAAGGATATGTATGAATATTCAAAATGAAGTATGGAAAACAAAATTTAAATGTCCAGAAAAGTGGCAGTATTGCTTCGCAGCAGTGTCTGGTGACCGTTGTGAAGCTGTGTGTTGAGCAATGCCAGTTGCATCCAACTCATATTTACCTGGCATGGGAGATACAATGATCAAGTATGTTATGAAAATCATTTTTTTTTATAGTTATAAAGATATACAGATCAATACCAGCCATATTCTTGAAAAGAAGCATTATTTTGAAAAAAAATATATGTATGTTACAAATATCCAACTGAGTAAAGATTGTGTACTGTGAGTGTATTTTAGCAGCACGCTTCAAATGTCTACCCAAACTAGCCTAATGTTCCAGAATGTGTGAAAACATCTAAGGATGATTTCATCACATCAAAGGACGATGACATCACTGTAATACATGATGAATATATGTATGAATATTCGAAATGACGTATGGAAAACTACATTTAAATGTCCAGAAAAGTTGCAGTACTGCTGTGCAGCAGTGTCTGGTGACCGTTGTGCGAGTTGCATCCATCTCCTGTTTACCTGGCATGGGAGATACAATGATCAAGTATTTTATGACAATTCATTTTTTTTAAAGTTAAAAACAAATAAAGATTAATACCAGCCATATTCTTGAAAAGAAGCATTATTTTGAAGAAAAAAATATGTATGTTACAAATATCCAGCTGAGTAGAGATGTCAACTATGAGTGTATTGTGGCAGCACGCTTCAATGTGTCTATCCAAACTAGCCTAATGTTCCAGAATGTGTGAAAACATCAAAAGACGATGACATCACATCAAAGGACGATGACATCACATCAAAGGACGAAGACATCATATCAAAGGACGATGACATCATATCAAAGGACGATGACATCACATCAAAGGACGATGACATCACATCAAAGGACGATGACATCACTGTCATACTTAAAAGGATATGTATGAATATTCAAAATGAAGTATGGAAAACAAAATTTAAATGTCCAGAAAAGTGGCAGTATTGCTTCGCAGCAGTGTCTGGTGACCGTTGTGAAGCTGTGCGTTGAGCAATGCCAGTTGCATCCGACTCATATTTACCTGGCATGGGAGATACAATGATCAAGTATGTTAAGACAATAATTTGTTTTTAAAGTTAAAAACAACTACAGATCAATACCAGATATATTCTTGAAAAGAAGCATTATTTTGAAGAAAAAAATATGGATGTTACAAATATCCAACTGAGTAGAGAAGTCAACTGTGAGTGTATTGTGGCAGCACGCTTCAATGTGTCTATCCAAACCAGCCTAATGTTCCAGAATGTGTGAAAACATCAAAGGACGATGACATCACATCAAAGGATGATGACATCACATCAAAGGACGAAGACATCACATCAAAGGACGATGACATCACATCAAAGGACGATGACATCACATCAGAGGACGATGACATCACTGAAATAAATAAAGGATATGTATGAATATTCGAAATGATGTATGGAAAACTAAATTTAAATGTACAAAAAAGTGGCAGTGTTGCTATGCAGCAGTGTCTGGTGTATGTTGTGTGTTGAGCAATGCGAGTTGCATCCAACTCATATTTACCTGGCATGGGAGATACAATGATCAAGTATTTCATGACAATACATTTTTTTTAAAGTTAAAAACAAATACAGATTAATACCAGCCATATTATTGAAAAGAAGCATTATTTTGAAGAAAAAAATATGGATGTTACAAATATCCAACTGAGTAGAGAAGTTAACTGTGAGTGTATTGTGGCAGCACGCTCTTCAATGTGTCTATCCAAACTAGCCTAATGTTCCAGAATGTGTGAAAACATCAAAGGACGATGACATCACATCAAAGGACGATGACATCACATCAAAGGACGAAGACATCATATCAAAGAACGATGACATCACATCAAAGGACGATGACATCACATCAAAGGACGAAGACATCATATCAAAGAACGATGACATCACATCAAAGGACGATGACATCACATCAAAGGACGATGACATCACTGTAATACATGATGAATATATGTATGAATATTCGAAATGACGTATGGAAAACTACATTTAAATGTCCAGAAAAGTTGCAGTATTGCTGTGCAGCAGTGTCTGGTGACCGTTGTGCGAGCTGCATCCAACTCCTGTTTACCTGGCATGGGAGATACAATGATCAAGTATTTTATGAAATACATTTGTTTTAATGTTAAAAACAAATACAGATTAATACCAGCCATATTCTTGAAAAGAAGCATTATTTTGAAGAAAAAAATATGTATGTTACAAATATCCAGCTGAGTAGAGATGTCAACTATGAGTGTATTGTGGCAGCACGCTTCAATGTGTCTATCCAAACTAGCCTAATGTTCCAGAATGTGTGAAAACATCAAAAGACGATGAAATCACATCAAAGGACGATGACATCACATCAAAGGACGAAGACATCACATCAAAGGACGATGACATCACTGTAATATATGATGAATATATGTATGAATATTCGAAATGACGTATGGAAAACTACATTTAAATGTCCAGAAAAGTTCCAGTACTGCTGTGCAGCAGTGTCTGGTGACCGTTGTGCGAGTTGCATCCAAGTCCTGTTTACCTGGCATGGGAGATACAATGATCAAGTATTTTATGACAATTCATTTTTTTAAAGTTAAAAACAAATAAAGATTAATACCAGCCATATTCTTGAAAAGAAGCATTATTTTGAAGAAAAAAATATGTATGTTACAAATATCCAGCTGAGTAGAGATGTCAACGATGAGTGTATTGTGGCAGCACGCTTCAATGTGTCTATCCAAACTAGCCTAATGTTCCAGAATGTGTGAAAACATCAAAAGACGATGACATCACATCAAAGGACGATGACATCACATCAAAGGACGAAGACATCATATCAAAGGACGATGACATCACATCAAAGGACGATGACATCACATCAAAGGACGATGACATCACTGTCATACTTAAAAGGATATGTATGAATATTCAAAATGAAGTATGGAAAACAAAATTTAAATGTCCAGAAAAGTGGCAGTATTGCTTCGCAGCAGTGTCTGGTGACCGTTGTGAAGCTGTGCGTTGAGCAATGCCAGTTGCATCCGACTCATATTTACCTGGCATGGGAGATACAATGATCAAGTATGTTAAGACAATAATTTGTTTTTAAAGTTAAAAACAACTACAGATCAATACCAGATATATTCTTGAAAAGAAGCATTATTTTGAAGAAAAAAATATGGATGTTACAAATATCCAACTGAGTAGAGAAGTCAACTGTGAGTGTATTGTGGCAGCACGCTTCAATGTGTCTATCCAAACCAGCCTAATGTTCCAGAATGTGTGAAAACATCAAAGGACGATGACATCACATCAAAGGATGATGACATCACATCAAAGGACGAAGACATCACATCAAAAGACGATGACATCACATCAAAGGACGATGACATCACATCAGAGGACGATGACATCACTGAAATAAATAAAAGGATATGTATGAATATTCGAAATGATGTATGGAAAACTAAATTTAAATGTACAAAAAAGTGGCAGTGTTGCTATGCAGCAGTGTCTGGTGTATGTTGTGTGTTGAGCAATGCGAGTTGCATCCAACTCATATTTACCTGGCATGGGAGATACAATGATCAAGTATTTCATGACAATACATTTTTTTTAAAGTTAAAAACAAATACAGATTAATACCAGCCATATTATTGAAAAGAAGCATTATTTTGAAGGAAAAAATATGTATGTTTCAAATATCCAACTGAGTAGAGATTGTCAACTGTGCGTGTAATTTAGCAGCACGCTTCAAATGTCTACCCAAACTAGCCTAATGTTCCAGAATGTGTGAAAACATCTAAGGATGATTTCATCACATCAAAGGACGATGACATCACTGTAATACATGATGAATATATGTATGAATATTCGAAATGACGTATGGAAAACTACATTTAAATGTCCAGAAAAGTTGCAGTATTGCTGTGCAGCAGTGTCTGGTGACCGTTGTGCGAGCTGCATTCAACTCCTGTTTACCTGGCATGGGAGATACAATGATCAAGTATTTTATGAAAATACATTTGTTTTAATGTTAAAAACAAATACAGATTAATACCAGCCATATTCTTGAAAAGAAGCATTATTTTGAAGAAAAAAATATGTATGTTACAAATATCCAGCTGAGTAGAGATGTCAACTATGAGTGTATTGTGGCAGCACGCTTCAATGTGTCTATCCAAACTAGCCTAATGTTCCAGAATGTGTGAAAACATCAAAAGACGATGACATCACATCAAAGGACGATGACATCACATCAAAGGACGAAGACATCACATCAAAGGACGATGACATCACTGTAATATATGATGAATATATGTATGAATATTCGAAATGACGTATGGAAAACTACATTTAAATGTCCAGAAAAGTTCCAGTACTGCTGTGCAGCAGTGTCTGGTGACCGTTGTGCGAGTTGCATCCAAGTCCTGTTTACCTGGCATGGGAGATACAATGATCAAGTATTTTATGAAAATTCATTTTTTTTAAAGTTAAAAACAAATAAAGATTAATACCAGCCATATTCTTGAAAAGAAGCATTATTTTGAAGAAAAAAATATGTATGTTACAAATATCCAGCTGAGTAGAGATGTCAACTATGAGTGTATTGTGGCAGCACGCTTCAATGTGTCTATCCAAACTAGCCTAATGTTCCAGAATGTGTGAAAACATCAAAAGACGATGACATCACATCAAAGGACGATGACATCACATCAAAGGACGAAGACATCATATCAAAGGACGATGACATCACATCAAAGGACGATGACATCACATCAAAGGACGATGACATCACTGTCATACTTAAAAGGATATGTATGAATATTCAAAATGAAGTATGGAAAACAAAATTTAAATGTCCAGAAAAGTGGCAGTATTGCTTCGCAGCAGTGTCTGGTGACCGTTGTGAAGCTGTGCGTTGAGCAATGCCAGTTGCATCCGACTCATATTTACCTGGCATGGGAGATACAATGATCAAGTATGTTAAGACAATAATTTGTTTTTAAAGTTAAAAACAACTACAGATCAATACCAGATATATTCTTGAAAAGAAGCATTATTTTGAAGAAAAAAATATGGATGTTACAAATATCCAACTGAGTAGAGAAGTCAACTGTGAGTGTATTGTGGCAGCACGCTTCAATGTGTCTATCCAAACCAGCCTAATGTTCCAGAATGTGTGAAAACATCAAAGGACGATGACATCACATCAAAGGATGATGACATCACATCAAAGGACGAAGACATCACATCAAAAGACGATGACATCACATCAAAGGACGATGACATCACATCAGAGGACGATGACATCACTGAAATAAATAAAAGGATATGTATGAATATTCGAAATGATGTATGGAAAACTAAATTTAAATGTACAAAAAAGTGGCAGTGTTGCTATGCAGCAGTGTCTGGTGTATGTTGTGTGTTGAGCAATGCGAGTTGCATCCAACTCATATTTACCTGGCATGGGAGATACAATGATCAAGTATTTCATGACAATACATTTTTTTTAAAGTTAAAAACAAATACAGATTAATACCAGCCATATTATTGAAAAGAAGCATTATTTTGAAGGAAAAAATATGTATGTTTCAAATATCCAACTGAGTAGAGATTGTCAACTGTGCGTGTAATTTAGCAGCACGCTTCAAATGTCTACCCAAACTAGCCTAATGTTCCAGAATGTGTGAAAACATCTAAGGATGATTTCATCACATCAAAGGACGATGACATCACTGTAATACATGATGAATATATGTATGAATATTCGAAATGACGTATGGAAAACTACATTTAAATGTCCAGAAAAGTTGCAGTATTGCTGTGCAGCAGTGTCTGGTGACCGTTGTGCGAGCTGCATTCAACTCCTGTTTACCTGGCATGGGAGATACAATGATCAAGTATTTTATGAAAATACATTTGTTTTAATGTTAAAAACAAATACAGATTAATACCAGCCATATTCTTGAAAAGAAGCATTATTTTGAAGAAAAAAATATGTATGTTACAAATATCCAGCTGAGTAGAGATGTCAACTATGAGTGTATTGTGGCAGCACGCTTCAATGTGTCTATCCAAACTAGCCTAATGTTCCAGAATGTGTGAAAACATCAAAAGACGATGACATCACATCAAAGGACGATGACATCACATCAAAGGACGAAGACATCACATCAAAGGACGATGACATCACTGTAATATATGATGAATATATGTATGAATATTCGAAATGACGTATGGAAAACTACATTTAAATGTCCAGAAAAGTTCCAGTACTGCTGTGCAGCAGTGTCTGGTGACCGTTGTGCGAGTTGCATCCAAGTCCTGTTTACCTGGCATGGGAGATACAATGATCAAGTATTTTATGACAATTCATTTTTTTTAAAGTTAAAAACAAATAAAGATTAATACCAGCCATATTCTTGAAAAGAAGCATTATTTTGAAGAAAAAAATATGTATGTTACAAATATCCAGCTGAGTAGAGATGTCAACTATGAGTGTATTGTGGCAGCACGCTTCAATGTGTCTATCCAAACTAGCCTAATGTTCCAGAATGTGTGAAAACATCAAAAGACGATGACATCACATCAAAGGACGATGACATCACATCAAAGGACGAAGACATCATATCAAAGGACGATGACATCACATCAAAGGACGATGACATCACATCAAAGGACGATGACATCACTGTCATACTTAAAAGGATATGTATGAATATTCAAAATGAAGTATGGAAAACAAAATTTAAATGTCCAGAAAAGTGGCAGTATTGCTTCGCAGCAGTGTCTGGTGACCGTTGTGAAGCTGTGCGTTGAGCAATGCCAGTTGCATCCGACTCATATTTACCTGGCATGGGAGATACAATGATCAAGTATGTTAAGACAATAATTTGTTTTTAAAGTTAAAAACAACTACAGATCAATACCAGATATATTCTTGAAAAGAAGCATTATTTTGAAGAAAAAAATATGGATGTTACAAATATCCAACTGAGTAGAGAAGTCAACTGTGAGTGTATTGTGGCAGCACGCTTCAAATGTCTACCCAAACTAGCCTAATGTTCCAGAATGTGTGAAAACATCTAAGGATGATTTCATCACATCAAAGGACGATGACATCACTGTAATACATGATGAATATATGTATGAATATTCGAAATGACGTATGGAAAACTACATTTAAATGTCCAGAAAAGTTGCAGTATTGCTGTGCAGCAGTGTCTGGTGACCGTTGTGCGAGCTGCATCCAACTCCTGTTTACCTGGCATGGGAGATACAATGATCAAGTATTTTATGAAAATACATTTGTTTTAATGTTAAAAACAAATACAGATTAATACCAGCCATATTCTTGAAAAGAAGCATTATTTTGAAGAAAAAAATATGTATGTTACAAATATCCAGCTGAGTAAAGATGTCAACTGTGAGTGTATTGTGGCAGCACGCTTCAATGTGTCTATCCAAACTAGCCTAATGTTCCAGAATGTGTGAAAACATCAAAAGACGATGAAATCACATCAAAGGACGATGACATCACATCAAAGGACGAAGACATCACATCAAAGGACGATGACATCACTGTAATATATGATGAATATATGTATGAATATTCGAAATGACGTATGGAAAACTACATTTAAATGTCCAGAAAAGTTCCAGTACTGCTGTGCAGCAGTGTCTGGTGACCGTTGTGCGAGTTGCATCCAAGTCCTGTTTACCTGGCATGGGAGATACAATGATCAAGTATTTTATGACAATTCATTTTTTTAAAGTTAAAACAAATAAAGATTAATACCAGCCATATTCTTGAAAAGAAGCATTATTTTGAAGAAAAAAATATGTATGTTACAAATATCCAGCTGAGTAGAGATGTCAACGATGAGTGTATTGTGGCAGCACGCTTCAATGTGTCTATCCAAACTAGCCTAATGTTCCAGAATGTGTGAAAACATCAAAAGACGATGACATCACATCAAAGGACGATGACATCACATCAAAGGACGAAGACATCATATCAAAGGACGATGACATCACATCAAAGGACGATGACATCACATCAAAGGACGATGACATCACATCAAAGGACGAAGACATCATATCAAAGGAGGATGACATCACATCAAAGGACGATGACATCACATCAAAGGACGATGACATTACTGTCATACTTAAAAGGATATGTATGAATATTCAAAATGAAGTATGGAAAACAAAATTTAAATGTCCAGAAAAGTGGCAGTATTGCTTCGCAGCAGTGTCTGGTGACCGTTGTGAAGCTGTGCGTTGAGCAATGCCAGTTGCATCCGACTCATATTTACCTGGCATGGGAGATACAATGATCAAGTATGTTAAGACAATAATTTGTTTTTAAAGTTAAAAACAACTACAGATCAATACCAGATATATTCTTGAAAAGAAGCATTATTTTGACGAAAAAAATTTGGATGTTACAAATATCCAACCGAGTAGAGAAGTCAACTGTGAGTGTATTGTGGCAGCACGCTTCAATGTGTCTATCCAAACCAGCCTAATGTTCCAGAATGTGTGAAAACATCAAAGGACGATGACATCACATAAAAAGGATGATGACATCACATCAAAGGACGAAGACATCACATCAAAGGACGATGACATCACATCAAAGGACGATGACATCACTGTATTACATAAAAGGATATGTATAAATATTCAAAATGACGTATGGAAAACTAAATTTAAATGTCCAGAAAAGTGGCAGTGTTGCTGTGCAGCAGTGTCTGGTGTACGTTGTGAAGCTGTGTGTTGAGTGACGCGAGTTGCATCCAACTCATATTTACCTGGCATGGGAGATACAATGATCAAGTATTTCATGACAATAATTAATTTTTAAAGTTAAAACAAATACAGATTAATACCAGCCATATTCTTAAAAGAAACATTATTTTGAAGAAAAAAATATGTATGTTACAAATATCCAACTGAGTAGAGATTGTCAACCGTGAAGTGTATTGTGTCAGCACGCTTCAATGTGTCTATCCAAACTAGCCTAATGTTCCAGAATGTGTGAAAACATATAAAGGACAATGACATCACATCCAAGGACAATGACATCACTGTATTACATAAAAGGATATGTATGAATATTCAAAATGACGTATCGAAAACTAAATTTAAATGTCCAGAAAAGTGGCAGTGTTCTGTGCAGCAGTGTCTGGTGTACGTTGTGAAGCTGTCTGTTGAGCGATGCGAGTTGCATCCAACTCATATTTACCTGGCATGGGAGATACATGATCAAGTATGTTAAGACAATAACTTTTTTTTTAAATTAAAAACAAATACAGATTAATACCAACCATAATTTTAAAAGAAGCATTATTTTGAAGAAAAATATATGTATGTTTGTGACGACCCCTCCCCACCACTAGGTGTGTGTTGGCTCTTTTGTTTCTTGCAGGCTCTGGTTGAGGCGGGGACATGAGGACATGATGGGTTGATGAGCTACACCTGGGCCCGGTGTAGCGCTGACTATAAAACCCTCTTCGCCATTCAGAACGCGCTCTCTCTCCATTCACGCACATCTCTCCATTCCTGTGGACATCGCGGCGCGGCTATTCTTCCTCTTTTTCTACATGCACTCACACACACGCATCCATGCACTCCTACACCACTGACTACTGTTACTGAGCTTTACATTTATTCATGAATTAGTGTTTTGTAAATAAACTTTGATACTTTTTGCATTTACCTCGTCTCCACTCCCATTTTTGTTACAGCCTAAGAGCCGGGTTGTAACAAATGGGGGCTCGTCTATTTTGGTGGATTTAGTTTCTCATGTAGTAAGGGGTCTGTTGGGCGGAGTTAGTGAGAAGGACCGGTTGTAGTGTGACTCGACACACAGCTGTTGCCAATTTCAGGAGCGTTTTTTGTCAATGAGTGCTCAGCTAAATGTTTGGGAGTAGCGTTGACAAGGGTAAGTGCTGTTTGTGGTCATTTTCAGTGAAGCCGCTGGTTGTTTGTTAGTGTCGCCAGGTTGATGTGCTGGTGATGTTTGGCAGTGAGTTCAGCAGCCAGGTCCAACCACTGTAAGTTACCGGTGTTTCTGTCCCTGTTAGGCTTCAG
>CM025839.1:30915811-30941216 GCA_014673565.1 Sebastes schlegelii
TTTACTCCAGATTGTTAATCCTCCATGTCCCTCCCCCATGTCACTGCTCCATGTCGATCCTCTTTTGCGCTCCTCCATGTCACTCCTCCATGTCGATCCTCCATGTCACTCTTCCATGTCACACTTCCATATAAATCCTTTATGTCACTGCTCCATGTCGATCCTCCATTTCGATCCTCCATGTTTCTCCACCATGTCACTCCTCCATGTCTTCCATTTCACTCCCCCCATGTACCTCCTCCATGTAGCTCTTCCATGCAGATCCTTCATGTTACACCTCTATGTCAATCCTCCATGTTGCTCCTTCATGTCACTACTCAATGTCGATACCTCCATGTCACTCCAGAAAGTTACTCCTGAATGTCACTCCTCCATATTCCTCCTCCATGTCACTCCTCCATGTCAACCCTCTATGTCACTCCTCCCTGTCTTCCATATCACTACTTCATGTCAGTCCTCCACGTTGCTCCTCAATATTGCTTCTCCTTGTCGATCCTCCATATCGCTCCTCCATGTCAACCCTCCATGTCACTCCTCCATTTAGATCCTACATGTTAATCCTCCATGTCGATCTTCCATGTCAATCCAGAATGTCGCTCCTCCATGTCACTCCAGAATGTCGCTGCTCGTTGTGAGACCTCCAATGTCGCGCCTCCATGTAGCTCCTCCATGTAGCTCCTCAATGTCGCTCCTCATAGTCGATCCTCAATGTCGCTCCTCCATGTCGATCCTTCATGTCATTCCTCAATGTCACTCCTCCATGTCACTGCTTCATGTTGATCCTCCATGTCGATCCTCGATGTTGCTCCTCCATTTCACTGCTCCATGTTTTCCGTGTCACTCCCCTATGTTGCTCCTCCATGTAGATCCTTCATGTTACTCCTCTATGTCAATCATCCATATCTCTCATCAATGTCACTCCAGAATGTCCCTTCAGAATGTCCCTCTAAAATGTCTCTCCTCCATATCACTCCTCCATCTTTACCATGTCACTTCTCCATTTCACTTCTCCATGTCGATCAACTTTGATACTCTTCCATGTCGATACTCTATGTCGCTCCTCCATGTCGATCCTCCATGTCGATCCTCCATGTCGATCCTCCATGTAGATCCTACATATCACTCCAGAATTTCACATCAGAATTTAACTGTAGGATGTCACTCCTCCGTGTCGATCTTCCATGTCGCTCTTCCATGTCACTCCTCCATGTCGCTCCTCCATGTCACTCCTTCATGTCGATCTTCCATGTCGCTCTTCCATGTCACTCCTCCATGTCGATCCTCCATGTCGATCTTCCATGTCGCTCCTCCATTACACTCCTCCATGTCACTCCAGAATGTCGTTCCTCAAAGTCACTCCTCCATGTCGATCCTCTATTTCGCTCCTCCATGTCGCTTCTCTTTGTCTCTCCTCACTTTCTTCCACGTCACTCCTCTATATAACTCCTCCATGTCAATACTAAATGTCACTCCTCCATGTCACTCCGCCATGTCGCTCCTCCATGTCACTCCTCCATGTTGATCCTATATGTCACACCTCCATGTCACAATTCCATGTCACTGCTCGATGTTGCTCCTCCTTGTTACTCCTCCATGTCGCTCCTCCTTGTCATTCCTCCATGTCACTGCTACATGTCAATCCTCCATTTCGATCCTCAATGTCGTTCTACCATGTCACGCCTCCATGTCTTCCATGTCATTCCCCCATGTACCACCTCCATGTAGCTCCTCAATGTCACTCCTCCATGTCACTCCAGAATTTCACTCATGAATTTAACTCCAGATTGTTAATCCTCCATGTCCCTCCTCCATGTCACTGCTCCATGTCGATCCTCTTTTGCACCCCTCCATGTCATTCCTCCCTGTCTTCCACGTCACTCCTCCATGTAACTCCTCCAGTTCGCTCCTCCATGTCACTTCTCCATGTCACTCCTCCATGTCGATACTCCATGTCACTCTTCCATGTCTTCCATTTCACTGCCCCATGTACCTCCTCCATGTAGCTCCTCCATGCAGATCCTTCATGTTACACCTCTATATCAATCCTCCATGTTGCTCCTTCATGTCACTACTCAATGTCTATACCTCCATGTCACTCCAGAATGTTCCTCCTGAATGTCACTCCAGAATGTCACTCCTCCATATTCCTCCTCCATGTCACTCCTCCATGTCGACCCTCCATATCACTCCTCCCTGTCTTCCATATCACTACTTCATGTCAGTCCTCCATGTTGCTCCTCAATATTGCTCCTCCGTGTCGATCCTCCATATTGCTCCTCCATGTCAACCTTCCATGTCACTCCTACATTTAGATCCTACATGTTAATCCTCCTGTCATGTCAATCCAGAATGTCGCTCCTCCATGTCACTCCAGAATGTCGCTGCTCGTTGTGAGACCTCCAATGTCGCTCCTCCATGTAGCTCCTCATGTCGCTCCTCAATGTCGCTCCTCATGTCGATCCTCAATGTCGCTCCTCCATGTCACTGCTTCATGTCGATCCTCCATGTCGATCCTCGATGTTGCTCCTCCATTTCACTGCTCCATGTTTTCCATGTCACTCCCCTATGTTGCTCCTCCATGTAGAGCCTTCATGTTACTCCTCTATGTCAATCCTCCATATCTCTCATCAATGTCACTCCAGAATTACCCTCCAGAATGTCCCTCCAAAATGTCACTCCTCCATATCACTCCTCCATGTCACTCCTCTTTGTCACTCCTCCATGTCACTGCTCAATGTCGATCCTCCATGTCACTCCTCCATGTCTTCCATATCACTCCACCATACGCTCCTCCATGTCACTACAGAATGTCGCTCCTCCATGTCAACCAGATTTAACTCCAGAATGTCACTCCTACATGTCGATCCTCCATGTCGATCTTCCATGTCTCTCCTCCATATCACTCCTCCATCTTTACCATGTCACTCCTCCATGTCATTCCTCCCTTTCTTTCATGTCAATCCAGAATGTCGCTCCTCCATGTCACTCCAGAATGTCGCTGCTCGTTGTGAGACCTCCAATGTCGCGCCTCCATGTAGCTCCTCCATGTAGCTCCTCAATGTCGCTCCTCATAGTCGATCCTCAATGTCGCTCCTCCATGTCGATCCTCCATGTCATTCCTCCATGTCGATCCTCAATGTCACTCCTCCATGTCACTGCTTCATGTCGATCCTCCATGTCGATCCTCGATGTTGCTCCTCCATTTCACTGCTCCATGTTTTCCATGTCACTCCCCTATGTTGCTCCTCCATGTAGAGCCTTCATGTTACTCCTCTATGTCAATCCTCCATATCTCTCATCAATGTCACTCCAGAATTACCCTCCAGAATGTCCCTCCAAAATGTCACTCCTCCATATCACTCCTCCATGTCACTCCTCTTTGTCACTCCTCCATGTTACTGCTCAATGTCGATCCTCCATGTCACTCCTCCATGTCTTCCATATCACTCCACCATACGCTCCTCCATGTCACTACAGAATGTCGCTCCTCCATGTCAACCAGATTTAACTCCAGAATGTCACTCCTACATGTCGATCCTCCATGTCGATCTTCCATGTCTCTCCTCCATATCACTCCTCCATCTTTACCATGTCACTCCTCCATTTCACTTCTCCATGTCGATCAACCTTGATACTCTTCCATGTCGATACTCTATGTCGCTCCTCCATGTCGATCCTCCATGTCAATCCTCCATGTAGATCCTACATATCACTCCAGAATTTCACACCATAATTTAACTGTAGGATGTCACTCCTCCATGTAAGTCCTCCTTGTCAATACTCCATGTCGACTCCTCCATGTTGATCCTCCATGTCAGTCCTCCATGTTGCTCCTCAATGTCGTTCCTCCTTGTTGATCCTCAATGTCGCTCCTCCATGTCACTCCTCCATGTCGATCCTCCATTTTGCTCCTCCATTTCACTCCTACATGTGCTCCATGTCGATCCTCTATTGCGCTCCTCCATGTCATTCCTCCCTTTCTTTCTTGTCACTCCTCCATGTAACTCCTCTATGTCAATCCTATATGTCATTTCTCCATGTAACTCCACCATGTCGCTCCTCCATGTCACTCCTCCATGTTGATCCTATATGTCACACCTCCATGTCACAATTCCATGTCACTGCTCGATGTTGCTCCTCCTTTTTACTCCTCCATGTCGCTCCTCCTTGTCATTCCTCCATGTCACTGCTACATGTCAATCCTCCATTTCGATCCTCAATGTCGTTCTACCATGTCACGCCTCCATGTCTTCCATGTCATTCCCCCATGTACCTCCTCTATGTAGCTCCTCCATGTAGATCTACTGTTACTCCTGATGTTAACTCCTAACTGATGTTACTCCTTTATGTCAATCCTCCATAACTCTCATCAATGTCACTCCAGATAGTTGCTCCTTCATGTCACTCCAGAATATCGCTCCACCCTGTCCCTCCAGAATGTACCTCCTCGTTGTCAGACCTCCATGCCGCTCCGTGATGTCGCACCTCCATGTTCTCCATGTAGCTCCTCAATGTCACTCCTCCATGTTGATCCTCCATGTCGATACTCCATGTTGCTCCTCCATGTCACGCCTCCATATCTTCCATGTCACTCCAATGTGTCGCTCCTCCATGTAACTTATTTATATCGATCCTCAGTGTCGCTTCTCCTTGCTCCTCCATATCACTCTTTCATGTCATTCCTCCATGTCACTCCAGAATGTTGCTCCTCCATGTCACTCCAGAATGTCACTCATGAATTTAACTCCAGATTGTTAATCCTCCATTTTCTTCCCCTATGTCACTGCTCCATGTCGATCCTCTTTTGCGCTTCTCCATGTCATTCCTCCCTGTCTTCCACGTCACTCCTCCATGTAACTCCTCGAGTTCGCTCCTCCATGTCACTCCAGAATGTTGCTCCACCCTGTCCCTCCAGAATGTACCTCCTCGTTGTCAGACCTCCATGTCGCTCCGTGATGTCGCACCTCCATGTAGCTTCTCATGTCACTCCTCCATGTTGATCCTCCATGTCGATACCCCATGTTGCTCCTTCATGTCACTCCTCCATATCTTCCATGTAACTCCAATGTGTCGCTCCTCCATGTAACTTATTCATATCGATCCTCAGTGTCGCTTCTCCTTTCTCCTCCATATCACTCCTTTCTGTCATTCCTCCATGTCACTCAAGAATGTTGCTCCTCCATGTCACTCCAGAATGTCACTCATGAATTTAACTCCAGATTGTTAATCCTCCATGTCCCTCCCCCATGTCACTGCTCCATGTCGATCCTCTTTTGCGCTCCTCCATTTCATTCCTCCCTGTCTTCCACGTCACTCCTCCATGTAACTCCTCCAGTTCGCTCCTCCATGTCACTCCTCCATTTCACTTCTCCATGTCGATCAACCTTGATACTCTTCCATGTCGATACTCTATGTCGCTCCTCCATGTCGATCCTCCATGTCAATCCTCCATGTAGATCCTACATATCACTCCAGAATTTCACACCATAATTTAACTGTAGGATGTCACTCCTCCATGTAAGTCCTCCTTGTCAATACTCCATGTCGACTCCTCCATGTTGATCCTCCATGTCAGTCCTCCATGTTGCTCCTCAATGTCGTTCCTCCTTGTTGATCCTCAATGTCGCTCCTCCATGTCACTCCTCCATGTCGATCCTCCATTTTGCTCCTCCATTTCACTCCTACATGTGCTCCATGTCGATCCTCTATTGCGCTCCTCCATGTCATTCCTCCCTTTCTTTCATGTCACTCCTCCATGTAACTCCTCTATGTCAATCCTATATGTCGACCCTCCATATCACTCCTCCCTGTCTTCCATATCACTACTTCATGTCAGTCCTCCATGTTGCTCCTCAATATTGCTCCTCCGTGTCGATCCTCCATATTGCTCCTCCATGTCAACCTTCCATGTCACTCCTACATTTAGATCCTACATGTTAATCCTCATGTCAATCCAGAATGTCGCTCCTCCATGTCACTCCAGAATGTCGCTGCTCGTTGTGAGACCTCCAATGTCGCTCCTCCATGTAGCTCCTCAATGTCGCTCCTCATAGTCGATCCTCAATGTCGCTCCTCCATGTCGATCCTCCATGTCATTCCTCCATGTCGATCCTCAATGTCACTCCTCCATGTCACTGCTTCATGTCGATCCTCCATGTCGATCCTCGATGTTGCTCCTCCATTTCACTGCTCCATGTTTTCCATGTCACTCCCCTATGTTGCTCCTCCATGTAGAGCCTTCATGTTACTCCTCTATGTCAATCCTCCATATCTCTCATCAATGTCACTCCAGAATTACCCTCCAGAATGTCCCTCCAAAATGTCACTCCTCCATATCACTCCTCCATGTCACTCCTCTTTGTCACTCCTCCATGTTACTGCTCAATGTCGATCCTCCATGTCACTCCTCCATGTCTTCCATATCACTCCACCATACGCTCCTCCATGTCACTACAGAATGTCGCTCCTCCATGTCAACCAGATTTAACTCCAGAATGTCACTCCTACATGTCGATCCTCCATGTCGATCTTCCATGTCTCTCCTCCATATCACTCCTCCATCTTTACCATGTCACTCCTCCATTTCACTTCTCCATGTCGATCAACCTTGATACTCTTCCATGTCGATACTCTATGTCGCTCCTCCATGTCGATCCTCCATGTCAATCCTCCATGTAGATCCTACATATCACTCCAGAATTTCACACCATAATTTAACTGTAGGATGTCACTCCTCCATGTAAGTCCTCCTTGTCAATACTCCATGTCGACTCCTCCATGTTGATCCTCCATGTCAGTCCTCCATGTTGCTCCTCAATGTCGTTCCTCCTTGTTGATCCTCAATGTCGCTCCTCCATGTCACTCCTCCATGTCGATCCTCCATTTTGCTCCTCCATTTCACTCCTACATGTGCTCCATGTCGATCCTCTATTGCGCTCCTCCATGTCATTCCTCCCTTTCTTTCTTGTCACTCCTCCATGTAACTCCTCTATGTCAATCCTATATGTCATTTCTCCATGTAACTCCACCATGTCGCTCCTCCATGTCACTCCTCCATGTTGATCCTATATGTCACACCTCCATGTCACAATTCCATGTCACTGCTCGATGTTGCTCCTCCTTTTTACTCCTCCATGTCGCTCCTCCTTGTCATTCCTCCATGTCACTGCTACATGTCAATCCTCCATTTCGATCCTCAATGTCGTTCTACCATGTCACGCCTCCATGTCTTCCATGTCATTCCCCCATGTACCTCCTCTATGTAGCTCCTCCATGTAGATCTACTGTTACTCCTGATGTTAACTCCTAACTGATGTTACTCCTTTATGTCAATCCTCCATAACTCTCATCAATGTCACTCCAGATAGTTGCTCCTTCATGTCACTCCAGAATGTCGCTCCACCCTGTCCCTCCAGAATGTACCTCCTCGTTGTCAGACCTCCATGCCTCCGTGATGTCGCACCTCCATGTCTCCATGTAGCTCCTCAATGTCACTCCTCCATGTTGATCCTCCATGTCGATACTCCATGTTGCTCCTCCATGTCACGCCTCCATATCTTCCATGTCACTCCAATGTGTCGCTCCTCCATGTAACTTATATTCGATCCTCAGTGTCGCTTCTCCTTGCTCCTCCATATCACTCTTTCATGTCATTCCTCCATGTCACTCCAGAATGTTGCTCCTCCATGTCACTCCAGAATGTCACTCATGAATTTAACTCCAGATTGTTAATCCTCCATTTCCTTCCCCTATGTCACTGCTCCATGTCGATCCTCTTTTGCGCTTCTCCATGTCATTCCTCCCTGTCTTCCACGTCACTCCTCCATGTAACTCCTCGAGTTCGCTCCTCCATGTCACTCCAGAATGTTGCTCCACCCTGTCCCTCAGAATGTACCTCCTCGTTGTCAGACCTCCATGTCGCTCCGTGATGTCGCACCTCCATGTAGCTTCTCAATGTCACTCCTCCATGTTGATCCTCCATGTCGATACCCCATGTTGCTCCTTCATGTCACTCCTCCATATCTTCCATGTAACTCCAATGTGTCGCTCCTCCATGTAACTTATTCATATCGATCCTCAGTGTCGCTTCTCCTTTCTCCTCCATATCACTCCTTTCTGTCATTCCTCCATGTCACTCAAGAATGTTGCTCCTCCATGTCACTCCAGAATGTCACTCATGAATTTAACTCCAGATTGTTAATCCTCCATGTCCCTCCCCCATGTCACTGCTCCATGTCGATCCTCTTTGCGCTCCTCCATTTCATTCCTCCCTGTCTTCCACGTCACTCCTCCATGTAACTCCTCCAGTTCGCTCCTCCATGTCACTCCTCCATTTCACTTCTCCATGTCGATCACCTTGATACTCTTCCATGTCGATACTCTATGTCGCTCCCCATGTCGATCCTCCATGTCAATCCTCCATGTAGATCCTACATATCACTCCAGAATTTCACACCATAATTTAACTGTAGGATGTCACTCCTCCATGTAAGTCCTCCTTGTCAATACTCCATGTCGACTCCTCCATGTTGATCCTCCATGTCAGTCCTCCATGTTGCTCCTCAATGTCGTTCCTCCTTGTTGATCCTCAATGTCGCTCCTCCATGTCACTCCTCCATGTCGATCCTCCATTTTGCTCCTCCATTTCACTCCTACATGTGCTCCATGTCGATCCTCTATTGCGCTCCTCCATGTCATTCCTCCCTTTCTTTCATGTCACTCCTCCATGTAACTCTCTATGTCAATCCTATATGTCGACCCTCCATATCACTCCTCCCTGTCTTCCATATCACTACTTCATGTCAGTCCTCCATGTTGCTCCTCAATATTGTCCTCCTGTCGATCCTCCATATTGCTCCTCCATGTCAACCTTCCATGTCACTCCTACATTTAGATCCTACATGTTAATCCTCATGTCAATCCAGAATGTCGCTCCCTCCATGTCACTCCAGAATGTCGCTGCTCGTTGTGAGACCTCCAATGTCGCTCCTCCATGTAGCTCCTCAATGTCGCTCCTCATAGTCGATCCTCAATGTCGCTCCTCCATGTCGATCCTCCATGTCATTCCTCCATGTCGATCCTCAATGTCACTCCTCCATGTCACTGCTTCATGTCGATCCTCCATGTCGATCCTCGATGTTGCTCCTCCATTTCACTGCTCCATGTTTTCCATGTCACTCCCCTATGTTGCTCCTCCATGTAGAGCCTTCATGTTACTCCTCTATGTCAATCCTCCATATCTCTCATCAATGTCACTCCAGAATTACCCTCCAGAATGTCCCTCCAAAATGTCACTCCTCCATATCACTCCTCCATGTCACTCCTCTTTGTCACTCCTCCATGTTACTGCTCAATGTCGATCCTCCATGTCACTCCTCCATGTCTTCCATATCACTCCACCATACGCTCCTCCATGTCACTACAGAATGTCGCTCCTCCATGTCAACCAGATTTAACTCCAGAATGTCACTCCTACATGTCGATCCTCCATGTCGATCTTCCATGTCTCTCCTCCATATCACTCCTCCATCTTTACCATGTCACTCCTCCATTTCACTTCTCCATGTCGATCAACCTTGATACTCTTCCATGTCGATACTCTATGTCGCTCCTCCATGTCGATCCTCCATGTCAATCCTCCATGTAGATCCTACATATCACTCCAGAATTTCACACCATAATTTAACTGTAGGATGTCACTCCTCCATGTAAGTCCTCCTTGTCAATACTCCATGTCGACTCCTCCATGTTGATCCTCCATGTCAGTCCTCCATGTTGCTCCTCAATGTCGTTCCTCCTTGTTGATCCTCAATGTCGCTCCTCCATGTCGATCCTCCATTTTGCTCCTCCATTTCACTCCTACATGTGCTCCATGTCGATCCTCTATTGCGCTCCTCCATGTCATTCCTCCCTTTCTTTCTTGTCACTCCTCCATGTAACTCCTCTATGTCAATCCTATATGTCATTTCTCCATGTAACTCCACCATGTCGCTCCTCCATGTCACTCCTCCATGTTGATCCTATATGTCACACCTCCATGTCACAATTCCATGTCACTGCTCGATGTTGCTCCTCCTTTTTACTCCTCCATGTCGCTCCTCCTTGTCATTCCTCCATGTCACTGCTACATGTCAATCCTCCATTTCGATCCTCAATGTCGTTCTACCATGTCACGCCTCCATGTCTTCCATGTCATTCCCCCATGTACCTCCTCTATGTAGCTCCTCCATGTAGATCTACTGTTACTCCTGATGTTAACTCCTAACTGATGTTACTCCTTTATGTCAATCCTCCATAACTCTCATCAATGTCACTCCAGATAGTTGCTCCTTCATGTCACTCCAGAATGTCGCTCCACCCTGTCCCTCCAGAATGTACCTCCTCGTTGTCAGACCTCCATGTCGCTCCGTGATGTCGCACCTCCATGTTCTCCATGTAGCTCCTCAATGTCACTCCTCCATGTTGATCCTCCATGTCGATACTCCATGTTGCTCCTCCATGTCACGCCTCCATATCTTCCATGTCACTCCAATGTGTCGCTCCTCCATGTAACTTATTTATATCGATCCTCAGTGTCGCTTCTCCTTGCTCCTCCATATCACTCTTTCATGTCATTCCTCCATGTCACTCCAGAATGTTGCTCCTCCATGTCACTCCAGAATGTCACTCATGAATTTAACTCCAGATTGTTAATCCTCCATTTTCTTCCCCTATGTCACTGCTCCATGTCGATCCTCTTTTGCGCTTCTCCATGTCATTCCTCCCTGTCTTCCACGTCACTCCTCCATGTAACTCCTCGAGTTCGCTCCTCCATGTCACTCCAGAATGTTGCTCCACCCTGTCCCTCCAGAATGTACCTCCTCGTTGTCAGACCTCCATGTCGCTCCGTGATGTCGCACCTCCATGTAGCTTCTCAATGTCACTCCTCCATGTTGATCCTCCATGTCGATACCCCATGTTGCTCCTTCATGTCACTCCTCCATATCTTCCATGTAACTCCAATGTGTCGCTCCTCCATGTAACTTATTCATATCGATCCTCAGTGTCGCTTCTCCTTTCTCCTCCATATCACTCCTTTCTGTCATTCCTCCATGTCACTCAAGAATGTTGCTCCTCCATGTCACTCCAGAATGTCACTCATGAATTTAACTCCAGATTGTTAATCCTCCATGTCCCTCCCCCATGTCACTGCTCCATGTCGATCCTCTTTTGCGCTCCTCCATTTCATTCCTCCCTGTCTTCCACGTCACTCCTCCATGTAACTCCTCCAGTTCGCTCCTCCATGTCACTCCTCCATGTCCATCTTCCATGTCACTCTTCCATGTCAACTTCCATATAAATCCTTTATGTCACTGCTCCATGTCGATCCTCCAATTCGATCCTCCATGTTTCTCCACCATGTCACTCCACCATGTCTTCCATTTCACTCCCCCATGTACCTCCTCCATGTAGTTCCTCCATGCAGATCCTTCATGTTAAAATCTCTATGTCAATCCTCCATGTTGCTCCTTCATGGTCACTACTCAATGTCGATACCTCCATGTCACTCCAGAATGTTCCTCCTGAATGTCACTCCAGAATGTCACTCCAGAATGTCACTCCTCCATATTCCTCCTCCTTGTCACTCCCTCCATGTCGAACCTCCATGTCACTCCTCCCTGTCTTCCATATCACTACTTCATGTCAGTCCTCCACGTTGCTCCTCAATATTGCTCCTCCTTGTCGATCCTCCATATCGCTCCTCCATGTCAACCATCCATGTCACTCCTCCATTTAGATCCTACATGTTAATCCTCCATGTCGATCTTCCATGTCAATCCAGAATGTCGCTCCTCCATGTCACTCCAGAATGTCGCTGCTCGTTGTGAGACCTCCAATGTCGCTCCTCCATGTAGCTCCTCCATGTAGCTCCTCAATGTCGCTCCTCATATTCGATCCTCAATTTTGCTCCTCCATGTCGTTCCTCCATGTCATTCCTCCATGTCGATCCTCAATGTCACTCCTCCATGTCACTGCTTTATGTCAATCCTCCATGTCGATCCTCGATGTTGCTCCTCCATTTCACTGCTCCATGTTTTCCATGTCACTCCCCTATGTTAGTCCTCCATGTAGATCCTTCATGTTACTCCTCTATGTCAATCCTCCATATCTCTCATCAATGTCACTCCAGAATGTCCCTCCAGAATGTCCCTCCAAAATGTCACTTCTCCATATCACTCCTCCATCTTTACCATGTCACTCCTCCATTTCACTTCTCCATGTCGATCAACCTTGATACTCTTCCATGTCGATACTCTATGTCGCTCCTCCATGTCGATGCTCCATGTCAATCCTCCATGTAGATCCTACATATCACTCCAGAATTTCACACCATAATTAACTGTAGGATGTCACTCCTCCATGTAAGTCCTCCTTGTCAATAATCCATGTCGACTCCTCCATGTTGCTCCTCAATGTCGTTCCTCAATGTCACTCCTCCATGTCACTCCAGAATTTCGCTCCACCATGTCACTCCAGAATGTCGCTCCACCCTGTCCCTCCTCGTTGTCAGACCTCCATGTCGCTCCGTGATGTCGCACCTCCATGTAGCTCCTCCATGTCGCTCTTCCATGTCGCTCTTCCATGTCACTCCTCCATGTCGATCCTCCATGTCGCTCTTCCATGTCGCTCCTCCATGTCACTCCTTCATGTCGATCTTCCATGTCACTCTTCCATGTCACTCCTTCATGTCGATCTTCCAAGTCGCTCTTCCATGTCACTCCTTCATGTCGATCTTCCATGTCGCTCCTCCATTTCACTCCTCCATGTCACTCCAGAATGTCGTTCCTCAAAGTCACTCCTCCATGTCGATCTTCTATTTCGCTCCTCCATGTCGCTTCTCCTTGTCTATCCTCACTTTCTTCCACGTCACTCCTCTATATAACTCCTCCATGTCAATACTAAATGTCACTCCTCCATGTCACTCCGCCATGTCGCTCCTCCATGTCACTCCTCCATGTTGATCCTTTATGTCACACCTCCATGTCACAATTCCATGTCACTGCTCGATGTTGCTCCTCCTTGTTACTCCTCCATGTCGCTCCTCCTTGTCATTCCTCCATGTCACTATTACATGTCAACCCTCCATTTCGATCCTCAATGTCGTTCTACCATGTCACACCTCCACTTCTTCCATGTCATTCCCCCATGTACCTCCTCTTCGTAGCTCCTACATGCAGACCCTTCATGTTACACCTCTATGTCAATCCTCCATGTTGCTCCTTCATGTCACTCCTCTGTGTCGCTCCTTCTTGTCACTCCTCCATGTCACTACTCAATGTCGATACCTCCATGTCACATTCCCTTTCATTTTCATCCTGTTTTGTATGTTTCCAATATAAGAGATTTACTTACTGAAAAAATCAAATAATTTTTATATAAACGCACTTTTCAGTGTTTCTTGAGGAGAAATGCGTTTCTGAGTGGTCTTGCATGAGAAAGACATATTAGCGAGTTTAGTGATGAAAACAAGAGTTTTGCATAGAATTGAGCTGAGAATGAAGAGTTGATACTTGGAAGAGAATTCTAATGTAAAGTTTGAGAAAACAATGTTTCTTTTCATATTCTGTCTCTTTTTGTATGTTTCCAGTATAACAGATGTATTTCTGTAAATAAATCCCATATTCTTCATATAAATGCAAGTTTCAGTGTTTCTTGAGGAGAAATGCGTTTCTGAGTGGTTTTGCATGAGAAAGACATATTAAGCGAGTTTAGTGATGAAAACAAGAGTTTTGCATAGAATTGAGCTGAGAATGAAGAGTTGATACTTGGAAGCGAATTCTAATGTAAAGTTTGAGAAAACAATGTTTCTTTTCATATTCTGTCTCTTTTTTGTATGTTTCCAGTATAACAGATGTGTTTCTGTAAATAAATCACATATTCTTCATAGAAATGCAAGTTCAGTGTTTCTTGAGGAGAAATGCGTTTCTGAGTGGTTTTGCGTGAGAAAGACATATTAAGCGAGTTTAGTGATGAAACCAAGAGTTTTGCATAGAATTGAGCTCAGAATGAAGATTTGATACTTGGAAGAGAATTCTAATGTAAAGTTTGAGAAAACAATGTTTCTTTCATATTCTGTCTCTTTTTTGTATGTTTCCAGTATAACAGATGTGTTTCTGTAAATAAATCACATATTCTTCATATAAATGCAAGTTTCAGTGTTTCTTGAGGAGAAATGCGTTCCTGAGTGGTTTTGGGTGAGAAAGACATATGCGAGACACGTGCGAGTTTAGTGATGAAAACTAGCGTTTTACATGGAATTCAGCTCAGACTGACAGTTTGATGCCTGGAGTCCAAAACTATCATATTATATTTTGGAAAACTGTGTTCCCTTTCATATTTATCCTTTTTTTGTGTGTTTCCAATGCAAGAAATATTTTTCTGTGAAGAAATTTCACATTTTCATATGAATCCACTTTTCAGTGTTTCTGGAGGAGAAATGCATTCTTTGGCTTAGTGATGAAAACTAGAGTTTTACATTGTGATCGTATAGTGGTACATTTCAACACAGGTTACAATTACATTGTAAAAGAATAAACATGAAATATATAAAACATATTTCCACATCCACATAGTTATATCAATTTAAAATGAATTAAAGCCGCAAGCGGCATATCGCTCAAAGCGCCCCTCTAGTGGCCGATTTGAATGAAACTTTCAGCAAATGTTTCCGCTACTCTTGTGAACATATGCTGCAAGTTTGGAGATTGACGTGCTGAGCACGCCCCTTAAAAATGAATTGGTCAATATCTTCACAACACAATAACATATCAACAAGCTTTATGCAACCTTTGATGAGCCTGGTCCAATAATGATTCGCAGAAAATATGCCAGCAATCAGACCTACGGTTTAGGAGGAGATATCAAAAATGTGTTTTTCAAAAAATCCAACATGGCGGAAAATTTAGTTGGTGGACTTTCGTGGTCCAAGAGACTTTTTTTAGATCACATTCAGCAGCACGTGTCTGTCAAATTTCAAATTAATAGGACTTATGGTGTGAGGGGGCTGGCCTTGAAAATTGTTTTAACGCCACCATGTGGTCAATTGTTTTCATCTTTTATGTGAAGCATTATGGCATCATGGTACCAAGTCTCATGTCTCTAGCTCATTCCAGCTCTCAGCAAATTGAGCAAAGGCATAATTTTGCATAAAATGCTAAATAGGCCACGCCCACATGCACCGATTAATATGACACTATAGATCTTGGTTAATACTTGCCCCCAAATTTGATAAAATTCTGTCCACCGGATCTTGCGATACAAGTTTCTGATATTTGTGGCGCCCCTTATGTGTCAAACAGAAAATGCTTTGGTACGCCTCTTCCCAAACATGTACTGAAGATATCTACCAAGATTTATGATGATTTGCTAATGGTCAATGAATTATGGTGAATTTCCTGCTAAGCACCTGCAACTGAAAATGTTGTTGGTCAACAGATTCATCCAGAATGTCGCTCCTCGTTGTGAGACCTCCATGTCGCTCCTCCATGTAGCTCCTCCATGTAGCTCCTCAATGTCGCTGCTCCATGTCACTCCAGAAATTAATTCCAGAATGTTACTCCTCCATGTCCCTCCTCCATGTCCCTCCTCCATGTCACTCCTTCATGTTGCTCCTCAATGTTGCTCCTCCTTGTCGATCCTCCATATCGCTCTTCAATGTCAATCCTCCATGTCACTCCTCCATTTAGATCCTACATGTTACTCCTCCATGTCGATCTTACATGTCACTCCAGAATGTCGCTCCTCGTTGTCAGACCTCCATGTCGCTCCGTGATGTCACTCTTCCATGTTGCTCCTCCATGTCACTCCTTCATGTCGATCTTCCATGTCGCTCTTCCATGTCACGCCTTCATGTCGCTCCTCCAAGTCACTCCTCCATGTCGATCCTCTATTTCGCTCCTCCATGTCGCTCCTCCTTGTCTCTCCTCCCTTTCTTCCACTTCACTCCTCTATGTAACTCCTCCATGTCAATACTACATGTCACTACTCCATGTCACTCCGCCATGTCGCTCCTCAATGTCACTCCTCCATGTTGATCCTATATGTCACACCTCCATGTCACAATTCCATGTCACTGCTCGATGTTGCTCCTCCTTCTTACTCCTCCATGTCGCTCCTCCTTGTCATTCCTCCATGTCACTGCTACATGTCAACCCTCCATTTCGATCCTCAATGTCGTTCTACCATGTCACTCCTCCATGTCTTCCATGTCATTCCCCCATGTACCTCCTCTATGTAGCTCCTCCATTTAGATCTACTGTTACTCCTGATGTTAACTTCTAACTGATGTTACTCATTTATGTCAATCCTCCATAACTCTCATCAATGTCACTCCAGAATGTCACTCCAGATAGTTGCTCCTTCATGTCACTCCAGAATGTCGCTCCACCCTGTCCCTCCAGAATGTACCTCCTCGTTGTCAGACCTCCATGTAGCTCCTCAATGTCACTCCTCCATGTTGATCCTCCATGTCGATACTCCATGTTGCTCCTCCATATCTTCCATGTCACTCCAATGTGTCGCTCCTCCATGTAACTTATTCATATCGATCCTCAGTGTCGCTTCTCCTTGCTCCTCCATATCACTCCTTCATGTCATTCCTCCATGTCACTCCAGAATGTTGCTCCTCCATGTCACTCCAGAATGTCACTCATGAATTTTACTCCAGATTGTTAATCCTCCATGTCCCTCCCCCATGTCACTGCTCCATGTCGATCCTCTTTTGCGCTCCTCCATGTCACTCCTCCATGTCGATCCTCCATGTCACTCTTCCATGTCACACTTCCATATAAATCCTTTATGTCACTGCTCCATGTCGATCCTCCATGTTTCTCCACCATGTCACTCCTCCATGTCTTCCATTTCACTCCTCCATGTAGCTCTTCCATGCAGATCCTTCATGTTACACCTCTATGTCAATCCTCCATGTTGCTCATTCATGTCACTACTCAATGTCGATACCTCCATGTCACTCCAGAAAGTTACTCCTGAATGTCACTCCTCCATATTCCTCCTCCATGTCACTCCTCCATGTCAACCCTCTATGTCACTCCTCCCTGTCTTCCATATCACTACTTCATGTCAGTCCTCCACGTTGCTCCTCAATATTGCTTCTCCTTGTCGATCCTCCATATCGCTCCTCCATGTCAACCCTCCATGTCACTCCTCCATTTAGATCCTACATGTTAATCCTCCATGTCGATCTTCCATGTCAATCCAGAATGTCGCTCCTCCATGTCACTCCAGAATGTCGCTGCTCGTTGTGAGACCTCCAATGTCGCGCCTCCATGTAGCTCCTCCATGTAGCTCCTCCATGTAGCTCCTCAATGTCGCTCCTCATAGTCGATCCTCAATGTCGCTCCTCCATGTCGATCCTTCATGTCATTCCTCAATGTCACTCCTCCATGTCACTGCTTCATGTTGATCCTCCATGTCGATCCTCGATGTTGCTCCTCCATTTCACTGCTCCATGTTTTCCGTGTCACTCCCCTATGTTGCTCCTCCATGTAGATCCTTCATGTTACTCCTCTATGTCAATCATCCATATCTCTCATCAATGTCACTCCAGAATGTCCCTTCAGAATGTCCCTCTAAAATGTCTCTCCTCCATATCACTCCTCCATCTTTACCATGTCACTTCTCCATTTCACTTCTCCATGTCGATCAACTTTGATACTCTTCCATGTCGATACTCTATGTCGCTCCTCCATGTCGATCCTCCATGTCGATCCTCCATGTCGATCCTCCATGTAGATCCTACATATCACTCCAGAATTTCACATCAGAATTTAACTGTAGGATGTCACTCCTCCGTGTCGATCTTCCATGTCGCTCTTCCATGTCACTCCTCCATGTCGCTCCTCCATGTCACTCCTTCATGTCGATCTTCCATGTCGCTCTTCCATGTCACTCCTCCATGTCGATCCTCCATGTCGATCTTCCATGTCGCTCCTCCATTACACTCCTCCATGTCACTCCAGAATGTCGTTCCTCAAAGTCACTCCTCCATGTCGATCCTCTATTTCGCTCCTCCATGTCGCTTCTCTTTGTCTCTCCTCACTTTCTTCCACGTCACTCCTCTATATAACTCCTCCATGTCAATACTAAATGTCACTCCTCCATGTCACTCCGCCATGTCGCTCCTCCATGTCACTCCTCCATGTTGATCCTATATGTCACACCTCCATGTCACAATTCCATGTCACTGCTCGATGTTGCTCCTCCTTGTTACTCCTCCATGTCGCTCCTCCTTGTCATTCCTCCATGTCACTGCTACATGTCAATCCTCCATTTCGATCCTCAATGTCGTTCTACCATGTCACGCCTCCATGTCTTCCATGTCATTCCCCCATGTACCACCTCCATGTAGCTCCTCAATGTCACTCCTCCATGTCACTCCAGAATTTCACTCATGAATTTAACTCCAGATTGTTAATCCTCCATGTCCCTCCTCCATGTCACTGCTCCATGTCAATCCTCTTTTGCACCCCTCCATGTCATTCCTCCCTGTCTTCCACGTCACTCCTCCATGTAACTCCTCCAGTTCGCTCCTCCATGTCACTTCTCCATGTCACTCCTCCATGTCGATACTCCATGTCACTCTTCCATGTCTTCCATTTCACTGCCCCATGTACCTCCTCCATGTAGCTCCTCCATGCAGATCCTTCATGTTACACCTCTATGTCAATACTCCATGTTGCTCCTTCATGTCACTACTCAATGTCTATACCTCCATGTCACTCCAGAATGTTCCTCCTGAATGTCACTCCAGAATGCCACTCCTCCATATTCCTCCTCCATGTCACTCCTCCATGTCGACCCTCCATATCACTCCTCCCTGTCTTCCATATCACTACTTCATGTCAGTCCTCCATGTTGCTCCTCAATATTGCTCCTCCGTGTCGATCCTCCATATTGCTCCTCCATGTCAACCTTCCATGTCACTCCTACATTTAGATCCTACATGTTAATCCTCATGTCAATCCAGAATGTCGCTTCTCCATGTCACTCCAGAATGTCGCTGCTCGTTGTGAGACCTCCAATGTCGCTCCTCCATGTAGCTCCTCAATGTCGCTCCTCATAGTCGATCCTCAATGTCGCTCCTCCATGTCGATCCTCCATGTCATTCCTCCATGTCGATCCTCAATGTCACTCCTCCATGTCACTGCTTCATGTCGATCCTCCATGTCGATCCTCGATGTTGCTCCTCCATTTCACTGCTCCATGTTTTCCATGTCACTCCCCTATGTTGCTCCTCCATGTAGAGCCTTCATGTTACTCCTCTATGTCAATCCTCCATATCTCTCATCAATGTCACTCCAGAATTACCCTCCAGAATGTCCCTCCAAAATGTCACTCCTCCATATCACTCCTCCATGTCACTCCTCTTTGTCACTCCTCCATGTCACTGCTCAATGTCGATCCTCCATGTCACTCCTCCATGTCTTCCATATCACTCCACCATACGCTCCTCCATGTCACTACAGAATGTCGCTCCTCCATGTCAACCAGATTTAACTCCAGAATGTCACTCCTACATGTCGATCCTCCATGTCGATCTTCCATGTCTCTCCTCCATATCACTCCTCCATCTTTACCATGTCACTCCTCCATTTCACTTCTCCATGTCGATCAACCTTGATACTCTTCCATGTCGATACTCTATGTCGCTCCTCCATGTCGATCCTCCATGTCAATCCTCCATGTAGATCCTACATATCACTCCAGAATTTCACACCATAATTTAACTGTAGGATGTCACTCCTCCATGTAAGTCCTCCTTGTCAATAATCCATGTCGACTCCTCCATGTTGCTCCTCAATGTCGTTCCTCCTTGTTGATCCTCAATGTCGCTCCTCCATGTCACTCCAGAATTTCGCTCCACCATTTCACTCCAGAATGTCGCTCCACCCTGTCCCTCCTCGTTGTCAGACCTCCATGTCGCTCCGTGATGTCGCACCTCCATGTAGCTCCTCCATGTCGCTCTTCCATGTCACTCCTTCATGTCGATCTTCCGTGTCACTCTTCCATGTCACTCCTTCATGTCGATCTTCCAAGTCGCTCTTCCATGTCACTCCTTCATGTCGATCTTCCATGTCGCTCCTCCATTTCACTCCTCCATGTCACTCCAGAATGTCGTTCCTCAAAGTCACTCCTCCATGTCGATCCTCTATTTCGCTCCTCCATGTCGCTTCTCCTTGTCTCTCCTCACTTTCTTCCACGTCACTCCTCTATATAACTCCTCCATGTCAATACTAAATGTCACTCCTCCATGTCACTCCGCCATGTCGCTCCTCCATGTCACTCCTCCATGTTGATCCTTTATGTCACACCTCCATGTCACAATTCCATGTCACTGCTCGATGTTGCTCCTCCTTGTTACTCCTCCATGTCGCTCCTCCTTGTCATTCCTCCATGTCACTATTACATGTCAACCCTCCATTTCGATCCTCAATGTCGTTCTACCATGTCACGCCTCCACTTCTTCCATGTCATTCCCCCATGTAC
This sequence comes from Sebastes schlegelii, assembly GCA_014673565.1. NCBI lineage: Eukaryota > Metazoa > Chordata > Actinopteri > Perciformes > Sebastidae > Sebastes > Sebastes schlegelii. The sequence goes on from CM025839.1 coordinate 30,936,356, forward strand.
CTCCTCTTTGTAGCTCCTACATGCAGACCCTTCATGTAACACCTCTATGTCAATCCTCCATGTTGCTCCTTCATGTCACTCCTCTATGTCGCTCCTTCTTGTCACTCCTCCATGTCACTACTCAATGTCGATACCTCCATGTCACATTCCCTTTCATTTTCATCCTGTTTTGTATGTTTCCAATATAAGAGATTTACTTACTGAAAAAATCAAATCATTTTTATATAAATGCACTTTTCAGTGTTTCTTGAGGAGAAAAGCGTTTCTGAGTGGTCTCTTGAAAACAAGAGTTTTGCATAGAATTGAGTTCAGAATGAAGATTTGATACTTGGAAGAGAATTCTAATGTAAAATTTGAGAAAACAATGTTTCTTTTCATATTCTGTTTCTTTTTTGTATGTTTCCAGTATAAACAGATGTGTTTCTGTAAATAAATCACATATTCTTCTTATCAATGCAAGTTTCAGTGTTTCTTGAGGAGAAATGCGTTTCTGAGTGGTTTTGCATGAGAAAGACATATTTAGCGAGTTTAGTGATGAAAACAAGAGTTTTGCATAGAATTGAGCTCAGAATGAAGATTTGATACTTGGAAGCGAATTCTAATGTAAAATTTGAGAAAACAATGTTTCTTTTCATATTCTGTCTCTTTTTTGTATGTTTCCAGTATAACAGTTGTGTTTCTGTAAGTAAATCACATATTCTTCATATAAATGCAAGTTTCAGTGTTTCTTGAGGAGAAATGCGTTTCTGAGTGGTTTTGCATGAGAAAGACATATTAAGCGAGTTTAGTGATGAAACCAAGAGTTTTGCATAGAATTGAGCTCAGAATGAAGATTTGATACTTGGAAGCGAATTCTAATGTAAAATTTGAGAAAACAATGTTTCTTTTCATATTCTGTCTCTTTTTTGTATGTTTCCAGTATAACAGATGTGTTTCTGTAAATAAATCACATATTATTCATATAAATGCAAGTTTCAGTGTTTCTTGAGGAGAAATGTGTTTCTGAGTGGTTTTGCGTGAGAAAGACATATTAAGCGAGTTTAGTGATGAAAACAAGAGTTTTGCATAGAATTGAGCTCAGAATGAAGATTTGATACTTGGAAGAGAATTCTAATGTAAAATTTGAGAAAACAATGTTTCTTTTCATATTCTGTCTCTTTTTTGTATGTTTCCAGTATAACAGATGTGTTTCTGTAAATAAATCACATATTCTTCATAGAAATGCAAGTTTCAGTGTTTCTTGAGGAGAAATGCGTTTCTGAGTGGTTTTGCATGAGAAAGACATATTAAGCGAGTTTAGTGATGAAAACAAAAGTTTTGCATAGAATTGAGCTCAGAATGAAGATTTGATACTTGGAAGAGAATTCTAATGTAAAATTTGAGAAAACAATGTTTCTTTTCATATTCTGTCTCTTTTTGTATGTTTCCAGTATAACAGATGTGTTTCTGTAAATAAATCACATATTCTTCATATAAATGCAAGTTTCAGTGTTTCTTGAGGAGAAATGCGTTTCTGAGTGGTTTTGCATGAGAAAGACATATTAAGCGAGTTTAGTGATGAAAACAAGAGTTTTGCATAGAATTGAGCTCAGAATGAAGATTTGATACTTGGAAGAGAATTCTAATGTAAAATTTGAAAAAACAATGTTTCTTTTCATATTCTGTCTCTTTTTTGTATGTTTCCAGTATAACAGATGTGTTTCTGTAAATAAATCACATATTCTTCATATAAATGCAAGTTTCAGTGTTTCTTGAGGAGAAATGCGTTCCTGAGTGGTTTTGGGTGAGAAAGACATATGCGAGACACGTGCGAGTTTAGTGATGAAAACTAGCGTTTTACATGGAATTCAGCTCAGACTGACAGTTTGATGCCTGGAGTCCAAAACTATCATATTATATTTTGGAAAACTGTGTTCCCTTTCATATTTATCCTTTTTTTGTGTGTTTCCAATGCAAGAAATATTTTTCTGTGAAGAAATTTCACATTTTTCATATGAATCCACTTTTCAGTGTTTCTGGAGGAGAAATGCATTCTTTTGGCTTAGTGATGAAAACTAGAGTTTTACATTGTGATCGTATAGTGGTACATTTCAACACAAGTTACAATTACATTGTAAAAGAATAAACATGAAATATATAAAACATATTTCCACATCCACATAGTTATATCAATTTAAAATGAATTAAAGCCGCAAGCGGCATATCGCTCAAAGCGCCCCTCTAGTGGCCGATTGAATGAAACTTTCAGCAAATGTTTCCGCTACTCTTGTGAACATATGCTGCAAGTTTGGAGATTGACGTGCTGAGCACGCCCCTTAAAAATGAATTGGTCAATATCTTCACAACACAATAACATATCAACAAGCTTTATGCAACCTTTGATGAGCCTGGTCCAATAATGATTCGCAGAAAATATGCCAGCAATCAGACCTACGGTTTAGGAGGAGATATCAAAAATGTGTTTTTTCAAAAAATCCAAACATGGCGGAAAATTTAGTTGGTGGACTTTCGTGGTCCAAGAGACTTTTTTTAGATCACATTCAGCAGCACGTGTCTGTCAAATTTCAAATTAATAGGACTTATGGTTGTGAGGGGGCTGGCCTTGAAAATTGTTTTAACGCCACCATGTGGTCAATTGTTTTCATCTTTTATGTGAAGGCATTATGGCATCATGGTACCAAGTCTCATGTCTCTAGCTCATTCCAGCTCTCAGCAAATTGAGCAAAGGCATAATTTTGCATAAAATGCTAAATAGGCCACGCCCACATGCACCGATTAATATGACACTATAGATCTTGGTTAATACTTGCCCCCAAATTTGATAAAATTCTGTCCACCGATCTTGCGATACAAGTTTCTGATATTTGTGGCGCCCCCTTATGTGTCAACAGAAAATGCTTTGGTACGCCTCTTCCCAAACATGTACTGAAGATATCTACCAAGATTTATGATGATTTGCTAATGGTCAATGAATTATGGTGAATTTCCTGCTAAGCACCTGCAACTGAAATTTTGTTGGTCAACAGATTCATCCAGAATGTCGCTCCTCGTTGTGAGACCTCCATGTCGCTCCTCCATGTAGCTCCTCCATGTAGCTCCTCAATGTCGCTGCTCCATGTCACTCCAGAAATTAATTCCAGAATGTTACTCCTCCATGTCCCTCCTCCATGTCCCTCCTCCATGTCACTCCTTCATGTTGCTCCTCAATGTTGCTCCTCCTTGTCGATCCTCCATATCGCTCTTCAATGTCAATCCTCCATGTCACTCCTCCATTTAGATCCTACATGTTACTCCTCCATGTCGATCTTACATGTCACTCCAGAATGTCGCTCCTCGTTGTCAGACCTCCATGTCGCTCCGTGATGTCACTCTTCCATGTTGCTCCTCCATGTCACTCCTTCATGTCGATCTTCCATGTCGCTCTTCCATGTCACGTCTTCATGTCGATCTTCCTTGTCGCTCCTCCATTTCACTCATCCATGTCACTCCAGAATGTCGCTCCTCCAAGTCACTCCTCCATGTCGATCCTCTATTTCGCTCCTCCATGTCGCTCCTCCTTGTCTCTCCTCCCTTTCTTCCACTTCACTCCTCTATGTAACTCCTCCATGTCAATACTACATGTCACTACTCCATGTCACTCCGCCATGTCGCTCCTCAATGTCACTCCTCCATGTTGATCCTATATGTCACACCTCCATGTCACAATTCCATGTCACTGCTCGATGTTGCTCCTCCTTCTTACTCCTCCATGTCGCTCCTCCTTGTCATTCCTCCATGTCACTGCTACATGTCAACCCTCCATTTCGATCCTCAATGTCGTTCTACCATGTCACTCCTCCATGTCTTCCATGTCATTCCCCCATGTACCTCCTCTATGTAGCTACATAGAGGAGGTACATGGGATCCATGTAGATCTACTGTTACTCCTGATGTTAACTTCTAACTGATGTTACTCATTTATGTCAATCCTCCATAACTCTCATCAATGTCACTCCAGAATGTCACTCCACATAGTTGCTCCTTCATGTCACTCCAGAATGTCGCTCCACCCTGTCCCTCCAGAATGTACCTCCTCGTTGTCAGACCTCCATGTCGCTCCGTGATGTCGCACCTCCATGTAGCTCCTCAATGTCACTCCTCCATGTTGATCCTCCATGTCGATACTCCATGTTGCTCCTCCATGTCACTCCTCCATATCTTCCATGTCACTCCAATGTGTCGCTCCTCCATGTAACTTATTCATATCGATCCTCAGTGTCGCTTCTCCTTGCTCCTCCATATCACTCCTTCATGTCATTCCTCCATGTCACTCCAGAATGTTGCTCCTCCATGTCTATCCAGAATGTCACTCATGAATTTTACTCCAGATTGTTAATCCTCCATGTCCCTCCCCCATGTCACTGCTCCATGTCGATCCTCTTTTGCGCTCCTCCATGTCACTCCTCCATGTCGATCCTCCATGTCACTCTTCCATGTCACACATATAAATCCTTTATGTCACTGCTCTATGTCGATCCTCCATTTCGATCCTCCATGTTTCTCCACCATGTCACTCCTCCATGTCTTCCATTTCACTCCCCCCATGTACCTCCTCCATGTAGCTCTTCCATGCAGATCCTTCATGTCACTACTCAATGTCGATACCTCCATGTCACTCCAGAATGTTACTCCTGAATGTCACTCCTCCATATTCCTCCTCCATGTCACTCCTCCATGTCGACCCTCCATGTCACTCCTCCCTGTCTTCCATATCACTACTTCATGTCAGTCCTCCACGTTGCTCCTCAATATTGCTTCTCCTTGTCGATCCTCCATATCGCTCCTCCATGTCAACCCTCCATGTCACTCCTCCATTTAGATC
>CM025839.1:30941316-30955726 GCA_014673565.1 Sebastes schlegelii
CAGACACTGCTGCACAGCAACACTGCCACTTTTCTGGACATTTAAATTTAGTTTTCCATTCATAATTATGAACATTCATACATGCCTTTTCATGTATTACAGTGATGTCATCATCCTTTGATGTGATGTCATCGTCCTTTGATGTGATGTCATCGTCCTTTGATGTGATGTCATCGTCCTTTGATGTTTTCACACATTCTGGAACAATAGCCTAGTTTGGATAGACACATTGAAGCATGCTGCCACAATACACTCACAGTTGACAATCTCTACTCAGTTGGATATTTGTAACATACATATTTTTTTCTTCAAAATAATGCTTCTTTTCAAGAATATGGTTTGTATTAATCTGTATTGTTTTTAACTTTTTTAAAAATTATTGTCATAAAATACTTGATCATTGTATCTCCCATGCAAGGTAAATATGAGTTGGATGCAACGAGCATTGCTCAACACACAGCTTACCAACGTACACCAGACACTGCTGCACAGCAACACTGCCACTTTTCTGGACATTTAAATTGAGTTTTCCATACGTCATTTTGAATATTCATACATATCCTTTTATGTATTACAGTGATGTCATCGTCCTTTGTTGTGATGTCATCGTCCTTTGATGTGATGTCATCATCTTTGATGTTTTCACACATTCTGAACATTAGTCTAGTTTGGATAGATACATTGAAGCGTGCTGCCACAATACACTCACAGTTGACAATCTCTACTCAGTTGGATATTTGTAACATACATATTTTTTTCTTCAAAATAATGCTTCTTTTCAAGAATATGGCTGGTATTAATCTGTATTTGTTTTAACATTAAAAAAAAATGTATTGTCATGAAATACTTGATCATTGTATCTCCCATGCCAGGTAAACATGAGTTGGATGCAACTCGCATTGCTCAACACACAGCTTCACAACGGTCACCAGACACTGCTGCACAGCAACACTGCCACTTTTCTGTACATTTAAATTTAGTTTTTCATACATCATTTCGAATATTCATACATATCCCTTTATTTATTTCAGTGATGTCATCGTCCTCTGATGTGATGTCATCGTCCTTTGATGTGATTTCATCGTCCTCTGATGTGATGTCATCGTCCTTTGATGTGGTGTCATTGTCCTTTGATGTTTTCACACATTCTGGAACATTAGGCTAGTTTGGATAGACACATTGAAACGTGCTGCCACAATACACTCACAGTTGACAATCACTACTCAGTTGGATATTTGTAACATACATATTTTTTCTTCAAAATAATGTTTCTTTTCAAGAACATGGCTGGTATTAATCTGTATTTGTTTTAACTTTAAAGGTCTCATATTATGCTCATTTCCAGGTTAATAGATGTATTTTAATGTTGCACTAGAACATGTTTACATGCTGCAATGTTCAAAAAACCCTTTATTCTTCTCATAGTGTCTCTCTCACTCAGCCTGCATTTAGCCTCTTTCTGAGAGATCCTGATTTACAGCCTGTCTCCTCCCACTCTGCTCTGATTGGTCAGCGTTTCTGTCAATCAAACGTCCTCAACATAGCGTCACTCTCTCCCCCTCCCCCTGAGCTCAGCTCTGCTCTCACAGAGAGAGAGAGAGAGAGAGAGCTTTGACTGTAAGGAGAGGGAGAAGCAGCTAGAATAGAGCTTATAAACCACTTTAAAGTTTATAAACCAGAAACTTCACCCAGCGCACGTTACCGGAGGAATCTGATCAGAAATCGGCGACACATGATGAACATCTGCGGTCCAGACTCCAGGTTCTCCTGACGGTTTCTCTCAGGTAAATAATGTTATTTATATCTCTGTTAGTTAGCTCAGTGTTTACCTTCTGCATCAACTCTGTAAACCGTAAACACACACTCTGTTTTACGTCTGTCTTTACAGATCCATCTGTGAGAAATGACCGACAGAATCATCCCAGAGGAGAGCAGACAGCTGAGAGCAGATGGGAGATACAGAGCTAACCCGTTAGCATGTAGCTACATGTAGCTACATGCTAACGGGTTAGCTACATGCTACCGCTATGTGACGGTGTGTAAACACAGCGACCATCAGGGTGGAAAATAGAAGATGTGAAACAGTAGTCAGTTCATTATTTCTGCTAAAAGATAAATGTATGGAAGATCAGAGTAATGGTATATTAGTTACAGTAGGAGCTGTCTCTGTGTTACCATGACTACAGACCACCGGAGCTTAGCTTACCGTAGTTTACCAGAGCTGAAGACTTTCTCCTGTACCATGTCAACATAACTAACTAACAGGTGAGATGATTACAAATGCTGTGAATAATTAATATTGTCATCTGTCTACTCAAATAAAGTTTGACTGTGAAACAGAAATGTGTTGTGTTGCTTACAGTCACTACTACCTGTACTCTTCTACATGCATTATATCAAATATATATAATATATAAATATCATCTGTTTAAACAGTGTAATTACATAAAGCCTTGTGAAAGAACATGTTATATTTAGATGATGGGAGTACATGAAGCCTGTTCTGCTGGTTCTTGCAGACTAACAGTAGGAGCTACTTTGCTCAAGTTCGGTTGAGGAGGAGAGACAGTGACGCTGTGGGGCGGGGTCAGCTACTGAAGGTTCTGCTCTGGTTCCACCAGGAAACCCTTATATGGCTAATTCTCTAATGACGTCAAAAGAAAAGCTGCGCAGCGTTTTTCGACACCCATTTCAGGACAAACAGAGCAGGAGAAAAAGAGAGAGGATGGTCTTTTATGATACTATGGTGACTTGTAGACACACTGGGGACAGATATTGATGTTTAAAAGACATGGAAAAGTGCATTTTGCATAATAGGTGACCTTTAAAAAAAAAATTATTGTCATGAAATACTTGTTCATTGTATCTCCCATGCCAGGTAAATATGAGTTGGATGCAACTCGCATCGCTCAACACACAGCTTCACAACGAACACCAGACACTGCTGCACAGCAACACTGCCACTTTTCTGGACATTTAAATTTAGTTTTCCATACGTCATTTTGAATATTCATACATATCATTTTATGTAATACAGTGATGTCATCATCCTTTGATGTGATGTCATCGTCCTTGGATGTTATGTCATCGTCCTTTAATGTGATGTCATTGTCCATTAATGTTGTCACACATTCTGGAACATTAGACTAGTTTGGGTAGACACTGAAGCGTGCTGCTACAATACACTCACAGTTGACAATCTCTACTCTGTTGGATATTTGTAACATACAATTTTTTTTCTTCAAAATAATGCTTCTTTTCAAGAATATGGCTGGTATAAATCTGTATTTCTTTATAACTTTAAAAAAAATGATTGTCATAACATACTTTTTAACTGGAGGGGATCTTGATAAAAGGGGACTATCTAACTTGGTCTGGCGTGAACATCAAAAACAAATGCTTAAAGAACATTACATTGGCAGAAGGCATTTATTCTGCTTAATTTTCCTTATGGCTTCTGAGGTTTCTTCATCAGCCTCGATTTTTAGCATGACTTGATTCAGACATAAAACAAATATGCTTCACACACCCCGCTGACGGGTAATGTTTTCTATCTTCTTGGCTTTTTTTCTCCTTCTACTTCTTTAAATACCTTTTCTTCTTCTCCACTGAAGAATAGGAGCAATCTGATTCTGAGTCTGAATCTTTCTTGAACTTCCTCTTCTTCTTCTTCTTCTTCTTCTTGTTCTTATTCTTCTTTCTCTCAATTGAAGAATCACAGCTATCTGAGTCTGACCTGGAGTGAGATTCTGAGTCTTGTAAGGAGATTACAGTATTAGAAGTCCCCTTCTCGCCATCTTCACTGCAGTGATTTCCTTTTTGGAGACCAAATAAAACAAGTGGGGTATTTATCAATTACTATCAAATTCATGCAAAAGCTACGGAGGCAAGGGATGGCAGTCCACTAGATCGACTTCATAGTTTTACACATATTGTACACTCAAATGACAACAAAGTCCCGGCGGCCCGTAATGTTAGCATTTCGTTATAACTGTGAAGGTAGCAGTAGTACAGCTGTGTACAGTTTAGACGGTGAATAAATGCTATAACTCCTCAAGACCCAAGCCAAGTTCCTGTGTCTTGCTGCCACCTGCTGATAAAGGGCAGAGGTTAGTCCAGGAGTTATCGACAACTTCGACCCAGGGTCACTAAGGTGGGCTGTTAAGGTGGACCAACTATTTTCAATGTGATAAGCGGCTGCTGAGTGAAGTGTGACACCTAGAGGTGAAGTTTGGTATATCGGTCTGGTCCGGTGTTGAGGCTTAATATCAAACCAGTTTTCCAGGTTTTACACCGGCCCAATTCTAGTTTTATGGTTTATGGTCTACATGCTTCAGTGGTAGAAAATCACATGATGGCGTATTTGCTCAGACTTTAAAGGGGAACTACACCCATTTTCAAAATTCATACATGTTATTGCTATGGTCTAAGACAGTCCAAAGAATATAAGTAAAGTTAACAACTCCAAATCCAAAAAGTAGAGTGCTAAAAATCAAACTTGTGATATCATAGTGTATAAAGTGTGGATCTGCTCCATAGTCAATGAATTGGGAAATATGTTATAGAGACAGAGCGCATTTAAGGCCCGCCCACACCGAAGGGGAAAACAGTTAATAGCTCTCCATTGACTTTGTATTGCGTGAAGGTGCCTCTTTGACTATTCCCTCTGCTAGCAAACGGCAGAAACATGCCTAAATGCTGCTGTGTGGTGGGATGCACTGACAACAGGTTAAAGAACCCAGAACTAAGTTTTTAAAAGCTGCAGAACTGAAAACAAATGATGATACAGGCAATGCGACTTGAGGCATCAGCAGGAAGAATAGGAAGACTGTGGGATCCTGACACTCAGTAGGCCTAACGTCAAGTGTGCAGCAAACATGTTGTCCAAATATCAGTTTTAGTCTAACTCTATTTCTGTAAGTTAAGCTAAAGCATTTAGACTATATGCAACTTGTGTTACAGTGGAATGTGGATAAATCAGAAAGCTATGCATTATCATGTTTGCAAGTGCCTTAACTAACTAACTAACTGCTAACACATAGCTAACATTAGCTTGCTAACAGCTAACTTCATCATCTTCATCCATCTTCATTTGAGTTTTAAACTGCACCCTGCTACACATCAGATGCTCAAATAATCCTTTGACATGCTGAGATCTGATGTTTTTAGCTAGCTAGCTAACTACAAGCATCGTGTTAGCGTTTCAGCCCTTGGTTGCATATTGAGGCACAGATTGTTTTCCCCTCCGCTGGGCATGATTTTCAGAGTATTGATAGATAGTTTAGTATAGATAATGTAAGATTAGATTTATTTTATACAGTATACATATGGTATTCTGCTCCTTAAGTTGGATCTGGAACTATATAATATGGCGCACCTTACTTGCTTGTAAGGTGAGTGATGATTAAGACTGACGGAGTGATATGAAGTAAGAAGTGATGTTCCACCTTTAGGTTATCGGTGTGCAATTGTCCTACGTTGAGTTGAGACATTAAAGTGGATCCTGTTGCACAGACGGAGCTCTCCCCGTGCTCTTGCTTTACCCACAGCCCTACAGTAGTTTAATTCAGTAACATGTACGTTTCGAGTTAAGACAACGAGAAGCCTGCCTTACACTAACACCAAGAGCAGCCAGGGGAATGTTGTGAGTTTATAGGTACAGTTTCACAACTGAGAACACTACAATAGAATAAAGATCATTTGGGTATAAAAAGGAAAACAAACTTTCTGTGGGACCACACAATCAGTCTCCCATTCTTTGTCTATGTAGCAGCTCCACACTTTGTACCCTATGACATCACCAGTTTGAGACTTACTTCTCTGGTTTCTGGCTCTGAGAGAGAGGAGCTCATGGTTACACATACTGATTGAACTTTCCAAGGCTATGGAGATAACTGTTCATCATTTAGGTGGCGTTTACCTTTAAGGAGAGCTAGGCCCGACCCATCCATATTATTCCTCTGGTGTAAGGTAGGGATGCTCATTTTGAAAAACATTCTCAACCGATAACCGAACCTCGTTAACCGATCATTAACCGTTAACCGACAAGATTAGTGCCTCGCATACAGCGGTGCGCCAGCTGCAGGAGCACAACAGAAGACTGAGTCTCCAGTTCACCGTCAGGAGAGTTACTGTAGCAGCCACGGTGCTGCGTTCACTGTCCCCAGTTCACCAGTCAGGAGAGTTACTGTAGCAGCCACGGTGCTGCGTTCACTGTCCCCAGTTCACCGTCAGGAGAGTTACTGTAGCAGCCACGGTGCTGCGTTCACTGTCCCCAGTTCACCGTCAGGAGAGTTACTGTAGCAGCCACGGTGCTGCGTTCACTGTCCCCAGTTCACCGTCAGGAGAGTTACTGTAGCAGCCACGGTGCTGCGTTCACTGTCCCCAGTTCACCGTCAGGAGAGTTACTGTAGCAGCCACGGTGCTGCGTTCACTGTCTACAGTTCACCGTCAGGAGAGTTACTGATAGCAGCCACGGTGCTGCGTTCACTGTCCCCAGTTCACCGTCAGGAGAGTTACTGTAGCAGCCACGGTGCTGCGTTCACTGTCCCCAGTTCACCGTCAGGAGAGTTACTGTAGCAGCCACGGTGCTGCGTTCACTGTCCCCAGTTCACCATCAGGAGAGTTACTGTAGCAGCCACGGTGCTGCGTTCACTGTCTACAGTTCACCGTCAGGAGAGTTACGGAAGCAGCCACGGTGCTGCGTTCACTGTCCCCAGTTCACTGTCAGGAGAGTTACTGTAGCAGCCACGGTGCTGCGTTCACTGTCTCCAGTTCACCGTCAGGGAGCGTTAACTTAGCAGCTACGATGCTGCGTGTAGTGTCGCGGACATGCAGCCACTTTCCCAGTAAAAGAGTCCTCCATACATTTAGTTTAGTTTAGCAGGTTGTCAGCTGTGTGTCTGCTGTACACTCTGTCAAAGCTTCTACCTTCTCCTCCACATTCTGAGCACTCAACTTATACATCTTTATTTCAACTTATACATCTTTATTTCAACTTATACATCTTTATTTCTACTTTGGCTTTGACAAGTTCTACTTTGGCATAAGCCACATTCACTGTTGGGGTCACTGCAGTCTGGTCTCCTGCAATTAAGACAGAACATATTACAAAAATAATTTACTTTTCAGTTAGTCCCAAGTTGTTCTCTAATTTGGCATTTCACAAGTCCAACCAGATTCTCAAGGCACAGAGGCTTATAGTTATGATATTCCATTCTGCAGATTGTGTCATGATTATATTGTTATTATACATATTTGCTGTATAGCACATATTACAGAATGACTAATAAAAGGAATAATAATAATTAATAATAATTAAAATAATTATTATGCTACAATAGAGATAACCGCCAAGTGTGTGCATGGGTAAGAATCCAAGTGTGTGAGTCTTCACGTCGAGCAGTAATAACGATCGAGCTCAGAATGGATGTAAAAGTAAGATACAACTTTTTCTGAATACATGAATGCTGAAACAACTTGTTTTGGTAACACACAGGTTTTAGGCTACTTGTGACTCTGCATTGAAAATGAAAATGCATTAGACTTTACTGCTAAAGTGAAACGTTATAGTGAATATTTGATGTATCAATATGTACTTCACTTTACACCGACAATGATAAGTTGTGATACTGCATGGAGTCCTTACTACAGTTGATTGTTGAGGTGTGTATAGGTGAGTATAGTCATAATGTATTCTATCTTATAATATATTAGGATACATACATACATACATTAACATACACTCAACTCTGACCGTCACATCCCCACACACACACACACACACACACACACACACAGTCGGTTCTGTTATAAAGACTATCACACATTCACACGCATTACGTTTGTTTTTGAGCTTCACATCATTTATGATGCTAGTCGAGGCTGGACTCCACATATTCTGGGCTTTAGCCCTGTCAGAATGACCTGAGCCCATTTAACCCCTGATTATCAGATTATCAGCCCCATCAGTCAACCTCTAGTCTAGAACTAGTCAAGAGCATCATATATACTTGAACTTAGACATCATTACAAGGTTAACTCATATCTCTAATGTTTGATGACTGTTGATAGAACGTTGGTGCATCAGAAAGCATTATGTGTGTTAATGAATGGAGTCATGATGGGCATGGCTAAATCAGAAATGAATTAACGTTAGGCGAACGTTAGGCTAACTTACTGTTACGATAGCTGGTTACTTAACTAGCTATCTTACTAACTAACTTTATTAACTAAACTACCCTCTCTTCCGGCTGGTTTCTCTGTCGACTCTGCCTTTTTTCTTCCGCCGGTCCAGGTTCTCCGCGTTTGATTTGGACTGTTTGGAAGTCCTGGGTCCATCTTGCCTCTCTACAGGTCGGAACGCTAGCTAGCTAGTACCGCATGCGTGGAACGTACGAAACACGTCTTCACAGCATGCTTCACGCAGCCGTCTGCTTCCGTGGCTATGCCCTATAATTTGAGTGGAAGTGGAAGCAGATAAACAGAGCAAGGCATCAGACACAGAGAAAGAGCAATGAAATCCTTTGCTGTTTATACTTCAAATGTAAATGAGCTCATTTAATTGTTTTCTATATGTAGTTATTAGAGCTGTCAAAGTTAACGTGATAATAACGCAGTAACGCAAATGTGTTTTAAAAGCTGAAGGACCCGGACCGGACCGGGTCAAAACGAGTCGTATCCTGTTGCATAGTTACAAAAAAGTCCCGATGGAAGATGATCTGTTCATAGAACATTTGCAGGCCAAAGGTCTACTGTTTGAAAAGATGAGGTCCCCAGCTTTCAGAATCTGTGAACCAACTGTATGTTGTCCAAACTATGTCTCACAATAAAGTCATACAGAAGTAGAGTTCGTAAATATAAGAACAAGTTGTGGTCAAAAGATCCGCGATCATTTTTTCATAATTCTACAATATCATGCTTGGTATCGTTGGAAACTAAAAATTCTGAGCTTTTCAACGGATAGTAAAGGGACTGTTTGTAACTTTTTAAGCGTATAAATGTAGCGGGTCGGGACACATGCATGCTCGCATATGCGCTTTCGCGTGTGGCCGCTGCCTCTCCTCCGCTGCCTTCCTGCTCACCTTCACTCAGACAGAGCGCGCGTTCTCGCTCAGCTCGCTCAGCCTCTAGACGTGAACGCGCGCTCACTCCACACTGCAGAAGAGTTAGTTTAGCTCTGAGAATATCCAGTGAATGTACAGTGGATGTTTGTACAGAAATAACTGCTGCAGCTCCTCCAGACCAACAGAGGTGTCCCGTGTCTTGTGAAGTGACAGGGCTCCGCAGAGAGAAACGTTACCGTCTCGTTACCGACCGGGTGCCGGTGTCTCCCTGCCCTCTCCGGCTGCGGGCGTGCGCGAACGCCTCAGAGGTGCTTTTGAAGATAAACAGGTAAACTGTCCTTCTGAGGAGAATCAGGAAGGGAGGTGGGTGGGGGGGTTCGTCCACCATATTGGACCTGACCCCAGTCAACAGGATCGGTAAGACACTGTCCATCCCTCCTCCTCCTTTTCAGGTCCAACTGAACTAGGAATTTCAGTTCATTTCACCAGATTGACTGCATCAACAGGTGCCATGGTTAAGACAATGAGAAGAAGATTGCTGTCACTCCTCCGAGGGAAACCAACAAAGAAGAGGATCTGGATGTTAATAAAATGACTCCAAAAAAAACATTTACTACAAAGAAAAGTGAAGTGCACAAGGTGTCATGATGTTTTTTTAAAATGCAATGGGCTGTACAGGTAGCAAAGTCCTTTAAGGAATAACTCAGTGCGTAGGCTGTGTGCTTAACATTGGAGGGAGAGAGAGAGAGAGAGAGAGAGAGTACCCAGTATGTTGTCATACTAAATGCCACAATAGGAGTTGGAGTGCGTTATTATTATCAATCAAATCAAATCAAATCAATTTATTTTTGTATAGCGTCAAATCACAACAGAAGTTATCTCAAGACGCATCAATCATGCTAGAACAGTCAACAGTATGCTATATATAGAGGAATTTCATCAACTATAACAAAATAACATATAACGTGTCAGAAAATCATGACTAAGGAGGTTTCTGAATTTGATGTCATTAAGGATCTGTAGACGGAACAGGCACAGAGGAAGTCCTCTTGGATGACATTCATGCTATTAAAAAACTTTACCTGACAAATGTTCTATTCAGGTCTTAGATGGATTAAGGGAATGGTCCACAGAAGACGTCAACAAAGTGCTTTCTGGGATAGCTGCTTCTAATGCTTTCTAATCTCATTTTGAGATAAGGAGATGGCACAGGGTTACACTTGTATGTATTGATGCTGATTAATGTTAGACGACTGACAACAACTGATATTTAACTGTTATTACAGTTTGACCATGGTGGTATGGAAGACATGTTGAGATACTGTTTTATCTTAAGGCTTATGTGTTTATCTTATGTTTGGTGGACTCAGAGGGCCGGCCGGTCTCCTCAACGTGTCACTGAAACACAGGTTCACACAGGGTCTCAGATTACGCCAAATCGATATGATAGAAGATGGGATTGCTGGAAGCTCTCGAACTCTCTCCAAGATGGCCCAGAAAAAAAGAGGCATAAGTTCAATGGTATCAGAAGGAAGGGCCCGGTTGTTGGAAGTCGCAGGGAGTTTGTGATGCTGGATGAGAGCAGCTTTGGTCATAAGAGAAAGGTAGGGCAGATAGATAATATTCACAGAATGGGAAAGGGAAAATCCATCGTAAAATAGAACTCACATTGTGCTGTTGAAGTCATCTTGGATGGTTAAAGGTGCAATGTTTAAGATCTGGCCAGAATGTTGGCTGAAAACGTTGAGTGGACCTACTGGCTAGCAAACTGCCACAAAGGTGGTCCTTTTGGGAGACTAATTAAGGACATTAGGAATAGGTACCGCTTCTAAGAACCTCCCACTACCTCTCTCTCTCTCTCCAAACCCCGACCCGCTTCGTTCAGGCATTTGTTTTGTGTGTTGGAACCTCTGGTGAAGCCAATGCTGAAGTGCATTAAACTTACATTCTCTCTACCAGCCAGCAGGGGGCGACTCCTCTGGTGGCTAAAAGAAGTCTGATTGTATAGAAGTCTCTGAGAAAATGAGCTTCTACTTCTCTCTTGATTTATGACCTCAGTAAACATTATAAACATGAGTTTATGTTTCAAGTCTTCTTCAATACAGCATGTTGTTCATTTAGTAAATGATGGTCCCGTTTAGAGTCAGATAGACCATAAAGCAGGGGATGCTTTAGGGCGGGGCTACCTGCTGATTGACAGGTCGCTACCACGGCGTTGTCCGGTCTGGGAGTTGTCCGTGTTTTAGAACTTTAACCCTTTCACCATGTGTTTTCAGTCTATGAAAGTTAATTCTAACATTTTGGTCACCTAAAAGTGTCCTATTCATCGTTCCTTGTATTTAGCTCCACCCTCTCGTGTCACTTCTGGTTGCAAAAAAACAAGATGGCATTGAGGATAAACTGATTTGATTTTGGTCACCAAAGGTCAAGGTCCAGCTCACTGCGACCTCAAGTCAAATTAAAATTTTGCACAAATGTCCACTTGGACTCGTGGATGAACTGATTAGAATTTGGTGGTCAAAGGTCAAAGGTCACTGTGTGTTGACAGAAAACATTTTTGGCCATAACTCAAGAAAACATATGCTAATGCTAATTATGACAATCTATAGGATGAAATGATGAAGTGATGCCATTTTGGACAGACAGGGATGTAACCTGCAACGTGCCTGGTTGGCGGAGGCTGTAATTCTAGTTGGTTGTCATTTTTATGGAGTACTACATTGTTGAATAACTTTCGTAATTTTTATCAATAAATGGTCAAATTGATACATTTTCTAAATAATTGCATTTTCTTTTAACATGAAGCATAATGTTGATCTTTTGAAATATGGAATGAACCAGGTTGTTTACAGATGGTTACCATGAATTGATTTACAGTTTGAAATGTTTCTCTAATGTTTAATAGCTGTGTGATTGTCACACATTGGTCACAAAGAGCATTAATACATGGTTAATTATGGTTAAGTAATGCTTACTCAGCCTTCTTGTGCATTTATTAAGTATTACTTCAGGGACTCATATTTTCACATTAATATATCATAAATAATTATATATTATTTAACCATAATATATCATAAATTATGGTTAAGTAATGCCTATATAACATGCACAGGTATTCAAAGGTTAGACTATACATTAAGGAACGTCTACATAAAGACATAGGACCAAGCAAACCTCTACATGAAGACCATGGAGTGTCCACTGATCTCAACCTGGACTCAGCATTTTTAATAATTGAAGCATGGATAAGTAAGTGGACAATCATACCCCTTAAATAAACCTTTATAAAAACAAACAGTTTTATGGCTCAGCTGAACTTCATGACATACCTGTTCATTATCATCTTTATCAACCATTTACTAATGTTAGTGCATTCATTAGCAGGTAAACCCTTAATACATGTTAACAGTTACTTCATGCTTATTATTGTATTACTGAACTGTTAGTTAATGTTTAGTAGTGTATTAACTAAAGCTAATAACGTCCTTTCAAACAGTAAATCATGTTTAAATTCATACCATGGTTAACATGATCATTAGTAAATGCTTATTAGACACTTTAGTTACTGTTAATTAAGGCGTAGTAATTAATTAAGTAATGTTAATTAATGTACAGTTATTGTAAATATACATTTATAAGAACAATTTGCTCTCAATGAAATGGCTCAGCTGTAAACTTCATGACATACATGTTAATTAACATATTTATCAACCATTTACAAATATTAGTTTGTACCTTCATTAGCATGTAAACCCTTAATAAATGTTGACAATAGACATTTGTTAACATTTACTTAATGGTTATTATCTTATTACTTAACTGTTAGTTAATTGTCATTACTGTATTAACTGATGTATTTTAAAGCATTAAATAATGTATAAATTAATACCTTAGTTAACATGAACACCATTAGTAAATGCTTATTAGACATTCTAGTTACTGTTAATTAACTGTTAAGGCGTAGTAATGCATTAACTAATGTTAATTAATGTACCCTTATTGTGAAGTGTTACCGTTGTTAGTAATGAGTCCTATCACTGCTGTATCATCTGCAAATGTCACAATGCTGTTTGTATGATGTTTAGCCACACAGTCATATGTGTCCAGACTACTGTATACGGTAAGGGACTGAGACAGCAACCTTGTGGAGCACCGGTGTTCACAACTGTGGTAGATGAGTATCTGTTTCCAGCTCTGACTGTCTGGAGGTGGCCTGTCAGAAAATCTTGTATCCACCTGCAGAAGAAATTGTAGAGGCCGAGGTCTGTCAGCTTAGATACTAGAAGAGATGGTATGATTGTATTAAAAGCACTGCTGTAATCAACAAACAGCGTTCTGACATATGTGTTTTTGCCCTCCAGATGTTTTAGCACGGTATATAAAGCCAGTGGTACGGCATCATCCACAGCTCTGTTAGACCGATATGCAAACTGCCAATATTGGTAGATATGTTATTATTTATATATGCTTTGACCAGCTGCTCGAAGCACTTGATTATCACAGATGTTACAGAGGCTACATGTCTAAAATCATTCAGACAAGATGCAGGTGGTTTCTTGGGCACAGGCACAATTATGAATTTCTTAAAACATGTAGGAAGTACAGAGAGAGACAGTAACAGGTTAAAGATGTCTGTAAAAACAACAGAAAGCTGACTGTAGCAGGACTTGAGGACCCGAGGTGTAATGCCATCCGGGCCGGCAGCTTTGCCTGCTTTTACACATTTGAATACTCTGCACACGTCAGCCTCTGTCACCTGATGTGTTGTCCCGCTGAGTGTGTATGTGTCGGCAGCGAGAATTCATCCCTGTGCTGGTGGCTCCAAGACATGCTCAAAGCGGGCATAGAAAGTGTTCAGCACGTCTGGGAATGAGGCAGTGGTGTTGGTGAGGCCACCTGGTTTGGTTTTAGAGCCTGTTACGGTTTGCAGGCCCTGCCATAAGCACCTCGAGTCCCCGTCGTTACAATGTTGTTCAAGTTTGTCCAGGTGTTGTTTTTTTGGCTGACTTGATGGCCTTCCTAAGCTCGTACCTGGCTTCCTTATACGTTCATCATCCCCTGCTTTGAAGTAGCTTTAGCAGCAGCAGCAGTAGCAGCAATAGTAGCAGTAGCAGCAGCAGCAGCAGTAGCAGCAGTAGTAGTAGCAGCAGTAGCAGCAATAGGTAGCAGTAGCAGCAGCAGCA
Source organism: Sebastes schlegelii (assembly GCA_014673565.1). Taxonomy (NCBI): domain Eukaryota; kingdom Metazoa; phylum Chordata; class Actinopteri; order Perciformes; family Sebastidae; genus Sebastes; species Sebastes schlegelii. The sequence continues at coordinate 30,955,565 of CM025839.1, forward strand.
GCAGCAGCAGTAGTAGCAGTAGCAGTAGTAGCAGTAGCAGTAGCAGCAGCAGCAGTAGTAGTAGCAGTATAGCAGTAGTAGTAGCGGTAGCAGTAGCGCAGCAGCAGCAGTAGTAGTAGTAGCAGTAGCAGTAGTAGCGTAGTAGTAGCATTAGCAGTAGTA
>CM025839.1:30955826-31166232 GCA_014673565.1 Sebastes schlegelii
GCTGCCACATTGTCACTAGGTGTTGGAAATCCCTCGTTAGCATTGGTAGTCCCTCGTACAGACGTAGTTAATTAGGGATGGTAGCAGTTGGTGTCAAGCAGGCACCGACGCGGCCAGATGCCAGTAAACCCCGATCCAGGTGAAACCCCGCTCCAAGTGTACCCCTGCTCCAGGTGTAACCTCGCTCCAGGTGTGATCCCGCTCCAGGTATGACCTCGCTCCAGGTGTGACCCCGCTCCACGGTTAGCTGCGAGACAAGGAGGCACAAGGACTCCCGGGAAGGAATGAAGTTAGTAAACATGGACATGGGACATGAGTATATACAGAAGGAGAGGGAGCTCAGTGTGTCATAGGAAGTCCCCCAGTCTATGCCTATAGCAGCTTAAGTATAAGCGTTATCAAAGAGGAAAGTCTTTAGCCTACTCTTAAATGTAGAGACGGTGTCTGCCTCCCGGACTGAAACTGGGAGCTGGTTCCAGAGAAGAGGAGCTTGATAGCTGAAGGCTCTTGCTCCCATTCTACTTTTGGAGACTCTAGGAACCTCAAGTAACCCTGCATTCTGTGAGCGCAGTGCTCTAGTGGGGTAGTAGGGTACTATGAGCTCTTTAAGATATGATGGGGCCTGACCGTTTAGCGCTTTGTAGGTTAGGAGGACGATTTTAAAATCTATTCTGGATTTTACAGGCAGCCAGTGCAGAGAAGCTAATACAGGCGTAATATGATCTCTTTTTCTAGTTCTAGTCAGTACACGTGCTGCAGAATTCTGGATCAACTGGAGAGTCTTAAGAGACTTATTGGAGCAGCCTGATAATAAGGAATTGCAGTAATCGAGTCTAGAGGTAACAAATGCATGGACTAATTTTTCTGCATCATTTTGACACAGGATGTGCCTGATCTTCGCAATGTTACGTAGATGAAAGAAGGCAGTCCGTGAGGTTTGTTTTATGTGAGAGTTAAAGGACATATCCTGGTCGAAGACAACTCCCAGATTCCTTACGGTGGTGCTGGAGGCCAGGGCAATGCCATCTAAAGTAACTATATCATTAGATAATTTGTTTCGGAGGTGCTCAGGGCCTAATACAATAACTTCAGTTTTGTCTGAGTTTAACATCAGGAAATTGCAGGTCATCCAGGTTTTTATGTCCTTAAGGCATGCTTGAAGTTTAGTTAACTGGTTTGTTTCGTCTGGCTTGATGCGATAGATATAATTGGGTATCATCTGCATAACAATGAAAGTTATGGAGTGTTTTCTAATAACATTGCCTAAGGGAAGCATATATAAGGTAAATAGAATTGGTCCAAGTACAGACTCCTGTGGAACTCCGTGACTAACTTTGGCGTGCATGGAGGACTCATCGTTGACATGTACAAACTGAGATCGATCTGATAAATAGGACTTAAATCAACTTAGTGCAGTTCCTTTAATGCCAATTAAATGTTCCAGTCTTTGTAATAGGATGTGATGGTTAATGGTGTCGAAAGCAGCACTGAGATCTAGCAAGACAAGGACAGAGACAAGTCCTTATGTCCGATGCCATTAGAAGGTCATTTGTAATTTTCACTAGTGCTTTCTCTGTGCTATTGTGCACTCTAAACCCTGACTGATAATCTTCGAATACAATGATTGTTCTGTAGAAAGTCACAACGCTGACTGGCAACTGCTTTCTCGAGTATTTTGGAGGTAAAGGGAAGGTTAGATATAGGTCTATAGTTGGCTATGACCTCAGGATCGAGAGTGGGCTTTTTAAGAAGAGGTTTAATTACAGCTACTTTAAAGGACTGTGGTACATAGCCTGTTAGTAAAGACACATTGATCATATCCAGTAAAGAGGTGCTAACTAAAGGTAAAACTTCTTTAAGCAGTCTAGTTGGGATAGGGGTCTAGGAGACAGGTAGATGATTTAGATGAAGAGATCAGTGAGGTCAGTTTGTTGGAGGTCGATGGGAGAAAAGCAGTCTAATATATATCAGGTTGTACAGCTGTTTCTAAGGTTCCTAAGTTTGAGGATAAATTGGTACCAGTTGACGGTAGGAGTTGATTCATTTTGTCTCTAATAGTTAGGATTTTATCATTAAAGAAACTCATGAAGTCACTACTACTGAGGGTTGTAGGAATACATGGCTCAATAGAGCTGTGGCTCTCTGTCAGCCTGGCTACAGTGCTGAATAGAAACCTGGGGTTGTTCTTATTTTTCTCTATTAATGATGAGTAATGGGCTGCTCTGGCATCACAGAGAGCCGTCCTATATGTTTTAAGACTATCTTGCCAGACTAAATGAGATTCTTCCTGTTGGTGAAACGCCATATCCTTTCCAGTTTCCTCGATGCTTGCTTTAATTCACGTGTTTGAGGGTTATACCATGGAGCTGACTTCCTTTGTTTTATTAACTTCTTTTTTAGAGGGGCAACAGAATCAAGTGTGACTCGCAGTGAGTCTGTAGCACTATCTACAAGATGATCAATTTGGGTGGGGCTACAGTTAGCATACGAGCCCTCTGTTATATTGAGACATGGTATTGAATATAATGCTGATGGAATCGCTTCCTTAAATTTAGCTACAACACTATCGATAGACATCTAGTGTACACACTTTTGTCTGATGGTGTATAGTCTAGTAATAAGAATTCAAAAGTGATTGAATTAAGTCTGATAAAAGAGAATTCTGTGGAAAAACAATTAAATGTTAAATTTCAACGCCATATGACATAACAAGGTCGAGGATGTGGTTAGAAGGGTGAGTGGGTTTATGCACGTTCTGCGAGAAACCAATTGAATCTAATAAAGAGATAAACGTAGTACTGAGGCTATCATTATCACCGTCCACATGAATATTAAAATCACCTACTATGATGACTTTATCTGTTTTCAGGACTAGGCTTGATAGAAACTCTGAGAATTCAGATAGAAATTCAGAATATGGGCCTGGAGCGCGGTACACTATAACAAATAAAATTGGCTGTAGTGTTTTCCAGGTTGGGTGTGAAAGACTAAGAACAAGGCTTTCAAATGAGTTATAATTTAGTTTGTTTTAGGGTTTATTAAAGGCTTGAGTCGAAGATGTCTGCAACTCCACCTCCTCGGCCGGTGTCTCGAGGAATGTGAGTATTAATATGACTCGGGGGAGTGGATTCGTTTAGGCTGACATATTCTTCCTGACACGGCCAGGTTTCAGTAAGACAAAATAAATCAATGTGATTATCTGATATTAAATCATTTACTAGTAGAGCTTAGATGACAGAGATCTGATATTTAAGAGTCCACATTTAATTCTCCTGTTTTGTTGCTTATTGTAGTGCTAGTGTTCGATTTTATTAGATTATTATGTTTAACTCCTCTTCTGTGTAACTTATGATTTAATTAATTTAGGTGGGGCAGACACAGTCTCTGTTAGGTTTGGGGTTAAACTATGGGTGGGTAACTGCTCTAGTGGAAGTGCAGAGAAGTGTGTAAGACTACAGCTCTGCGTCCTGGAATGACCTCTGGTTTGTCATGGATTGTTCCACTAACAATCTTGGTCAGATTTCTGAATAAGATTGTTGATTGATAAAGTAGGATGAATGCCGTCTCTCCTAATCAAACCAGGAGTCCCCCCAGAAAGAGTTCAAATTGTCAATGAAGCCCACATCGTTTGCTGGACACCACCTCGACAGCCAGCTGTGGAATGACTTCATGCGGCTATACATGTCGTCACTGGTCAAGTTGGGGAGGGGGACAGAGAAAACTACGGAGTCCGACATTGTCTTTGCGTATGCACACACCGACTCCACATTAACTTTAGTGACTTCCGATTGACGTAACCGGGTGTCATTACCACCGACGTGAATGTATTTCGCCTACTGTATTTACGCTTATCCTTAGCCAACAGCTTCAAAAAGGATTCAATGTCGCCCGCTCTGGCCCCCGGGATGCAGTTAACTATGGCAGCTGGCTTCGCTAACTTCACGTTCCTCAAAATGGAGCATCCGATAACCACAGTTGGTTTCTCAGCGGGTGTATCGCTGAGTGGGGAATATCTGTTTGAAACGTGAAGTGGTTGGTGGTTAACTTCTGTTGTGATTTGACGCTATACAAAAATAAATTGATTTGATTTGATTTGATTAACCGTGGGCTTCAGGTACGACTACGCGTCCTTCGGGCAGTCACCCAGCCTCCCGGCTGCTCGGGGGTTGCCGGGGGACAGCTAGCAGAAGCTATGCTTGGACGGTCCGCACCGGCTAGAGGCTGGCCTAACTACAGAAGAAGCTAGAAATAAAGTGCGGAACTGGGCTTCTAACTTGCTAACCCTCGCCTCCAATGCAGAAATTGCACTACACCTTAATACATGTACCATTATCGCTAAAGGAGGCAGAGGAATAACTAAACATGAGACACACAGAGCAGGGGAGAGCAGGAGAAGGAGGAGAGGGAGAGAGAACAGGAGAGCAGGAGAGAGCAGGAGAGGGAGCGAGAGAAGCCATCGCTAACGGCTAAGCTACTGCTAAGCTACTGCTATGCTACAGTATGACAGCCCAGCTAATTATAAAATACAAGTCATGTCAAAAACAAATAAAAAGTCATGCCGCGGCATGTTAAAAATAAAAAAATACAAGTTGTGTCAAAAACAAATAAAAAGTCATGCCATGTCATGTCGAAAACATCAAAAATCATAAAATACAAGTCATGTCAAAAACAAATAAAAAGTCATGCCGTCGAAATGTCGAAAATCATAAAATACAAGTCATGTCAAAAACAAATAAAAAGTCATGCCGCAGCATGTCGAAAATGAAAAAAAAGTAGTCATGTTAAAAACAGATAAAAAGTCATGCTGCAGCATGTCGAAAATCATAAAATTAAAGTCATGTCAAAAACAAATAAAAAGTCATGCCATGTCATGTCGAAAATATCGAAAATAAAAAAATACAAGTCATGTCAAAAACAAATAAAAAGTCATGGCGCGGCATGTCAAAAATAAAAAAAAATACGAGTCATGTCAAAAACAAATAAAAAGTCATGCCGTCGAAATGTCGAAAATCATAAAATACAAGTCATGTCAAAAACAAATAAAAAGTCATGCCGTCGAAATGTCAAAAATCATAAAATACAAGTCATGTCAAAAACAAATAAAAAGTCATGCCGCGGCATGTTAAAAATAAAAAATACAAGTCATGTCAAAAACAAAAAAAAGTCATGCCGTCAAAATGTCGAAAATCAGATAATACAAGTCAAGTCAAAAACAAATAAAAAGCCATGCTGCAGCATGTCGAAAATCATAAAATACAAGTCATGTCAATAATGAATAAAAGTCATGCCGTTGAAATGTCGAAAATAATAAAATAAAGGTCATGTCAAAAACAATTAAAAGTCATTCCGCGGCAAGTTCGAAAAATCATAAAATACAAGTCATGTCAATAACAAATAAAAAGTCATGCCGTCGAAATGTCGAAAATAATAAAATAAAGGTCATGTCAAAAACAATTAAAAGTCATTCCGCGGCAAGTTCGAAAATCATAAAATACAAGTCATGTCAATAACAAATAAAAAGTCATGCCGTCGAAATGTCGAAAATAATAAAATAAAGGTCATGTCAAAAACAAATAAAAAGTCATGCTGCGGCAAGTTCGAAAATCATAAAATACAAGTCATGTCAATAACAAATAAAAGTAATGCCGTCGAAATGTCGAAAATAATAAAATAAAGGTCATGTCAAAAACAAATAAAAAGTCATGCCGCGGCAAGTCAAACATAAAAAAAACAATAGTCATGTCCAAAACAAATAAAAGACATGCCGCGGCATGTCAAAAATCATAAAATACAAGTCACGTCAAAAACAAATAAAGGTCATGCTGTGGCATGTCAAAAATCATAAAATATAAGTCATTTAAAAAAAAAAAAAAAAGTCATGCCGCGGCATGTCGAAAATCATAAAACAATAGTCATGTCTAAAACAAAAAGTCATGCTGCGGCATGTCGAAAATCATAAAATACAAGTCATGTCAAAAATAAATAAAAAGTCATGGCGCAGCATGTCAAAAATAAAAAAAAATACGAGTCATGTCAAAAACAAATAAAAAGTCATGCCGTCGAAATGTCGAAAATCATAAAATACAAGTCATGTCAAAAACAAATAAAAAGTCATGCCGTCGAAATGTCGAAAATCATAAAATACAAGTCATGTCAAAAACAAATAAAAAGTCATGCCGTGTCATGTCAAAAATAAAAAAAATAGTCATGTCAAAATCAAATAAAAAGTCATGTCGTCGAAATGTCGAAAATCAGATGATACAAGTCAAGTAAAAACTAATAAAAAGTCATGCCGCGGCATGTCGATTATGGAAAAAAATTGTTATGTCAAAAACAAATAAAAAGTCATGCCGCGGCATGTTAAAAATAAAAAAATACAAGTCATGTCAAAACAAAAAAAAAGTCATGCCGTCAAAATGTCGAAAATCAGATAATACAAGTCATGTCAAAAACAAATAAAAAGCCATGCTGCAGCATGTCGAAAATCATAAAATACAAGTCATGTCAATAATGAATAAAAAGTCATGCCGTTGAAATGTCGAAAATAATAAAATAAAGGTCATGTCAAAAACAATTAAAAGTCATTCCGCGGCAAGTTCGAAAAATCATAAAATACAAGTCATGTCAATAACAAATAAAAAGTCATGCCGTCGAAATGTCGAAAATAATAAAATAAAGGTCATGTCAAAAACAATTAAAAGTCATTCCGCGGCAAGTTCGAAAATCATAAAATACAAGTCATGTCAATAACAAATAAAAAGTCATGCCGTCGAAATGTCGAAAATAATAAAATAAAGGTCATGTCAAAAACGAATAAAAAGTCATGCCGCGGCAAGTTCGAAAATCATAAAATACAAGTCATGTCAATAACAAATAAAAAGTAATGCCGTCGAAATGTCGAAAATAATAAAATAAAGGTCATGTCAAAAACAAATAAAAAGTCATGCCGCGGCAAGTCAAACATAAAAAAACAATAGTCATGTCCAAAACGAATAAAAGACATGCCGCGGCATGTCAAAAATCATAAAATACAAGTCACGTCAAAAACAAATAAAGGTCATGCTGTGGCATGTCAAAAATCATAAAATATAAGTCATTTAAAAAAAAAAAAAAAAAGTCATGCCGCGGCATGTCGAAAATCATAAAACAATAGTCATGTCTAAAACAAAAAGTCATGCTGCGGCATGTCGAAAATCATAAAATACAAGTCACGTCAAAAACAAATAAAAAGTCATGCCGTCAAAATGTCGAAAATAATAAAATATAAGTCATGTCAAAAACAATAAAAAGTCATGCCATGTCATGTCGAAAATATCGAAAATAAAAAAATACAAGTCATGTCAAAAACAAATAAAAAGTCATGGCGCGGCATGTCAAAAATAAAAAAAAATACGAGTCATGTCAAAAACAAATAAAAAGTCATGCCGTCGAAATGTCGAAAATCATAAAATACAAGTCATGTCAAAAACAAATAAAAAGTCATGCCGTCGAAATGTCGAAAATCATAAAATACAAGTCATGTCAAAAACAAATAAAAAGTCATGCCGTGTCATGTCAAAAATAAAAAAAATAGTCATGTCAAAATCAAATAAAAAGTCATGTCGTCGAAATGTCGAAAATCAGATGATACAAGTCAAGTAAAAAACAAATAAAAAGTCATGCCGCGGCATGTCGATTATGGAAAAAAATTGTTATGTCAAAAACAAATAAAAAGTCATGCCGCGGCATGTTAAAAATAAAAAAATACAAGTCATGTCAAAAAAAAAAAAAGTCATGCCGTCAAAATGTCGAAAATCAGATAATACAAGTCAAGTCAAAAACAAATAAAAAGCCATGCTGCAGCATGTCGAAAATCATAAAATACAAGTCATGTCAATAATGAATAAAAAGTCATGCCGTCGAAATGTCGAAAATAATAAAATAATGGTCATGTCAAAAACAATTAAAAGTCATTCCGCGGCAAGTTCGAAAAATCATAAAATACAAGTCATGTCAATAACAAATAAAAAGTCATGCCGTCGAAATGTCGAAAATAATAAAATAAAGGTCATGTCAAAAACAATTAAAAGTCATTCCGCGGCAAGTTCGAAAAATCATAAAATACAAGTCATGTCAATAACAAATAAAAAGTCATGCCGTCGAAATGTCGAAAATAATAAAATAAAGGTCATGTCAAAAACAAATAAAAAGTCATGCCGCGGCAAGTTCGAAAATCATAAAATACAAGTCATGTCAATAACAAATAAAAAGTAATGCCGTCGAAATGTCGAAAATAATAAAATAAAGGTCATGTCAAAAACAAATAAAAAGTCATGCCGCGGCAAGTCAAACATAAAAAAAACAATAGTCATGTCCAAAACGAATAAAAGACATGCCGCGGCATGTCAAAAATCATAAAATACAAGTCACGTCAAAAACAAATAAAGGTCATGCTGTGGCATGTCAAAAATCATAAAATATAAGTCATTTAAAAAAAAAAAAAAAAAGTCATGCCGCGGCATGTCGAAAATCATAAAACAATAGTCATGTCTAAAACAAAAAGTCATGCTGCGGCATGTCGAAAATCATAAAATACAAGTCACGTCAAAAACAAATAAAAAGTCATGCCGTCAAAATGTCGAAAATAATAAAATATAAGTCATGTCAAAAACAAATAAAAAGTCATGCCATGTCATGTCGAAAATATCGAAAATAAAAAAATACAAGTCATGTCAAAAACAAATAAAAAGTCATGGCGCGGCATGTCAAAAATAAAAAAAATACGAGTCATGTCAAAAAACAAATAAAAAGTCATGCCGTCGAAATGTCGAAAATCATAAAATACAAGTCATGTCAAAAACAAATAAAAAGTCATGCCGTCGAAATGTCGAAAATCATAAAATACAAGTCATGTCAAAAACAAATAAAAAGTCATGCCGTGTCATGTCAAAAATAAAAAAAATAGTCATGTCAAAATCAAATAAAAAGTCATGTCGTCGAAATGTCGAAAATCAGATGATACAAGTCAAGTAAAAAACAAATAAAAAGTCATGCCGCGGCATGTCGATTATGGAAAAAAATTGTTATGTCAAAAACAAATAAAAAGTCATGCCGCGGCATGTTAAAAATAAAAAAATACAAGTCATGTCAAAAAAAAAAAAAGTCATGCCGTCAAAATGTCGAAAATCAGATAATACAAGTCAAGTCAAAAACAAATAAAAAGCCATGCTGCAGCATGTCGAAAATCATAAAATACAAGTCATGTCAATAATGAATAAAAAGTCATGCCGTCGAAATGTCGAAAATAATAAAATAAAGGTCATGTCAAAAACAATTAAAAGTCATTCCGCGGCAAGTTCGAAAAATCATAAAATACAAGTCATGTCAATAACAAATAAAAAGTCATGCTGTCGAAATGTCGAAAATAATAAAATAAAGGTCATGTCAAAAACAATTAAAAGTCTTTCCGCGGCAAGTTCGAAAATCATAAAATACAAGTCATGTCAATAACAAATAAAAAGTCATGCCGTCGAAATGTCGAAAATAATAAAATAAAGGTCATGTCAAAAACAAATAAAAAGTCATGCCGCGGCAAGTTCGAAAATCATAAAATACAAGTCATGTCAATAACAAATAAAAAGTCATGCCGTCGAAATGTCGAAAATAATAAAATAAAGGTCATGTCAAAAACAAATAAAAAGTCATGCCGCGGCAAGTCAAACATAAAAAAAACAATAGTCATGTCCAAAACAAATAAAAGACATGCCGCGGCATGTCGAAAATCATAAAACAATAGTCATGTCTAAAACAAAAAGTCATGCTGCGGCATGTCGAAAATCATAAAATACAAGTCACGTCAAAAACAAATAAAAAGTCATGCCGTCAAAATGTCGAAAATAATAAAATAGAAGTCATGTCAAAAACAAATAAAAAGTCATGTAGCGGCATGTCAAAAATCATTTAAATACAAGTCATGTCAAAAACAAATAAAAAGTCATGCCGTCAAAATGTCAAAAATAATAAAATACAAGTCATGTCAAAAACAAATAAAAAGTCATGCCGCGGCATGTCGAAAATCATAAAATACAAGTCATGTCAATAATGAATAAAAAGTCATGCCGTCGAAATGTCGAAAATAATAAAATAATGGTCATGTCAAAAACAATTAAAAGTCATTCCGCGGCAAGTTCGTAAATCATAAAATACAAGTCATGTCAAAAAAAAAAAGTCATGCTGCGGAATGTCAAAAATCATAAAATACAAGTCATGTAAAAAAAAAAAAAAAAAAGTCATGCCGTCGAAATGTCGAAAATCATAAAATACAAGTCAAGTCAAAAACAAATAAAAAGTCATTCCGTCGAAATGTCGAAAATCATAAAGTACAAGTCCAGTCAAAAACAATTAAAAAAGTCATGCTGTCGAAATGTCGAAAATCATAAAAAAACAAGTCATGTCAAAAACAAATAAAAAGTCATGCCGCGGCATGTCGAAAATAAAAAAAACAATAGTTTTGTCAAAAACAAATAAAGACATGCCGCGACTTGTCACAAATCATAAAATACAAGACATGTCGAAAACAAATATAAAGTCATGTCGTCGAAATGTCGAAAATAATAAAATAAAAGTCATGTCGAAAACAAATATAAAGTCATGTCGTCGAAATGTAGAAAATAATAAAATACAAGTCATGTCAAAAACAAACAAAAAAAATAATGCCGCGGCATTTCGAAAATAAAAAAAACAATAGGCCTGTCAAAAACAAATAAAAAGTAATGTAGCGGCATATCAAAAATCATTAAATACAAGTCATGTCAAAAAAAAAAAAAAAGTCATGCCGCAGCATGTCGAAAATCATAAAATACAAGTCATGTCAATAATGAATAAAAAGTCATGCCGTCGAAATGTCGAAAATAATAAAATAATGGTCATGTCAAAAACAATTAAAAGTCATTTCGCGGCAAGTTCGTAAAACATAAAATACAAGTCATGTCAAAAAAAAAAAAAGTCATGCTGCGGAATGTCAAAAATCATAAAATACAAGTCATGTAAAAAAAAAAAAAAAGTCATGCCGTCGAAATGTCGAAAATCATAAAATACAAGTCAAGTCAAAAACAAATAAAAAGTCATGCCACGGCATGTCGAAAACAAAAAAAAATAGTCATGTCAAAAACAAATAAAAAGTCATGCTGCGGCATATCAAAAATCATTAAATACAAGTCATGTCAAAAAAAAAAAAAAAAGTCATGCCGTCGAAATGTCAAAAATATTAAAATACAAGTCATGTCAAAAACAAATAAAAAGTCACGCTGCAGCATGTCGAAAATCATAAAAAACAAGTCATGTAAAAAACAAATAAAAATTCATGCTGCGGCATGTCAAAAATCATTAAATACAAAGCTTCACAACGTACATCAGACACTGCTGCACAGCAACACTGCCACTTTTCTGGACATTTAAATTTAGTTTTCCATACGTCATTTTGAATATTCATACATATCCTTTTATGTATTACAGTGATGTCATCGTCCTTTGATGTGCTGTCATCGTCCTTTGAAATTTTTACACATTCTGGAACATTAGGCTTTGTTTGGATAGACACATTGAAGCGTGCTGCCACAATACACTCACAATTGACAATCTCTACTCAGTTGGATATTTGTAACATACATGTTTTTTTCTTCAAAATAATGCTTCTTTTCAAGAATATGGATGGAATTAATCTGTATTTGTTTTTAACTTTAAAAAAAATTATTGTCATAAAATACTTGATCATTGTATCTCCAATGCCAGGTAAATATGATTTTGATATGACTCGCATTGGTCAACACACAGCTTAACAACGTACATCAGACACTGCTGCACAGCAACACTGCCAACTTTTCTGGACATTTAAATTTAGTTTTCCATACGTCATTTTGAATATTGATACATATCCTTTTATGTATTACAGTGATGTCATCCTCCTTTGATGAGTTGTCATTGTCCTTTGATGTGATGACATTGTCCTTAGATGTTTTCACACATTCTGGAACATTAGGCTAGTTTGGGTAGACATTTGAAGCATGCTGCTAAAATACACTCACAGTTGACAATCTCTACTCAGTTGGATATTGGTAACATGCATATTTTTTTTTTCAAAATAATGCTTCTTTTCAAGAATATGGCTGGTATTGATCTGTATTTCTTTATAACTTTAAAAAAAAAATGATTGTCATAACATACTTGATCATTGTATCTCCCATGCCAGGTAAATATGAGTTGGATGCAACTCGCATTGCTCAACACACAGCTTCACAACGGTCATCAGACACTGCTGCACAGCAACACTGCCACTTTTCTGGACATTTAAATTTAGTTTTCCATACATAATTTTGAATATTCATACATATCCTTTTATGTATTACAGTGACGTCATTGTCCTTTGATGTGATGTCTTCGTCCTCTGATGTGATGTCATCGTCCTTTGTTTGTGATGTCTTCGTCCTTTGATGTTTTCACACATTCTGGATCATTAGGCTAGTTTGGATAGACACATTGAAGCGTGCTGCCACAATACACTCACAGTTGACAATCTCTACTCAGTTAGGTATTTGTAACATATATATATATTTTTTTCAAAATAATGCTCCCCTTCAAGAATATGGATGGTATTAATCTGTATTTGTTTTTAACTTTAAAAAAAATTATTGTCATAAAATACTTGATCATTGTATCAAGTCGAGTCGCATGAGTCGCATGATTTTGATGCGACTCGCATTGGTCAATACACAGCTTCACAACGTACATCAGACACTGCTGCACAGCAACACTGCCACTTTTCTGAACATTTAATTTTAGTTTTCCATACATCATTTTGAATATTCATACATATCCTTTCATGTATTACAGTGATGTCATCGTCCTTTGATGTGATTTCATGCTCCTTTGATGAGATTTGTCATCGTCCTTTGATGTGATGTCTTCGTCCTTTGATGTATAAAGCGATGACACAAAGCGTCTTGAGATAACTTCTGTTGTGATTTGACGCTATACAAAAATAAATTGATTTGATTTGATTTGAATTGATGTGATGTCATCGTCCTTTGATTTTTTTCACACATTCTGGATCATTAGGCTGGTTTGGATAGACACATTGAAGCGTGCTGCCACAATACACTCACAGTTGACAATCTCTGCTCAGTTGGATATTTGTAAAATACATATTTTTTTCTTCAAAATAATGCTCCTTTTCAAGAATATGGATGGTATTAATCTGTATTGGTTTTTAAATTTAAAAAAAATTATTGTCATAAAATACTTGATCATTGTATCTCCAAAGCCAGGTAAATATGAGTTGGATGCAACTCGCATTGCTCAACAGACAGCTTCACAATGTACATCAGACACTGCTGCACAGCAACACTGCCACTTTTCTGGACATTTAAATTTAGTTTTCCATACGTCATTTTGAATATTCATACATATCCCTTTATGTATTACAGTGATGTCATCGTCCTTTGATGTGATGTCTTCGTCCATTGATGTGATGTCATCGTCCTTTGATGTATAAAGCGTTGACATAAAGCGTCTTGTGATAACTTCTGTTGTAATTTGACGCTATACAAAAATGAATTGATTTGATTTGATTTGATTTGATGTGATGTCATCGTCCTTTGATTTTTTCACACATTCTGGATCATTAGGCTAGTTTGGATAGACACATTGAAGCGTGCTGCCACAATACACTCACAGTTGACAATCTCTACTCAGTTGGATATTTGTAACATATATTTTTTTTTTCTTCAAAATAATGCTTCGCTTCAAGAATATGGATGGTATTAATCTGTATTTGTTTTTAACTTTAAAAAAAAAGTATTGTCATAACATACTTGATCATTGTATCGCCCATGCCAGGTAAATATGAGTTGGATGCAATTCGCATTGCTCAACACACAGCTTCACAATGGTCACCAGACACTGCTGCACAGCAACACTGCCACTTTTCTGGACATTTAAATTTAGTTTTCCATACATCATTTTGAATATTCATACATATCCTTTTATGTATTACAGTGATGTCATCGTCCTTTGATGTGATGTCATCATCCTTTGATGTGATGTCATCGTCCTTTGATGTTTTCACACATTCTGGAACATTAGGCTAGTTTGGATAGACACATTGAAGCGTGCTGCGACAATACACTCACATTTGACTTCTCTACTCAGTTGGATATTTGTAATATACATATTTTTTTCTTCAAAATAATACTTCTTTTCAAGAATATGGCTGGTATTAATCTGTATTTGTTTTTAACTTTAAAAAAAAAATATTGTCATAACATACTTGATCATTGTATGTCCCATGCCAGGTAAATATGAGTTGTATGCAACTCGCATTGCTCAACACACAGCTTCACAACGGTCACCAGACACTGCTGCACATTAACACTGCCACTTTTCTGGACATTTAAATTTAGTTTTCCATACATCATTTTGAATATTCATACATATCCTTTTATGTATTACAGTGATGTCATCGTCCTTTGATGTGATGTCTTCGTCCATTGATGTGATGTCATCGTCCTTTGATGTATAAAGCGATGACATAAAGCGTCTTGTGATAACTTCTGTTGTGATTTGACGCTATACAAAAATAAATTGATTTGATTTGATTTGAATTGATGTGATGTCATCGTCCTTTGATTTTTTTCACACATTCTGGATCATTAGGCTGGTTTGGATAGACACATTGAAGCGTGCTGCCACAATACACTCACAGTTGACAATCTCTGCTCAGTTGGATATTTGTAAAATACATATTTTTTTCTTCAAAATAATGCTCCTTTTCAAGAATATGGATGGTATTAATCTGTATTGGTTTTTAACTTTAAAAAAAATTATTGTCATAAAATACTTGATCATTGTATCTCCAAAGCCAGGTAAATATGAGTTAGATGCAACTCGCATTGCTCAACACACAGTTTCACAACGTACACCAGACACTGCTGCACAGCAACACTGCCACTTTTCTGGACATTTAAATTTAGTTTTCCATACGTCATTTCGAATATTCATACATATCCTTTTATGTATTACAGTGATGTCATCGTCCTTTAATGTGATATCATCGTCCTTTGATGTGATGTCATCGTACTTTGATGTGATGTTATTGTCCATTGATGTTGTCACACATTCTGGAACATTAGGCTAGTTTGGATAGACACATTGAAGCGTGCTGCCACAATACACTCACAGTTGACAATCTCTACTCAGTTGGATATTTGTAACATACATATTTTTTTTCTTCAAAATAATGCTTCTTTTCAAGAATGTGGCTGTTATTGATCTGTATTTCTTTATAACTTTAAAAAAAATTATTGTCATAACAAACTTGATCATTGTATCTCCCATGCCAGGTAAATATGAGTTGGATGCAACTCGCATCACTCAGCACACAGCTTCACAACGTACACCAGACACTGCTGCACAGCAACACTGCCACTTTTCTGGACATTTAAATTTAGTTTTCCATACGTCATTTTGAATATTCATACATGCCTTTTCTGTATTAGAGTGATGTCATCGTCCTTTGATGTATAAAGCGATGACATAAAGCGTCTTGTGATAACTTCTGTTGTGATTTGACGCTATACAAAAATGAATTGATTTGATTTGATTTGATTTGATGTGATGTCATCGTCCTTTGATGAGATTTGTCATCGTCCTTTGATTTTTTCACACATTCTGGATCATTAGGCTAGTTTGGATAGACACATTGAAGCGTGCTGCCACAATACACTCACAGTTGACAATCTCTACTCATTTGGATATTTGTAACATATTTTTTTTTTTCTTCAAAATAATGCTTCCCTTCAAGAATATCGATGGTATTAATCTGTATTTGTTTTTAACTTTAAAAAAAATTATTGTCATAAAATACTTGATCATTGTTTCTCCAAAGCCAGGTAAATATGAGTTGGATGCAACTCGCATTGCTCAACAAACAGCTTCACAATGGTCACCAGACACTGTTGCACAGCAACACTGCCACTTTTCTGGACATTTAAATTTAGTTTTCCATACATCATTTTGAATATTCATACATATCCTTTTATGTATTACAGTGATGTCATCGTCCTTTGATGTGATGTCTTCGTCCATTGATGTGATGTCATCGTCCTTTGATGTATAAAGCGATGACATAAAGCGTCTTGTGATAACTTCTGTTGTGATTTGACGCTATACAAAAATTAATTGATTTGATTTGATTTGATTTGATGTGATGTCATCGTCCTTTGATGAGATTTGTCATCGTCCTTTGATGTGATGTCTTCGTCCTTTGATGTATAAAGCGATGACACAAAGCGTCTTGAGATAACTTCTGTTGTGATTTGACGCTATACAAAAATAAATTGATTTGATTTGATTTGATTTGAATTGATGTGATGTCATCGTCCTTTGATTTTTTTCACACATTCTGGATCATTAGGCTGGTTTGGATAGACACAATGAAGCGTGCTGCCACAATACACTCACAGTTGACAATCTCTGCTCAGTTGGATATTTGTAACATACATATTTTTTTCTTCAAAATAATGCTCCTTTTCAAGAATATGGATGGTATTAATCTGTATTGGTTTTTAACTTTAAAAAAAATTATTGTCATAAAATACTTGATCATTGTATCTCCAAAGCCAGGTAAATATGAGTTGGATGCAACTCGCATTGCTCAACAGACAGCTTCACAATGTACATCAGACACTGCTGCACAGCAACACTGCCACTTTTCTGGACATTTAAATTTAGTTTTCCATACGTCATTTTGAATATTCATACATATCCCTTTATGTATTACAGTGATGTCATCGTCCTTTGATGTGATGTCTTCGTCCATTGATGTGATGTCATCGTCCTTTGATGTATAAAGCGTTGACATAAAGCGTCTTGTGATAACTTCTGTTGTAATTTGACGCTATACAAAAATGAATTGATTTGATTTGATTTGATTTGATGTGATGTCATCGTCCTTTGATTTTTTCACACATTCTGGATCATTAGGCTAGTTTGGATAGACACATTGAAGCGTGCTGCCACAATACACTCACAGTTGACAATCTCTACTCAGTTGGATATTTGTAACATATATTTTTTTTTTCTTCAAAATAATGCTTCGCTTCAAGAATATGGATGGTATTAATCTGTATTTGTTTTTAACTTTAAAAAAAAAGTATTGTCATAACATACTTGATCATTGTATCGCCCATGCCAGGTAAATATGAGTTGGATGCAATTCGCATTGCTCAACACACAGCTTCACAATGGTCACCAGACACTGCTGCACAGCAACACTGCCACTTTTCTGGACATTTAAATTTAGTTTTCCATACATCATTTTGAATATTCATACATATCCTTTTATGTATTACAGTGATGTCATCGTCCTTTGATGTGATGTCATCATCCTTTGATGTGATGTCATCGTCCTTTGATGTTTTCACACATTCTGGAACATTAGGCTAGTTTGGATAGACACATTGAAGCGTGCTGCAACAATACACTCACATTTGACTTCTCTACTCAGTTGGATATTTGTAACATACATATTTTTTTCTTCAAAATAATACTTCTTTTCAAGAATATGGCTGGTATTAATCTGTATTTGTTTTTAACTTTAAAAAAAAAATATTGTCATAACATACTTGATCATTGTATGTCCCATGCCAGGTAAATATGAGTTGTATGCAACTCGCATTGCTCAACACACAGCTTCACAACGGTCACCAGACACTGCTGCACATTAACACTGCCACTTTTCTGGACATTTAAATTTAGTTTTCCATACATCATTTTGAATATTCATACATATCCTTTTATGTATTACAGTGATGTCATCGTCCTTTGATGTGATGTCTTCGTCCATTGATGTGATGTCATCGTCCTTTGATGTATAAAGCGATGACATAAAGCGTCTTGTGATAACTTCTGTTGTGATTTGACGCTATACAAAAATAAATTGATTTGATTTGATTTGAATTGATGTGATGTCATCGTCCTTTGATTTTTTTCACACATTCTGGATCATTAGGCTGGTTTGGATAGACACATTGAAGCGTGCTGCCACAATACACTCACAGTTGACAATCTCTGCTCAGTTGGATATTTGTAAAATACATATTTTTTTCTTCAAAATAATGCTCCTTTTCAAGAATATGGATGGTATTAATCTGTATTGGTTTTTAACTTTAAAAAAAATTATTGTCATAAAATACTTGATCATTGTATCTCCAAAGCCAGGTAAATATGAGTTAGATGCAACTCGCATTGCTCAACACACAGTTTCACAACGTACACCAGACACTGCTGCACAGCAACACTGCCACTTTTCTGGACATTTAAATTTAGTTTTCCATACGTCATTTCGAATATTCATACATATCCTTTTAGGTATTACAGTGATGTCTTCGTTCATTGATGTGATGTCATCGTCCTTTGATGTTTTCACACATTCTTGAACATTAGGCTAGTTTGGATAGACACATTGAAGCATGCTGCCACAATACACTCACAGTTGACTTCTCTACTCAGTTGGATATTTGTAACACATATTTTTTTCTTCAAAATAATGCTTCTTTTCAAGAATATGGCTGGTATTAATCTGTATTTGTTTTTAACTTTAAAAAAAAAATATTGTCATAACATACTTGATCATTGTATCTCCCATGCCAGGTAAATATGAGTTGTATGCAACTCGCATTGCTCAACACACAGCTTCACAATGGTCACCAGACACTGCTGCACAGCAACACTGCCACTTTTCTGGACATTTAAATTTAGTTTTCCATACATCATTTTGAATATTCATACATATCCTTTTATGTATTACAGTGATGTGTTCGTCCATTGATGTGATGTCATCGTCCTTTGATGTTTTCACACATTCTGGATCATTAGGCTAGTTTGGATAGACACATTGAAGCGTGCTGCAACAATACACTCACAGTTGACTTCTCTACTCAGTTGGATATTTGTAACATACATATTTTTTTCTTCAAAATAATGTTTCTTTTCGAGAATATTTATGTAATTAATCTGTATTTGTTTTTAACTTTAAAAAAAAATTATTGTCATAACATACTTGATCATTGTCTCTCCCATGCCAGGTAAATATGAGTTGGATGCGACTCGCATTGCTCAACACACAGCTTCACAACGTACACCACACACTGCTGCAAAGCAACACTGCCACTTTTCTGGACATTTAAATTTAGTTTTCCATACGTCATTTTGAATA
Source organism: Sebastes schlegelii (assembly GCA_014673565.1). Lineage (NCBI taxonomy): Eukaryota > Metazoa > Chordata > Actinopteri > Perciformes > Sebastidae > Sebastes > Sebastes schlegelii. Next base: position 30,975,076 of record CM025839.1, read on the forward strand.
TTCATACATATCCTTTTATGTATTGAGGTGTCTGCTGTTAGATGCAGCATATTAATATAGATGGTTTGCATTAGGAGAGTATATTGAAATACTAGGTCAGTAGGCTCCTTGGAGTCTGGGCCAAAGTTGAAGAGACATCTAGTCAAGGTAAATATATACCAGATGCTAGGTCAGCAGGGTCATGGGAGTCCCTATCCTAAAAAACATATGTGGGTCAAAGTTGAAGAGACATAGGATGGCTTTGTAAAAGAGGTGTTTCTATTAAAACCATATGTGGAAACTAAGTATTCCACCAAAACAAGCTCGGTATTTAAGGAGCTGTCTGTATATGTTCGGGAGAGTTCTCTCATTGATCGGCTGGAGGCTCTCCAAGTAACCTGTTACTTGTTTACGATACTGAACTTATTGTAATAAATTTGTTATACAACTAAGACAGTGTCGGCGGAGTTTCTCTTCAAACATCATCAACTGCATCACCACAGAAGATACGACAGAACTTGGCGTCACGAATTCAGGACGTGTTTGTGGCTGCGGCGCCGCTTGACCAGCTCTGCTCTCCTCCTCTCATCCTGGGTGAGCCTTCATCGTTCCGCTGTTTGGGGGGGATGAGATCGGACTAGAGCTGTCCCTGGCTGTGTTGGTTTTCAGCCGCACCGAAAGGATTCTGTGTGGGTGAATATTGTCATGCTGTGTTGATGTTTGCGGGTGAAGTTCCATTTAAATTTGTCTTATTCTCCATTATTTTTACTACGTTGTGGGCAACGCAGTAGGGGGGAGTGATGGTAGAATAAGAGTTAAGAATAAAAAGTAGAAGGGAAATGTTGTATAAAGGGTAAAGGCAAGGAGCCTAACAATGAGTAACGTTAAGTGAGTTAAAAAACTATGCGGGGTTAATGAAGAAGAGAGCTCTTAAACTTCTTAAACCGTAAGACATGTGTAAATTAGCCGCTGAAGTGAAAATTTAATAAGTGGAATTTAAGGAAAAACCTGGTACCAGGTGTATAACCAGGAATAAGGATTAAAGGAAGCCGCAGATTTGGATAAAAGCCCTCTGAGAGGCGGTTTAGTACGGGCCTAAAACCTGAATATTACATTATGTGAGTTTAGGTCGGTTATAAGCAAATAACTGGAAATGTAGAGGAAAATATTTGTAGATAGACTCCCTCTCTGGAGTGAGCTGACGAGCCACGACTGATGCTGTTTTGTCAGATATTCTACACTTCAAAGGTAGTAAAAATTTAGATAAAAGGAATAAAAAGGAATAAGGAAGCGGCAAAAGCATGCTTTAAATACGACGTATGAATGAGTTGTCTGTAGAATAGATTGTTGATTGTGATTTTGGTTTTGGTTTTGTTATATTTAGTGTTTTCGAAATTAAAGTTAAGTAGATTGGCAGGCTGAAGAGGGATTCCCTCCTCCCTCTCCTCCCTCTCCTCTCTCTGTCTCTCTGTCGAGAGAGACGTCAGCACTGCAGGCTGAAATTGTGTGTCTCTATGAAGTGTGTGTGCTTAAGAACACAAAATAATTTGTTTTAGAAAGGTGGTTACTATTCCAGTGTTGTGTTTAGATTATGCGTTAGGATTAAGTTTATGGTTTATAAACTTTTTCGGGGACGTTTTAAATTGTTAAAACTCTATAAGCCTCATTGGAGGATATTAAAAAAAAATAAGAGTTAAAATATAAGCCCCGGAAAAGGAGATAGGAAAAGATTAGAGAAGATTTTATAAGTTTGATTTAAGATTGATGAACTTTTTCGGAAGACATTTAATTTGATAAATAAAATTTATGAGCCTTTTTAAGGACATTTCTATAAGATTTAAATAATTTGTTATGAGCTTCCGAAAAAGACCTTTAAGATAAATAAGGAGAAGTGGAGAGATTAGTATATAACTCTGTGTAAAAGATAAATATGGTAGAGAGGAATGAAGAGTGCTGAGTGAGTTATGATGGTGAAGGATTTGAGAAGTGTGGAGTGCATTGAGAGTTTTTATGGTGATGATGAATGATATGGAATAATGCTTGGTGCTTAAAAGTGCAAAATATTTGTTATAAATAACCCAAAGTGCTGGCAGAAGAAAACAAAAAAAGAAAAAAAAAGGGTTGCAAAATATTATTGAACTAAATTGTGAAGAGAAAGATCTGATTTTGTTTTTTCCTTTGTTCCTTGCGTTTGTGGGGGAGACACGGAGAGACGGGTGGAGCCTGAACAGTGTGACCAATTCGGCGATGTCAGACTCCTACCCAGACAAACCTCTGCACAGGGTACTGTTTTTGTTCACGAACTCTTTCTATACCTGCTGTCTGAAATATGTTTGCATGCTTATGCATTTAGGATCATTGGAAGTTGATATCTATTGCTTACATTTTCAATTTGAAGTGGGGAACAACACATTCTGTCTTTATGTGCTATTCAAAAGAAGCTTGGCAACAGACTGACTAGTTAAGACATTTAATTAATTAATGAAGTACAATTGGTGGGTTTAAAATTCTGTTGTGGATTGGTTTATTCTGAGCTGAATTGCAAATAATAGCAGCCAATGATAGTTGGTCCTTGGGGAAAGTGTTTAATTTTAGGGAATTCATATTTGGTTGGATTTTCGGACATTCTGGGACATTGTAATAATAATCTGATTGACCTTTGGGGGTTAGATTGACATTGTGTGGTTTGGTATTGTGATTTCTTATCATATTAATAGATCTGCTGGGGTCCTTTAAAGTTGGCAAATTAATTTCTTTGGTTGGTTGACTGTGGCAAAAATAGTGATTCACAAATAAGTTGAATAAATAAATAAAATAAATTAATAATCTTAAGTGATTTTGGTTTAAGTGATTAACCTCACTTATATTGACTGATTACTTGATTGATTGATTGATTAATTAGTTGAATGTATAAAAAGCAATATAAAGTAGCTAAAATGTCAAAAAAGGATGATAAAACTTCAAAAGTAATCACGCCTCTTGATGTCGTTCAAAACAATAATCCATTAATAAAAGAGATCCCACGGATCTCAGCAAAATGGTACCGCCGTTGGCCAGAGATAGCTCAACCCTGGCCAGTGAAAGGGACCTTTAATCCTGATGTAATTAAAAACTGCAGGTGCTTGTATCCACATATAAAGCGGAACAAAAAAAGAAGGAAGAAGAGATGATGCGACAGGTTCCAGAATGTTTGTTGTCTCAACATAGTATTGATATTGGACTGGTGAAGGAAGCCCAGCCAGTGAAAGTTGAACTCAGACCAGGAGTCAAACCTCCTTGGAAAAATCAGTATCCACTAAAGGAAGAAGCAATTCGAGGGATCAAACCACAAATTGAAGGACTTTTGAAAGCAGGTGTGTTGAAGATAACGCAAAATCCTCAGAGTAACACACCGCTATTACCTCTGAAGAAGCCAGATGACTCTTATCGCCTGGTACATGATTTGAGGGCAGTGAATGAAGTAGTAGTGGATTATCCAGCAGAAGTGCCAGATCTGCACACTTTGTTAGCCCAAATTCCATCTGATGCGACATTTTTTACGGTGCTAGATTTATGTGGTGCATTTTTCAGTGTTCCGCTCAGCGTGGAAAGTCAGAGTTTGTTTGGGTTCACGTATAATGGAGAATTCTATGAGTATGAGAGATTGCCACAAGGGTTCAAACATAGCCCGCACATTTTTAATAAAGTGTTGAAAGATGATTTGGCGGGAATGGATCAAATATTAACGAGCACTGTTATTCAATATGTGGATGACATTATCATTTGTTCATCAGATGAAGAAACAGTCAAGCAAAGGTTACAGGAAGCTCCAGCGTTAGCGCTTCCAGACTATTCTAAGAACTTTCTGTTGTATGTGTCCACTTCAATGGGAGGTAAATATGCATGTGCAGTGCTTTGTCAGCCAACAGGTACGGGGACAAGTCCTCAGCCTGTTTCTTATTATTCCACTGCATATTCAGAAGTAGAAATGGGGTTGCCACTGTGCTATAGAGCAATGGTAGGAGTTTCTTTGATGTATGATAAGGCATCATCTGTCACAATGGGGTATCCGGTGACAATCCTTACTCATCATAGACTCAGAAATCTTTTGAATTATGGTAAATATACATCGACCATGCCAAGGCTTAGAGACTATCATAGGCTTCTAGAGCAAGAAGATGTTACCTTAGCAAGATGTGCCACAGTGAATCCAGCTGAAAATTTGCCAACTCCAGAGGATGGTGAACCGCATGATTGTGTTCAAGAAGCAGAGAAATATTCAAGGCTTAGATCAGACTTGCAAGCCTTCCCATTGCGTGAGGCAGATTTGGAGTATTGGACGGATGGATCTTGTTATCGTGTGGGAGATAAGTTGAGTGCGGGATATGCTATTGTAAAAGCTCAAGCAAAGGGTTTGGTTGTAGAGAAGGCTGAAGTAATACCGCAGCCTGCATCTGCACAGCTTGCAGAACTTGTGGGGCTAACTGAAGCATGTTTGTTAGCAGAAGGTAAGCGAGTGACAATTTATACAGATTCCGCTTATGCTCACAATGTGTGTCATCTGTTTGGATCAGTGTGGAAGGGCCGAGGGTTTAAGAAAACCGATGGTTCTCCAATACAACATCACGCTCAAATAATGATGCATGCTATGATGAAGCCTAAGGAGATAGCGATAACTAAGTGTGCAGCACATAGAGCGGATTTGTCAAGAGTCACACAAGGTAATAAAGCAGCTGACGAAGCAGCAAAAGCAGTTACAGTAGCAGATAGAGTGGGTAAAGTTTTGATGTTCACTCATGAAGTGGATTTGGAAGATAGAATCACACTCAGGGATGTGATTTTAATGCATGATGCTGCGTCTGAGATTAATAAACAGTTGTGGAAAGACAGAGGTGCCACCCAGGATTCTACAGGTTTTTGGAGAAATCATGAAGGACTGATAATAGCTCCTCCAGACCTGTTAGGTCTAATGATTCAAGAGGCACATGGGTTGGCTCATGTTGCAAGGGGGGAAGTTAAGAGAAAGATTACAAAGGAATATGGTTTTTGGGCACCGTGTCTGCTTGAACAGATTGATTATGTTATTGGCAGGTGCATAATCTGCATGAAAAATAATGTTCGGAGGGGTGTGATAGTTCCACCTGGTCACATTCCGACTCCAAGGGGTCCTATGCGTGAGCTAGTTGTGGACTATGTTGACATGATCAAACCAGTTGAAGGGAAGAGATGTTAGTTGTGGTAGATCGATTTTCAAGATGGCCTGAAGCTTGTCCAACCAAGCGGAAGGACGCTCAGTCAGTTGCCAAGTTTTTGTGTAGAGAGGTCATAAGCATTTGGGGGCTTCCAGATCGGATATCCTCAGACAATGGGAAAGAGTTCGTTGACAAGACAGTGTAATTGATTTTGAAAAAATTAGGAATTAAACAGCGTATAAAAATGGAAAACGCAAGCCGTGCCGCTTTCATCTTTTTATCCAAGGTGCTTAGGAGGTTATTAATTAGGCAGTAAGCCTTAATGATTAAACTAAACAAAGTCAAAACAAAGATAAATTGGTTTCCAGCACCGTCGACCCCTCACAGTAGCTAGTTTTACTGCTCAATTTGTCTCGTCTATGGCTGACCTTTCAACAGGATGTTGTGACGTTCTTGGACGGAAAGGGTGAAGCAAGTAAAATAGTCCATAGGACAGATCATAAAGCTCTGGGTAGTCCTGTACTTACATATCGAGAGCCAGAGTTTAAATTTGTTCCATCTAGTCACTCTCGGATTGAAGGTTACATAAGTTGTAGGATGAGACTTATGATAACAAACCTAAGACCTGCTGAAGCAACCACTGCAAAGGTAAATAACACACGGATAGAGGCTGCTACTTTAAATTTGAAATCAATAAATAATGATAATGCTTTCAATCAGAGTACTACCTTGGCGACAACATTAACGCTTAGTAAATTGGAGAATGTGACACAGACACTTGATAAAGTATCCTTGAAAGTGAAAGAGATGGTAAATGAGAGCCGGAAGTCTATGTTGGAGATGGGGATTAGTGTGAATAGTAAGAAGGAGATTGAGGAAGTGAAGGTTGGAAATTCATCTGAGACTGTTCAGAGGAATATTGTAGATGTGGGAAAGGAGTTTGTTGACTCGGATCAGATATACTTGAACAATATGAAAATGTGATGACAGCGATACCTGATCCGATGGAAGTGAAGCCAGTGAGGGCAAAGTAAAGTTTTTGAAGGGGTCTGGAATGTTTATGGGAATATCAGGGTGTGATGGTTATATGATGGATTTAGGAAAGCGTGAGGATAAGGATGTGGATAAGTTGTATGAAGTGATTTTTCAAGTGTCAAAGCGTAAGCCGAGTAGAACTTTGAGGGTAGAACATCAAGTTTTGCCTGGTAATGTGACTATAGGCAATTTCAGGGATATTTGGTGGATTTGTGGTGAAAATGCTTATTTATTTCTGTCCAGAAGGGAGAAGCATATGATGAGGCTCAATCTAATGTTGCTTCTGGAAGTAGGAATAAAAGAGAATTAGCGCAATTTCATAATCTGGAGTCCTACCATTGGAGAATAAGCATAGGAGAAAAGTGGGGAATAGGATTGTTTCCATGGTATGGAGTGACATTTTTGGCAGATCATATTGATAACATTACGTACACCTTACAGGGCTTTGCAAACGAAACTATAAGAGGTTTCGAAATGTTGTCAAACACCCAAAGGAGCCATAGATTGACATTGTTAAAACACGACATGGCTCTTGATTATATTTTGGCCAAACAAGGGGCACATGTGTTGCTTTAAATTTAACGGGAGATGCCTGCTACACTTTGATTCCTGATAGTTCAAATTATGGTAGCAGTACTTTTATCGTTATGTGTGATGTTTTGTTTTTGCACATTGCTGTTGACTTTTGCGAAGGTTATAATATTGAGATGGGTTGGTGTAGTGATGCCAGGAGATCAGGTTCAGATGCCATTATTAGAAAGGACTGATTCGGACGAGGATGAGAAAGTAATGATGGAAGGAGAACTGGTGGAGAAATATCCATATTAACCACATTTAACATGCTTATAGTTTTAACATTTATTTTAGAAGTGTATTCAATGATGTGAATTATATGTTATTTCTACAAAAGATACTGGTTGGTGTTTTCTTTTTCCCTTAGAACAACATTGGGGGATGACCGCTATGGGGGAGGTTGATGAATAAAGGGATTCAGAAAGTATAATAAGGACAATCAAAACAGATGAAAGACTCTGAACAAGGACATTGTGAAAATGTTCAGAGTAAACATGTCATCACTACCACATTGGGAATCGACGCTGCAGAGGAACTACAAGCTGATAAGTTCCGGTGTTTAGAAAATATAAAATGAATAAAAAATGAAAAATGATGATTGAAAAATGAAATAACATATATGTATTGTATGTACGAAATGTTATTTGTGCATGATAATTTGTGCAATTTATCATGTTAGATTCGATGCATTATGGGGCTAATATGTTGGGACCTCAGTTTTTTCTTTCTTTTTCGGTCCTTAGGGACATTGGGGATAGGCAGGGACAGGTCCATTGGAAGGTACGATGGGTCGACCAGCCTAAAGGTGGACATTGTTTTGAATTTATTTGCTGAGGTTTCCATATGTATTTGCTTAACATTATATTATTATGTAGACAGAGTAAAATTCCTCTTTTAATTGGATTGGAGTACCATATGTGGCCGCCTAGGCAGAGGGGCCGTGAAAGAATTTTCCTGTCTAGATTGTTTGTGGGACACTTCAGGAAAGATAGCTGTCAGACAGGTTTTTCGCTTTCACACTCCATTAAATATTGCTGTATTGTTAAGATTATGTTGGAGGAATTATCATTTTTGACACCATAGTACACATGTTTGTTCATATTCTATTTATCGGGACTTTAACTAGTCCCGAAGGGGGGAATATGAGGTGTCTGCTGTTAGATGCAGCATATTAATATAGATGGTTTGTATTAGGAGAGTATATTGAAATACTAGGTCAGTAGGCTCCTTGGAGTCTGGGCCAAAGTGAAGAGACATCTAGTCAAGGTAAATATATACCAGATGCTAGGTCAGCAGGGTCATGGGAGTCCCTCTTCTAAAAAACATATATGTGGGTCAAAGTTGAAGAGACATAGGATGGCTTTGTAAAAGAGGTGTTTCTATTAAAACTATATGTGGAAACTAAGTATTCGACCAAAACAAGCTCAGTATTTAAGGAGCTGTCTGTAAATGTTCGGGAGAGTTCTCTCATTGATCGGCTGGAGGCTCTCCAAGTAACCTGTTACTTGTTTACGATACTGAACTTATTGTAATAAATTTGTTATACAACTAAGACAGTGTCGGCGGAGTTTCTCTTCAAACATCATCAACTGCATCACCACAGAAGATACGACAGTATTACAGTGACGTCATTGTCCTTTGATGTGATGTCTTCGTCCTTTGATGTGATGTCATTGTCCTTTGTTTGTGATATCTTCGTCCTTTGATGATTTCACACATTCTGGATCATTAGGCTAGTTTGGATAGACACATTGAAGCGTGCTGCCACAATACACTAACAGTTGACAATCTCTACTCAGTTGGATATTTTTAACATATATTTTTTTTTCTTCAAAATAATGCTCCCCTTCAAGAATATTGATGGTATTAATCTGTATTTGTTTTTAACTTTAAAAAAAATTATTGTCATAAAATACTTGATCATTGTATCTCCAATGCCAGGTAAATATGATTTTGATGCGACTCGCATTGGTCAACACACAGCTTCACAACGTACATCAGACACTGCTGCACAGCAACACTGCCACTTTTCTGAACATTTAATTTTAGTTTTCCATACGTCATTTTGAATATTCATACATATCCTTTTATGTATTACAGTGATGTCATCGTCCTTTGATGTGATGTCATGCTCCTTTGATGAGATTTGTCATCGTCCTTTGATGTGATGTCTTCATCCATTGATGTGATGTCATCGTGCTTTGATGTATAAAGCGATGACATAAAGCGTCTTGAGATAACTTCTGTTGTGATTTGACGCTATACAAAAATAAATTGATTTGATTTGATTTGATTTGAATTGATGTGATGTCATCGTCCTTTGATTTTTTTCACACATTCTGGATCATTAGGCTAGTTTGGATAGACACATTGAAGCGTGCTGCCACAATACACTCACAGTTGACAATCTCTGCTCAGTTGGATATTTGTAAAATACATATTTTTTTCTTCAAAATAATGCTTCTTTTCAAGAATATGGATGGTATTAATCTGTACTGGTTTTTAACTTTAAAAAAAATTATTGTCATAAAATACTTGATCATTGTATCTCCAAAGCCACGTAAATATGAGTTGGATGCAACTCGCATTGCTCAACAAACAGCTTCACAATGTATATCAGACACTGCTGCACAGTAACACTGCCACTTGTCTGGACATTTAAATTTAGTTTTCCATACGTCATTTCGAATATTCATACATATCCTTTTCTGTATTACAGTGATGTCATCGTCTTCTGATGTGATGTCTTCGTCCTTTGATGTGATGTCTTCATCCAATGATGTGATGTCATCGTCCTTTGCTGTATAAAGCGATGACATAAAGCGTCTTCAGATAACTTCTGTTGTGATTTGACGCTATACAAAAATAAATTTATTTGAATTGATTTGATTTGATGTGATGTCATCGTCCTTTGATTTTTTCACACATTCTGGATCATTAGGCTGGTTTGGATAGACACATTGAAGCATACTGCCACAATACACTCACAGTTGACAATCTCTACTCAGTTGGATATTTGTAACATACATATTTTTTTCTTCAAAATAATGCTTCTTTTCAAGAATATGGATGGTATTGATCTTTATTTCTTTATAACTTTAAAAAAAATTATTGTCATAACATACTTGATCATTGTATCTCCCATGCCAAGTAAATATGGAATGGATGAAACTCGCATTGCTCAACACACAGCTTCACAACGTACACCAGACACTGCTGCACAGCAACACTGCCACTTTTCTGGACATTTAAATTTAGTTTTCCATACGTCATTTCGAATATTCATACATATCCTTTTATGTATTACAGTGATGTCATCGTCCTTTGATGTGATGTCATGCTCCTTTGATGAGATGTCATCGTCCTTTGATGTGATGACATCGTCCTTTGATGTGATGTCTTCGTCCTTTGATGTGATGTCATCGTCCTTTGTTTGTGATGTCTTCGTCCTTTGATGTTTTCACACATTCTGGATCATTAGGCTAGTTTGGATAGACACATTGAAGCGTGCTGCCACAATAAACTCACAGTTGACAATCTCTGCTCAGTTGGATATTTGTAAAATACATATTTTTTTCTTCAAAATAATGCTCCTTTTCAAGAATATGGATGGTATTAATCTGTATTGGTTTTTAATTTAAAAAAAAATTATTGTCATAAAATACTTGATCATTATATCTCCAAAGCCAGGTAAATATGAGTTGGATGCAACTCGCATTGCTCAACAAACAGCTTCAAAATGTACAACAGACACTGCTGCACAGCAACACTGCCACTTTTCTGGACATTTAAATTTAGTTTTCCATACATCATTTTGAATATTCATACATATCCTTTTATGTATTACAGTGATGTATCCTTTGATGTGATGACATCGTCCTTTGATGTTTTTACACATTCTGGAACATTAGGCTAGTTTGGATAGACACATTGAAGCGTCCTGCCACAATACACTCACAGTTGACTTTTCTACTCAGTTGGATATTTGTAACATACATATTTTTTTCTTCAAAATAATGCTTCTTTTCAAGAATATGGCTGGTATTAATCTGTATTTGTTTTTAACTTTAAAAAAAAAATATTGTCATAACATACTTGATCATTGTATCTCCCACGCCAGGTAAATATGAGTTGTATGCAACACGCATTGCTCAACACACAGCTTCACAACGGTCACCAGACACTGCTGCACAGCAACACTGCCACTTTTCTGGACATTTAAATTTAGTTTTCCATACGTCATTTCGAATATTCATACATATCCTTTTCTGTATTACAGTGATGTCATCGTCTTCTGATGTGATGTCTTCGTCCTTTGATGTGATGTGATCGTCCTTTGATGTTGTCACACATTCTGGATTTAGGCTAGTTTGGGTCGACACTTGAAGGGTGCTGCTACAATACACTCACAGTTGACAATCTCTACTCAGTTGGATATTTGTAACATACATATTTTTTTCTTCAAAATAATGCTTCTTTTCAACAATATGGCTGGTATTAATCTGTATTTGTTTTTAACTTTAAAAACAAATTATTGTCATGAAATATTTGATCATTGTATCTCCCATGACAGGTAAATACGAGTTGGATGCAACTCGCATTTCTCAACACAAAGCTTCACAATGTACACTTGACACTGCTGCACAGCAACACTGCAACTTTTCTGGACATTTAAATTTAGTTTTCCATACGTCATTTCGAATATTCATACATATCCTTTTCTGTATTACAGTGATGTCATCGTCCTCTTATGTGATATGTTCGTCATTTGATGTGATGTGATCGTCCTTTGATGTTGTCACACATTCTGGAATTAGGCTAGTTTGGGTAGACACTTGATTGGTACTGCTACAATACACTCACAGTTGACAATCTCTACTCAGTTGGATATTTGTAACATACATTTTTTTTCAAAATAATGCTTCTTTTCAAGAATATGGCTGGTATTAATCTGTATTTGTTTTTAACTTTTAAAAAAATGTATTGTCATGAAATACTTGATCATTGTATATCCCATGCCAGGTAAATATGAGTTGGATGCAACTCGCATTGCTCAACACACAAAATACACCAGACACCGCTGCACAGCAACACTGCCACTTTTCTGAACATTTAAATTTAGTTTTCCATAATGACATGCTCCGTGACAGACTAGTATGTGGCATTAATATTGACGCTATACAGCACCGCCTGCTGGGGGAAACTCCACCATTGATTTTTAAGAAAGCCCTAGAGATTTCCCAAGGTATGGTAATGGTGGCTAATAATGCCAAAGATATTCATAAGGGAAATGGGGGGGTCGCAGGCAGGCACAGTGTACCAAGGCAGGAGAGAGACTGATAAAAAGACAAGTAAACAAGCTAAGCGAGTTGAATGTTTTCGGTATTGAGGGGCACATTATGCAAATTATGCAAATTCAAAGACACTGTCTGCCTTGCTTGTAGAAAAAAGGCACATTTAGCTAAAAAATGCAGGAGTTCAAGGAGTAAGGGCAAGCCTTGGCATGGAAAAACTCAGCAGGCTCAGGCAGCCACACACCACCTAGAAGAAGACAACTAAACCGATGAAGAGGCAGTAGATACAGTTGAGGATGAGGAACCACCGGAGCCCTATTATGCTACAGTTACTGGTACTGAGGAGTGATGTGGACGACAGGGAGGAGTGACATTGTGGAGCAACATGAAGGATCGAAATTGAGGATGGAGCAGTGACATGGAAGAGTGACATGGAAGTGTAACATGGAGGAGTGACATGGAGTATCGACATGGAGGAGTGACATGGAGGAGCGACATGGCGGAGTGACATGGAGGAGTGACATGTAGGCTTGACATGGAGGAGTTACAAGGAGAAGGGAACTGGAGGAGTGACATTCTGGAGAGACATTCTGGAGGGACATTCTGGAGTGACATGGAGGAGCGACATGGAGGAGGGACATGGAGGAGTAACAATCTGGAATTAAATTCTGGAGTGACATTCTGGAGTGACATGGAGGAGCGACACTGTGGAGTGACATGGAAGATATGGATGAGTGACATGGTGGCTCAATATTGAGTAGTGACATGGAGGAGTGACAAGGAGGACTGACAATGAGTGGGTACATTCTGGAGGGACATGGTGGAGCGACAATCTGGAGTGACATGGAGGAGCGTCATTCTGGAGTTACATGGAGGAATGACATGGAAGATCGACATGGAGAAGTAACTTGTAGGATCTAAATGGAGGAGTGACATGAAGGATCGACAAGGAGGAGCGACATGGAGGAGCAACATGGAGGACTTACATGGAGTATTGACATGGAGGACTGACATGGAGGAGTGACATGGTAGAGAGAAATGGAAGCTCGAGATGGAAGATCGACATGGAGGAATGACATTCTGGAGTGACATGGAGGAGCAACATTCTGGAGTGACATGGAGGAGTTACATGGTGGAGTGATATGGATGAGCAAGGAGGAGCGACATGGAGGATCGACATGTGTCGACATGGAAGACATGGAGGAGTGACATGGAGGATCGACATCGAGCAGTGACATGGAGGAGTGACAAAGAGGATCGACATGGAGGAGTGACATGGGGGAGTGACATGGACGACATAGAGGAGTGACATTGAGGAGCAACATGGAGTATCGACATGGAAATTCAACATGGAGGAGTGACTTGGAGGAGCGACATGTTGGAGCAACATTCTGGAGTGACATGGAGGAGCGACATGGAAGATCGACATGGAGGAGTAACATGTACAATCTACATGGAGGAATGACATGGAGGATCAACATGGAGGAGAAACATTGAGGATCGACATGGAGGAGCGACAAGTAGGAGTGACATGGAGGATCGACATTGAGCAGTGACATGGAGGAGTGACAAAGTGGAGCGACATAGAGGAGTGACATGGAGGAATGACATTTTGGAGGGACATTCTGGAGGGACATTGATGAGAGATTGAGAGATGAGGATTGACATATAGGAGTAACATGAAGGATCTACATGGAGGAGCTACATGGAGGACGTACATGGGGGAGTGACATGGAAGACATGGAGGAGTGACATGGTGGAGCAACATGGAGGATCGAAATGGAGGATCGACATGGAGAACTGACATGGAGGAGCGACACGGTCGAGTGACATGGAAGACAAGGAGGAGTGACATGGAGGCTCGACATTGAGTAGTGACATGGAAGAACGACATGAAGGAGTGATATGAGCAAGGAGGAGTGACATGGAGGAGCGACATGGAAGAGTGACATGGAGGAGCGACATGGAGGAGCAACATGGAGGACTGACATGGAGGATCAACAAGGAGGAGCAACATGGAGGATCGAAATGGAGGAGTTACATGGAGGATCGACATTGATCAGTGACATGGGGGATGACAAGGAGGAGCGACTTGGAGGAGTGACATGGAGTAGTGACATTTTGGAGGGACATTCTGGAGGGACATTGACGAGAGATATGGAGGATTGACATATAGGAGTAGCTACATGGAGGACGTACATGGGGGAGTGACGTGGAAGAAATGGAGGAGTGACATGGAGGATTGACATTGAGTAGTGACATGGAAGAACGACATGAAGGAGTGATATGGAGGAGCAAGGAGGAGCGACATAGAGGAACGACATGGAGAAGTGAATTGGAGGAGCGACACGGTCGAGTGACATGGAGTAGTTACATGGAGGAGTGACATGAAGTATTGACATGGAGGAGTTACATAGAGGAGTGACATGGAAGGCAGGGAGGAGTGACATGGAGGAGCGACATGGAGGAGCGAAATAGAGGATCGACATGGAGGAGTGACATGGAGGAGGGACAAGGAGGAGGGACATTCTGGAGTGACATTCTGGAGGGACATTCTGGAGTGACATTGAGGAGCGACATGGAGGAGGGACATGGAGGTGTAACATTCTGGATTTAAATTCTGGAGTGACATTCTGAAGTGACATGGAGGAGCGACATTCTGGAGTGAAATGGAAGAACAACATGGAGAAGTGATATGGAGGATTGAAATGGAGGAGTTACATGGAGGAGTGAAGTGGAGGAGGGACCTGGAGGAGTGACATTCTGGAGTGGCATTCTGGAGGGACATTCTGGAGTGACATGGAAGATATGGAGGAGTGACATGGTGGATCAACATTGAGTAATGACATGGAGGAGTGACAAGGAGGAGAGACATGGAGGAGTAACATGAAGGATCTACATGGAGGAGCGAAATGGAGGAGTAGGGGAGTGACATGGAAGAGCAACAATGAGTATCGACATGGAGGAGTGACATAGATGATCGACATGGAGGCGTGACATGGAGGAGAGACATGGAAGATCGACATGGTGGATCGACATGGAGGAGTGACATTCTGGAGTTAAATCTGGATTGACATTCTGGAGTGACATGAAGGAGCGACATTCTGGAGTGACATGGAGGAGTTACATGGTGGAATGACATGGAGGAGTGACGTTTTGGAGGGACATTCTGGAGGGACATTGATGAGAGATATGGAGGATTGACACATAGGACTAACATGAAGGATCTAAATGGAGGAGCTACAAGGAGGACATACATGAGGGAGTGACATGGAGGATCGACATTGAGTAGTGACATGGAGGAGTAACATGAAGGATCTACATGGAGGAGCGAAATGGAGGAGTGAGATGGGGGAGTGACATGGAAGACATAGAGGAGTGACATAGAAGAGCCACACTGAGTATCGACATGGAGGAGTGACATGGATGATCGACATAGAGGAGTGACATGGAGGAGCGACATGGAAGAACGACATGGAGGGAGAAGCGACATCATGGAGCGACATGGAGGACTGACAACGAGGAGGTACATTCTGGAGGGACATGGTGGAGCGACATTCTGGAGTGACATGGAGGAGCGACATTCTGGAGTGACATTTAGGAGCGATATGGAAGATCGACATGGAGGAGTAACATGTAGGATCTAAATGGAGGAGTGACATGAAGGATCGACATGGAGGAGCGAAATGGAGGATCGACAAGGAGGAGCGACATGGAAGATCGACATGGAGGAGTAACATGTAGGAGTGACATTCTGGAGTTAAATCTGGATTGACATTCTGGAGTGACATGAAGGAGCGACATTCTGGAGTGACATGGAGGAGTTACATGGTGGAATGACATGGAGGAGTGATGTTTTGGAGGGACATTCTGGAGGGACATTGATGAGAGATATGGAGGATTGACACATAGGACTAACATGAAGGATCTAAATGGAGGAGCTACAAGGAGGACGTACATGAGGGAGTGACATGGAGGATCGACATTGATTAGTGACATGGAGGAGTAACATGAAGGATCTACATGGAGGAGCGAAATGGAGGAGTGAGATGGGGGAGTGACATGGAAGACATAGAGGAGTGACATGGAAGAGCCACACTGAGTATCGACATGGAGGAGTGACATGGATGATCGACATAGAGGAGTGACATGGAGGAGCGACATGGAAGAACGACATGGAGGGAGAAGCGACATCATGGAGCGACATGGAGGACTGACAACGAGGAGGTACATTCTGGAGGGACATGGTGGAGCGACATTCTGGAGTGACATGGAGGAGCGACATTCTGGAGTGACATTTAGGAGCGATATGGAAGATCGACATGGAGGAGTAACATGTAGGATCTAAATGGAGGAGTGACATGAAGGATCGACATGGAGGAGCGAAATGGAGGATCGACAAGGAGGAGTGACATGGAGGAGTGACATGGAGGATTGACATGGAGGAGCGACATGGAAGATCGACATGGAGGAGTAACATGTAGGAGTGACATTCTGGAGTTAAATCTGGATTGAAATTCTGGATTGACATAGTGGAACGACATTCTGGAATGACATGGAGGAGTGACATTCTGGAGTGACATGGAGGAGCGACATGGAGGAGTAACATGTAGTATCGAAATGGAGGAGTGACATGAAGGATCGACATGGAGGATCAATATGGAGGATCGACAAGGAGGAGCGACAACGAGGAGCAACATGTAGGACTGACATGGAGGATCAACAAGGAGCAGTGACATGGAGGTTTGACATGGAGGAGAGACATGGAAGATCAACATGGAAGATTGACATGGAGGAGTGACATGGTAGAGATGGAGGCGTGACATGGAGGAGAGAAATGGAAGATCGACATGGAGGAGTTACATTCTAGAGTTAAATCTGGGCTGAAATTCTGGATTGACACGGTGGAGCGACATTCTGGAATGACATGGCGGAGTGATATGGATGAGCAAGGACATGTCGACATGGAGGATCGACATTGAGCAGTGACATGGAGGAGTGACAAAGAGGAGCGACATGGAGGAGTGACATGAAGGACTGACATGGAAGAAAGGGAGGAGTGACATGGAATGGCGACATGGAGGTGTGAAATAGAGGATCGACATGGAGGAGGTATATGGAGGAGTGACATTCTTGAGTGACTTTCTGGAGGGACATTCTGGAGTGACATGGGGGTATCGACATGGAGGAGTGACATGGAGGAGCGACATGGTGGAGCGACATGGAGGAGCTACAGGGAGGAGCGACATGGAGAAGTGACATGGAGGAGCGACACGTTCGAGTGACATGGAAGACATGGAGGAGTGACATGGATTTTTCGACATTGAGTAGTTACATGGAGGAGTGAAAAGGAGGAGCGACATGTAGGAGTAACATGAAGGATCTACATGGAGGAACGACATGGAGGAGTGAGATGGGGGAGTGACATGGAGGATCAACACGGAGGAGTGACTTGGAAGAGCGACATTCTGGAGTGACATGGAGGAGAGAAATGGAGGATCGACATTGAGTAGAGATATGGAGGAGATACCTGGATGAGTGATATGGAGGAGTGACATTCTGGAGTGACTTTCTGGAGTGAAATGGAGGAGTGACAGGAATGACGGAAATAGAGGATTGACATGTAGGAGGGACATGGAGGAGTGACTTTCTGGAGTGACATGGAGGAGCGACATTCTAGAGTTACTTGGAGGAGGAACATGGAGGAGCAGCATGGAGGATCGACATGGAAGATCAACATGGAGCAGTGACATGGAGGAGTGACACGGGTAAGTGACAAGGAGGAGAAACATTGTGGATCGAAATGGAGGATTGACATGTAGCATTGACATGGAAGTGTGACATGAAGGAGCAACATGGAGGATCGACATGGAGGAGTGAGATGGAGGAACAACATGGAGAAGTGACATGGAGGAGTGACAAGGAAGACAGGGAGGAATGACACGTAGGAGCGACAAGGAGGTGTGAAATAGAGCATCGACATGGAGGAGGGACATGGAGGAATGACATTCTGGAGTGACATTCTGGAGTGATATTCTGGAGGGAAATTCTGGACTGACATGGAGGAGTGATTTGGAGGATGGACAGAGAGGATTGACATGGAGGAGGGACATGGAGGAGTGAAATTCTGGAGTGACATGGAGGAGGTACATGGGGAGGGACTTGGAAGACATTGATGAGTGACATTCTGGAGTTACATGGAGGAGTGACATTCTAGAGTGACATGGAGGAGGTACAGGTGGGAGTGACTTGGAAGACATGGAGGATTGACATGGAGGAGCTACATGGAGGATCGACATGGAGGATAGACATGGAGCAGTGACATGGAGGAGTAACAAGGAAGAGTGACAAGGAGGAGAAACATGAAGGAGCGATATGGAGGATTTACATGGAGGAGCGACATGCAAAAGTGACATGACATGTCATGACATGCAAAAGTGACATGACATGTCTCCATGTCAAATGTATGAGCTACATGGAGGATCGACATGGAGGTACGACATGGAGGAGTGACATGGAGGTGTTAAATAGCGGATCGACATGGAGGAGCGACATGGAGGAGGGACATGGTGGAGTGATATTCTGGAGTTACATTCTGGAGGGAAATTCTGGAGTGACATGGAGAAGCGTCATTCTGGAATGACATGGAGGAGCGATAGGTAGGAGTTCTATGGATGATCAAGGAGGAGCGACATGGACGATCAACATGAAGCATCGACATGGAGGAGTGACAAGGAGGAGTAACATACTGGAGTTAAATTCTGGAGTGAAATTCTGGAGTGACATGGATGAGTAACATTCTGGGGTGACATGGAGGAGCAACAAGAAGGAGTGATATGGAGGAGCAGGGACGAGCGACATGGAGGATCAACATGGAATAGTCACATGGAGGACCGACACGGAGGAGTGACACGGAAGACATGCAGGAGTGACATTGAGGATCGACATTGAGTAGTGACATGGAGGAGTGACAATGAGGAGCGACATGGAGGAGTGACATGGAGGACTGACATGGAGGAATTACAATCTGGAGGGACATGGAGGAGCGACATTCTGGAGTGACATGGAGGAGCGAAATGGAACATCGACATGGAGGAGTAACATGTAGGATCTACATGGAGGAGTGACATGGAGGATTGACATGGAGCAGTGACATGCAGGATTGACATGGAGGAGTTACATGGAGGAGTGATGTGGACGACAGGGAGTAGTGATATTGTGGAGTAACATGAAGGCTCGAAATGGAGGATGGAGCAGTGACATGGAGGAGTGACATGGAAGTGTGACATGGAGGAGTGACATGGAGGATCGACATGGCGGAGCGACATGGAGGAGTGACATGTAGGATTGACATGGAAGTGTGACATGGAGGAGTGACAAAGAGGAGCGACATGGAGGAGTAAAATGAAGGATCTAAATGTAGGAGTGAAATGGAAGAGTCAGATGGGGGAGTGCCATAGAAGACATGGAGGATTTACATGGTGGAGTGACATTCAGGAGGAACATTCTGGAGTGACATGGAGGTATCGACATTGAGTGGAGGAGTGACAAGAAGGAGCGACACAGAGGAGTGACATAAAGGAGCAACATGGAGGATTGACATAGAGGTGTAACATGAAGTATCTGAATGGAGGAGCTACATGGAGGAGGTACATGGGGGAGTGAAATGGAAGACATGGAGGAGTGACATGGTGGAGAAACATGGAGGATCGAATTGGAGGAGTGACATGGAGGAGTGACATGGAGGAGCGAACTGGAGGAGTTACATGGAGGAGTGACCTGGAAGACAGGGAGGAATGACATGGAGGAGCGCAAAAGAGGATCGACATGGAGCAGTGACATGGAGGAGGGACATGGAGGATTAACAATCTGGAGTTAAATTCATGAGTGACATTCTGGAGTTACATGGAGGAGCGACATTCTGGAGTGACATGGAGGAATGACCTGAAGGAGTGATATGGAGGAGCAAGGAGGAGCGACACTGAGGATGAAATTGAGGAGCTACATGGAGGTGCGACATCACGGAGCGACAAGGAGGTCTGACAACGAGGAGGTACATTCTGGAGGGACAGGGTGGAGCGACATTCTGGAGTGACTTTCTGGAGCGACATTCTGGAGTGACAATCTGGAGTGACATTGATGAGGGATATGGAGGATTGACATAAAGGAGTAACATCAGTTAGGAGTTAACATCAGGAGTAACAGTAGATCTACATGGAGGAGCAACATAGAGGAGGTACATGGAGGCCTGACATGGTAGAACAACATTGAGGATCGAAATGGAGGATTGACATGTAGCAGTGACAAGGAGGAATGACAAGGAGGAGCGACATGGAGGAGTAAAAAGGAGGAGCAACATCGAGCAGTGACATGGAATTGTGACATGGAGGTGTGACATATAGGATCAACATGGAGGAGTGACATGGAGGAGCGACATGGCGGAGTGACATGGAGGAGTGACATAGAGGAGTGACGTGGAAGAAAGGGAGGAGAGACAAGGAGGAGCGCAATAGAGGATCGACATGGAGCACATGTAGGAGTGAAATGGAGGAGCGACATGGAGGATCGACATGGAGGAGTGACATGGAGGATCGACATTGAGGAGTGGAATGGAGGAGCGACATGGAGGAGCTAAATAGAGGATCGACATGGAGGAGTGACTTGGATGAGCGACATTCTGGAGTGACATGGAGGAGTGACATGGAGGATCGACATGGAGGAGTGACATGGAGGATCGACATTGAGGAGTGGAATGGAGGAGCGACATGGAGGAGCGAAATAGAGGATCGACATGGAGGAGTGACTTGGAGGAGCGACATTCTGGAGTGACATGGAGGAGTGATATGGAGGAGCGACATGGAAGATCGACATGAAGGAGTGACATGGAAGAGCGACATGGAAGAGCGACATGAAGGAGTGACATGGAAGAGCGACATGGAAGAGCGACATGAAGGAGTGACATGGAGGAGCGACATGGAAGAGCGACATGGAGGATCGACATGGAGGAGTGACATGGAGGAGGTACATGGGGGAGTGACTTGGAAGACATGGAGCAGTGACATGGAGGAGTGACAAGGAGGAGCGACATGCAAAAGTGACATGGAAATGTGACATGTAGGAGCGACATGGAGGATTTACATGGAGGAGCGACATGCAAAAGTGACATGGAAATGTGACATGTAGGAGCGACATGGAGGATCAACATGGAGGAGTGACATGGAGGAGTGACATGGGGGTGTAAAATAGCAGATCGACATGGAGGAGTGACATGGAGGAGGGACATGGTGGAGTGATATTCTGGAGTTACATTCTGGAGGGAAATTCTGGAGTAACATGGAGAAGTGTCATTCTGGTATGACATGGAGGAGCAACAGGGAGGAGTTATATGGATGATCAAGGAAGAGCGACATGGAAGAGCGACATGGAAGAGTAACATGAAGGATCTACATGCAGGATCAACATGGAGGAGTGACTTGGAAGAGCGACATTCTGGAGTGACATGGAGAAGTGAAATGGAGAAAAATAGAGGATTTACATGGAGGATCGACATTGAGTAGTGATATGGAGGAGTGATATTCTGGAGTGACATTCTGGAGGGACATTCTGGAGTGACATTCTGGAGTGACATTCTGGAGTGAAATGGAGGAGTGATATTCTGGAGTGACATGGAGGAGCGACATTCTAGAGTGACTTGGACGAGGAACATGGAGGAGCACCATGGAGGAGTGACGGAGAAGTGATATGGATAAGGAAGGAGGAGCAACATGGAGGATCGAGATGTGTCGACATGGAAGACATGGAGGAGTGACATGGAGTATCGACATTGAGCAGTGACATGGAGGTTTTACATTCTGGAGTGACATTCTGGAGTGACATTGATGAGAGATATGGATGATTGATATAGAGGATCAACATGGAGGAGTGACATGGAGGAGCGACATGGAAGAGCGACATGGAGGAGCTACAGGGAGGAGCGAAATCGTGGAGCGACATGGAGTACTGACAACGAGGAGGTACATTCTGGAGGGACATGGTGGAGCGAAATTCTTGAGTGACATGGAGGAGCGACATTCTGGAGTGACATGGAGGATTGACATGTAGTATTGACATGGAGAAGTTACATAGAGGAGTGACATGGTAAAGATGGAGGAGTGATATGGAGGAGAGACATGGAAGATCGACATGTAGGAGTGACATTCTGGAGTTAAATCTGGTTGATATGGAGGAGAGACATTCTGGAGTGACATGGAGGAGTGACATTCTGGAGTGACATGGAGGAGCGACATGGTGGAGTGATATGGAAGACATGGAGGAGTGACATGGAAGATCGACATTGACCAGTGACATGGAGGAGTGACAAAGAGGAGCGACATGGAGGAGTGATATGAAGGAGTGACATTTTGGAAGGACATTCTAGAGTGACATTCTGGAGTGACATTGATGAGAGATATGGAGGATTGACATAGAGGAGTAACATGAAGGATCTACATGGAGGAGCAACATAGGGGAGTGACATGGAAAACATGGATCAGTGAAATGGAGGAGCAACATCGAGGATCGACATGAAGCAGTGACATGGAGGAGTGATATTGAGGATCGACATGGAGGAATGACATGGAGGATCGACATGGAGGAGCGACATTGAGGATCGACTATGAGGAGCGACATTGAGGAGCTACATGGAGGAGCTACATGGAGGAGCGACATTGGAGGTCACACAACGAGCAGCGACATTCTGGAGTGACATGGAGGAGCGACATTCTGGATTGACATGGAAGATAGACATGGAGGATTAACATGTAGGATCTAAATGGAGGAGTGACATGGAGGGTTGACATGGAGGGTTGACATGGAGGATCGACAAGGAGGAGCAATATAGAGGAGCAACGTGGAGGACTGACATGAAGTAGTGATATGGAAGACAGGGAGGAATGACATGGAGGGTCGACATGGAGGAGTGACATGGAGGAGGAATATGGAGGAGTGACATTCTGGAGTGACATTCAGGAGGAACATTCTGGAGTGACATGGAGGCATCGACATTGAGTAGTGACATGAAGGAGCAACATGGAGGATTGACATGGAGGAGCTACATGGAGGAGGTATATGGAGGAGTGAAATGGAAGACATGGTGGAGAAACATGGAGGATCGTATTGGAGGATCGACATGGAGCAATGACATAAAGGATTGACATGGAAGTGTGACATGGAAGAGTGACATGGAGTATCGACATGGAGGAGTGACATGGAGGAGTGACATGGAGGAGCGAACTGGAGGAGTTACATGGAGGAGTGACGTGGAAGACAGGGAGGAATGACATGGAGGGTCGACATGGAGGAGTGACATGGAGGAGGAATATGGAGGAGTGACATTCTGGAGTGACATTCAGGAGGAACATTCTGGAGTGACATGGAGGTATCGACATTGAGTAGTGACATGAAGGAGCAACATGGAGGATTGACATGAAGGTGTGATATGGATGAGCAAGGAGGAGCAACACTGAGAATCGATATGAATAAGTTACATGGAGGAGCGACACATTGGAGTGACATGGAGGTCTGACAACGAGAAGGTACATTCTGGAGGGACAGGGTGGAGCGACATGCTGGAGTGACATGGAGGAGCGACATTCTGGAGTGACATGTAAGATCGACATGAAGGAGTAACAAGTAGGATCTAAATGGAGGAGTGACATGGAGAATTGACATTTAAGAGCGATATGGAGGATCGACAAAGAGGAGCAACATTGAGGAGCAACATGGAGGAGCAACATGGCAGAGCGACTAGGGGGAGCTACATGGAGTAGCGACATCACGGAGCGACATGGAGGACTGACATGGAGGAGTGACATGGAGGAGTGATATGGAAGACAGGGAGGAGTGACATGGAGGGTCGACATGGAAGAGGAATATGGAGGAATGACATTCTGGAGTGACTTGCAGGAGGGACATTCTGGAGTGACATGGAGGTATCAACATTGAGTAGTGACATGGAGGAGTGACAAGAAGGAGCGACACAGAGGAGTGGCATGGAGGAGCGATATGGAGGATTAAGAAGGAGCCACATGGAGGATCGACATGTGTCGACATGGAAGACATGGAGGAGTGACATGGAGGATTGACTTGGAGGATCGACATGGATCAGCGACATGGAGGATCGACATGGCAGAGTTAAATGCAGGACTGACATGGAAGAAAGGGAGGAGTGACGACATGGAGGTGTGAAATAGAGGATCGACATGGAGGAGGTATATGGAGGAGTGACATTCTGGAGTGACTTTCTGGAGTGACATGGAGGTATCGACATGGAGGAGTGACAAGGAGGAGTGATATAGAGGATCAACATAGAGGATTGCCATGGAGGAGGGACATGGAGGAGTGACGTTCTGGAGTTAAATTCTGGAGAGACATTCTGGAGTGACATGGAGGAGCGGCAATCTGGGGTAACATGGAGGAGATACATGGAGGAGTGATATGGAGGAGCAGGGACGAGAGACATAGAGGATATACATGGAAAAGTCACATGGAGGAGCAACACGGAGGAGTGACATGGAGGAGCGACATGAAGGAGTGACATGGAGGAGGGACATGGAGGAGTGGCATTCTGGAGTGACATTCTTGAGGGACATTCTGGAGTGACATGGAGGAGGGACATGGAGGAGTAACATTCTGGAATTAATTTCTGGAGCGACATTCTGGAGTGATATGGAGGAGCGACATTGAAGATCGACATGGAGGAGTAAAATATTGGATCCACATGGAGGAATGACATGGAGGATCGACAATGAGGAGCGACATTGAGGATCGACAATGAGGAGTGACATTGAGTATCGACAATGAGCAGCGACATTGAGGAGCGACATTGAGGAGCTACATGGAGGAGCTACATGGAGGAGCGACATGGAGGTCTCACAACGAGGAGCGGAAACATCTGCTGAAAGTTTCATTCAAATCGGCCACTAGAGGGGCGCTTTGAGCGATATGTCGCTTGCGCCTTTAATTCATTTTAAATTGATATAACTATGTGGATGTGCAAATATGTTTTATATATTTCATGTTTATTCTTTTACAATGTAATTGTAATCTGTGTTGAAATGTGCCACAATGTAAAACTCTAGTTTTCATCACTAAGCCAAAGAATGCATTTCTCCTCCAGAAACACTGAAAAGTGGATTCATATGAAAAATGTGAAATTTCTTCACAGAAAAATATTTCTTGCTTTGGAAACACACAAAAAAAGGATAAATATGAAAGGGAACACAGTTTTCCAAAATATAATATTATAGTTTTGGACTCCAGGCATCAAACTGTCAGTCTGAGCTGAATTCCATGTAAAACGCTAGTTTTCACACTAAACTCGCTTAATATGTCTTTCTCATGCAAAACCACTCAGAAACGCATTTCTCCTCAAGAAACACTGAAAAGTGCGTTTATATGAAGAATATGTGATTTATTTACAGAAACACATCTGTTATACTGGAAACATACAAAAAAGAGACAGAATATAAAAAGAATCATTGTTTTCTCAAACTTTACATTAGAATTCGCTTCCAAGTATCAAATCTTCATTCTGAGCTCAATTCTATGCAAAACTCTTGTTTTCATCACTAAACTCGCTTAATATGTCTTTCTCATGCAAAACCACTCAGAAACGCATTTCTCCTCAAGAAATACTGAAAAGTGCGTTTATATGAAGAATATGTGATTTATTTACAGAAACACATCTGTTATACTGGAAACATACAAAAAAGAGACAGAATATGAAAAGAATCATTGTTTTCTCAATCTTTACATTAGAATTCGCTTCCAAGTATCAAATCTTTATTCTGAGCTCAGTTCTATGCAAAACTCTTGTTTTCATCACTAAACTCGCTTAATATGTCTTTCTCATGCAAAACCACTCAGGAACGCATTTCTCCTCAAGCAACACTGAAACGTGCGTTTATATGAAGAATATGTGATTTATTTACAGAAACACATCTGTTATACTGGAAACATACAAAAAAGAGACTGAATATGAAAAGAAACATTGTTTTCTCAAATTTTACATTAGAATTCGCTTCCAAGTATCAAATCTTCATTCTGAGCTCAATTCTATGCAAAACTCTTGTTTTCATCACTAAACTCGCTTAATATGTCTTTCTTCTGCAAAACCACTCAGAAACGCATTTCTCCTCAAGAAACACTGAAAAGTGCGTTTATATGAAAATGATTTGATTTTTTCAGTAAGTAAATCTCTTATATTGGAAACATACAAAACAGGATGAAAATGAAAGGGAATATATTTTTACATTTTTTTTTACATAATAGTTGGCCTTTCTGCATCAAACCTTCACACTGACCTCATTTCCATGTAAAACTTTAGTTTTCATCACTAAACTTGCTTAAACTGTTTTGAAAAAAATCCATTGTATGCTCTGTCGAAAAATTTCTTGGGAAAAAAAGTCAAAGTATAGTATTTCAAAAAATGTCATGAAAAAAAGTTATACTTCTACTATGTATTTTGATTTTTTTTTTTTAAAAGTCATACTATATTGTATATCGAAAGATTTCATGAAAATAATTCAAAGCAAAAATAAATTGTATAACATGTCGAACAAAGTTAATCTATATCTTGTCAAAAAATTTCATGAAAAAAATTAATTGTATAATAAATCGAAAAATGTCGAAAAAAAAGTCGAAAAAATTCATTGTATAAAATATCGGAAAAAAAAAGTACCGTATAAGATGTCGAAAATTTTGTTGAAGACAAGTCAAAGTATAGTTTTTCAAAAAATGTCATGAAAAAAAAGTTATTGTATAGCATTTTGAAATTTTTGGGAAAAAAATACAATATTGTATTGAAGATCGACATGGAGGAGCGACATTGAGGTCTCACAACGAGCAGCGACATTCTGGAGTGACATGGAGGAGCGACATTCTGGATTGACATGGAAGATCGACATGGAGGATTAACATGTAGGATCTAAATGGAGGAGTAACATGGAGGGTTGACATGGAGAAGCGATATGGAGGATCGACAAGGAGGAGCAATATTGAGGAGCAACATGGAGGACTGACATGAAGTAGTGATATGGAAGACAGGGAGGAGTGACATGGAGGGTCGACATGGAGGAGTGACATGGAGGAGGAAAATGGAGGAGTGACATTTTGGAGTGACATTCAGGAGGAACATTCTGGAGTGACATGGAGGTATCGACATTGAGTAGTGACATGGAGGAGTGACAAGAAGGAGCAACACAGAGGAGTGACATGAAGGAGCAACATGGAGGATTGACATAAAGGTGTAACATGAAGTATCTGCAAGGAGAAGCTACATGGAGGAGGTACGTGGGGGAGTGAAATGGAAGACATGGAGGAGTGACATGGTGGAGAAACATGGAGGATCGAATTGGAGGAGTGACATGGAGGAGTGACCTGGAAGACAGGGAGGAATGACATGGAGGAGCGCAAAAGAGGATCGACATGGAGCAGTGACATGGAGGAGGGACATGGAGGATTAACAATCTGGAGTTAAATTCATGAGTGACATTCTGGAGTTACATGGAGGAGCGACATTCTGGAGTGACATGGAGGAATGACATGAAGGAGTGATATGGAGGAGCGACACATTGGAGTGGCATGGAAGATATGGAGGAGTGACAGGAGGAGCAACATGGAGTATCGACATGGAGGAGGACATTGAGGAGCTACATGGAGGTGCGACATCACGGAGCGACAAGGAGGTCTGACAACGAGGAGGTACATTCTGGAGGGACAGGGTGGAGCGACATTCTGGAGTGACATTCTGGAACGACATTCTGGAGTGACAATCTGGAGTGACATTGATGAGGGATATGGAGGATTGACATAAAGGAGTAACATCAGTTAGGAGTTAACATCAGGAGTAACAGTAGATCTACATGGAGGAGCTACATAGAGGAGGTACATGGAGGCCTGACATGGTAAAACAACATTGAGGATCGAAATGGAGGATTGACATGTAGCAGTGACAAGGAGGAATGACAAGGAGGAGCGACATGGAGGAGTAACAAGGAGGAGCAACATCGAGCAGTGACATGGAATTGTGACATGGAGGTGTGACATGGAGGTGTGACATATAGGATCAACATGGAGCAGTGACATGGAGGAGCGACATGGCGGAGTGACATGGAGGAGTGACATAGAGGAGTGAAGTGGAAGAAAGGGAGGAGAGAAAAGGAGGAGCGACATGGAGGAGCGAAGTAGAGGATCGACATGGAGGAGTGACTTGGAGGAGCGACATTCTGGAGTGACATGGAGGAGTGAAATGGAGGAGCAACATGGAATATCAACATGAAGGAGTGACATGGAAGATCGACATGAAGGAGTGACATGGAGGATCGACATGGAGGAGTGAAATGGAAGAGCGACATGGAAGAGCTACATGGAGGTGCGACATCACGGAGCGACATGGAGGTCTGACAACGAGGAGGTACATTCTGGAGGGACAGGGTGGAGCGACATTCTGGAGTGACATGGAGGAGTGACATTCTGGAGTGACATGTAAGATCGACATAGAAGAGTGACATGGAGGATCTACAATGAGGAGCAACATCACGGAGCGACATGGAAGACTGACAACGAGGAGATACAGTCTGGAGGAACATGGTGGAGCGACATTCTGGAGTGACATGGAGGAGCGACATTGAGGATCAACAAGGAGGAGCGACATTGAGGAGCAACATGGAGGACTGACATGGAGGATCAAAATGGAGAAGTAGACATGGAGTATTGACAAGGAGGACTTACATGGAGGAGTGACATCCTACAGTTAAATTCTGAAGTGAAATTCTGGAGTGATATGTAGGATCTACATGGAGGATTGACATGGAAGATCGACATGGAGGATCGACATGTGGGAGTGACATTCTGGAGTTAAATCTGGTTGACATGGAGGAGCGACATTCTGGAGTGACATGGAGGAGCGACATGGTTGAGTGATATGGAAGACATGGAGGACTGACATGGAGGATCGACATTGAGCAGTGACATGGAGGAGTGACAAAGAGGAACGACATGGAGGAGTGATATGGAGGAGTGACATTTTGGAGGGACATTCTGGAGGGACATTCTGGAGTGACATTGATGAGAGATATGGAGGATTCACATAGAGGAGTAACATGAAGGATCTACACGGAGGAGCAACATAGGGGAGTGACATGGAAAACATGGAGCAGTGAAATGGAGGAGCAACATCGAGGATCGACATGGAGGATCGACATGAAGCAGTGACATGGAGGAGTGACATTGAGGATCGACATTCTAGATACATGGAGCCACTCGACTTGGAAGAAATGGAGGAGTGACATGGAGGAGCTACATGGAGGATCGACATGAAGGAGCGACATGGAGCAGTGATATGAGAGTGTGACATGGAAGAGCGACATGGAGGATCGACATGTAGGAGTGACATGGAGGAACGACATGGAGGAGTGACATGGAGGAGTGATATGGAAGACAGGTAGGAGTGACATGGAGGAGCGACATTCTGGACTGACATTTAGGAGTGACATTGATGAGCTACATGGAGGAGGTACATAGGGGAGTGACATGGAAGACATGTAGGAGCAAAATGGAGGTGTTAAATTGAGGATGGACATGGAGGAGGGACATGGAGGAGTGACATTCTGGAGAGGCATTCTGGTTTGACATGGAGGAGTGACACGGAGGATGGACATAGAGGATTGACATGGAGGAAGGACATGAAGGAGTGACATTCTGGAGTTAAATTCTGGATTGACATTCTGGATTGACATAGAGGAGTAACATTCCCAAGTGACATGGAGGAGTTTTATGGATGAGCAATTAGGAGCGACATGGAGGATCGAACCGGAGGAGTGACATGGAAGACATGGAGTGACATGGAGGATCGACATTGAGTAGTGACTTGGAGTAGTGACATGAAGGAGTAAGAAGGAGGAGCGACATGGAGGAGTGACATGGAGGATCGACATTCTGGAATGACATGGAGAAGCAGCATTCTGGTGTGACATGGAGGAGATACATGGAGGAGTGACATGGAGGAGTTACATGGGGGTGTAAAATAGCAGATCGACATGGAGGAGTGACATGGAGGAGTGACATGGGGGAGTGACTTGGAAGACATGGAGCAGTGACATGGAGGAGTGACAAGGAAGAGTGACAAGGAGGAGAAACATGAAGGATTAACACGGAGGAGCGACATGGAGGATTTACATGGAGGAGCGACATGCAAAAGTGACATGGAAATGTGACATGTAGGAGCGACATGGAGGATCAACATGGAGGAGTGACAGGGAGGAGTGACATGGGGGTGTAAAATAGCAGATCGACATGGAGGAGTGATATTCTGGAGTTACATTCTGGAGGGAAATTCTGGAGTAACATGGAGAAGTGTCATTCTGGTATGACATGGAGGAGCAACAGGGAGGAGTTATATGGATGATCAAGGAAGAGCGACATGGAAGAGCGACATGGAGGAGTAACATGAAGGATCTACATGCAGGATCAACATGGAGGAGTGACTTGGAAGAGCGACATTCTGGAGTGACATGGAGAAGTGAAATGGAGAGAAATGGAGGATTGACATGGAGGATCGACATTGAGTAGTGATATGGAGGAGAGACCTGGAGGAGTGATATTCTGGAGTGACATTCTGGAGGGACATTCTGGAGTGACATTCTGGAGTGACATTCTGGAATGAAATGGAGGAGTGATATTCTGGAGTGACATGGAGGAGCGACATTCTAGAGTGACTTGGACGAGGAACATGGAGGAGCACCATGGAGGAGTGACGGAGAAGTGATATGGATGAGGAAGGAGGAGCAACATGGAGAATCGAGATGTGTCGACATGGAAGACATGGAGGAGTGACATGGAGTATCGACATTGAGCAGTGACATGGAGGTGTTACATTCTGGAGTGACATTCTGGAGTGACATTGATGAGAGATATGGATGATTGATATAGAGGATCAACATGGAGGAGTGACATGGAGGAGCGACATGGAAGAGCGACATGGAGGAGCTACAGGGAGGAGCGAAATCGTGGAGCGACATGGAGTACTGACAACGAGGAGGTACATTCTGGAGGGACATGGTGGAGCGAAATTCTTGAGTGACATGGAGGAGCGACATTCTGGAGTGACATGGAGGATACATGTCGATACATGTAGTATTGACATGGAGAAGTTACATAGAGGAGTGACATGGTAAAGATGGAGGAGTGATATGGAGGAGAGACATGGAAGATCGACATGTAGGAGTGACATTCTGGAGTTAAATCTGGTTGATATGGAGGAGAGACATTCTGGAGTGACATGGAGGAGTGACATTCTGGAGTGACATGGAGGAGCGACATGGTGGAGTGATATGGAAGACATGGAGGAGTGACATGGAAGATCGACATTGACCAGTGACATGGAGGACTGACAAAGAGGAGCGACATGGAGGAGTGATATGAAGGAGTGACATTTTGGAAGGACATTCTGGAGGGACATTCTGGAGTGACATTGATGAGAGATATGGAGGACTGACATAGATGAGTAACATGAAGGATCTACATGGAGGAGCTACATGGAGGAGCGACATTGGAGGTCTCACAACGAGCAGCGACATTCTGGAGTGACATGGAGGAGCGACATTCTAGATTGACATGGAAGATCGACATGGAGGATTAACATGTAGGATCTAAATGGAGGAGTGACATGGAGGGTTGACATGGAGGATCGACAAGGAGGAGCAATATTGAGGAGCAACGTGGAGGACTGACATGAAGTAGTGATATGGAAGACAGGGAGGAGTTACATGGAGGGTCGACATGGAGGAGTGACATGGAGGAGGAATATGGAGGAGTGACATTCTGGAGTGACATTCAGGAGGAACATTCTGGAGTGACATGGAGGTATCGACATTGAGTAGCAACATGAAGGAGCAACATGGAAGATTGACATGAAGGAGTGATATGGATGAGCAAGGAGGAGCAACACTGAGAATCGATATGAAAAAGTTACATGGAGGAGCGACACATTGGAGTGACATGGAAGATATGATGTGCGACTTCACGGAGCGACATGGAGGTCTGACAACGAGGAGGTACATTCTGGAGGGACAGGGTGGAGCGACATGCTGGAGTGACATGGAGGAGCGACATTCTGGAGTGACATGTAAGATCGACATGGAGGAGTAACAAGTAGGATCTAAATGGAGGAGTGACATGGAGAATTGACATTTAAGAGCGATATGGAGGATCGACAAGGAGGAGCAACATTGAGGAGCAACATGGAGGACTGACATGGAGGAGCAACATGGCAGAGCGACTAGGGGGAGCTACATGGAGTAGCGACATCACGGAGCGACATGGAGGACTGACATGGAGGAGTGACATGGAGGAGTGATATGGAAGACAGGGAGGAGTGACATGGAGGGTCGACATGGAAGAGGAATATGGAGGAATGACATTCTGGAGTGACTTGCAGGAGGGACATTCTGTAGTGACATGGAGGTATCGACATTGAGTAGTGACATGGAGGAGTGACAAGAAGGAGCGACACAGAGGAGTGGCATGGAGGAGCGATATGGAGGATTAAGAAGGAGCCACATGGAGGATCAACATGTGTCGACATGGAAGACATGGAGGAGTGACATGGAGGATTGACTTGGAGGATCGACATGGATCAGTGACATGGAGGATCGACATGGCGGAGTTACATGCAGGACTGACATGGAAGAAAGGGAGGAGTGACATGGAGTGGCGACATGGAGGTGTGAAATAGAGGATCGACATGGAGGAGGTATATGGAGGAGTGACATTCTGGAGTGACTTTCTGGAGGGACATTCTGGAGTGACATGGAGGTATCGACATGGAGGAGTGACAAGGAGGAGTGATATAGAGGATCAACATAGAGGATTGCCATGGAGGAGGGACATGGAGGAGTGACGTTCTGGAGTTAAATTCTGGAGAGACATTCTGGAGTGACATGGAGGAGCGGCAATCTGGGGTAACATGGAGGAGATACATTGATATGGAGGAGCAGGGACGAGAGACATAGAGGATCGACATGGAAAAGTCACATGGAGGAGCAACACGGAGGAGCGACATGAAGGAGTGACATGGAGGAGCGACATGAAGGAGTGACATGGAGGAGGGACATGGAGGAGTGGCATTCTGGAGTGACATTCTTGAGGGACATTCTGGAGTGACATGGAGGAGGGACATGGAGGAGTAACATTCTGGAATTAATTTCTGGAGTGACATGGAGGAGCGACATTCTGGAGTGACATGGAGGAGCGACATTGAAGATCGACATGGAGGAGTAAAATATTAGATCCACATGGAGGAATGACATGGAGGATCGACAATGAGGAGCGACATTGAGGATCGACAATGAGGAGCGACATTGAGGAGCGACATTGAGGAGCTACATGGAGGAGCGACATGGAGGTCTCACAACGAGGAGCGACATTCTGAATGAATCTCTTGACCAACAAAATTTTCAATTGCAGGTGCTTAGCAGGAAATTGACCATAATTCATTGACCATTAGCAAATCATCATAAATCTTGGTAGATATCTTCAGTACATGTTTGGGAAAAGAGGCGTACCAAAGCGTTTTCCATTTGAAACATAAGGTGCGCCACAAATATCAGAAACTTGTATCGCAAGATCCGGTGGACAGAATTTTATCAAATTTGGTGCACATACTCTGGGGGCAAGTATTAACCAAGATCTATAGTGTCATATTGATCGGTGCATGTGGGCGTGGCCTATTTAGCATTTTATGCAAAATTATGCCTTTGCTCAATTTGCTGTGAGCTGGAATGAGCTAGAGACATGAGACTTGGTACCATGATGCCATAATGCTTTCACATAAAAGATGAAAACAATTGATCACATGGTGGCGCTATAACAATTTTCAAGGCCAGCCCCCTCACACCATAAGTCCTATTAATTTGAAATTTGACAGACATGTGCTGCTGAATGTGATCTAAAAAAAAGTCTCTTGGACCACGAAAGTCCACCAACTAAATTTTCTGCCATGTTGAATTTTTTGAAAAACACATTTTTGACATCTCCTCCTAAACCGTAAGTCTGATTGCTGGCATATTTTCTGCGAATCATTATTGGACCAGGCTCATCAAAGGTTGCATAAAGCTTGTTGATATGTTATTGTGTTGTGAAGATATTGACCAATTCATTTTTAAGGGGCGGGCTCAGCACGTCAATAGACCTAATTTCACAAGCCTTTGGCCCATCATCTCCAAACTTGCAGCATATGTTCACAAGAGTAGCGGAAACATCTGCTGAAAGTTTCATTCAAATCGGCCACTAGAGGGGCGCTTTGAGCGATATGCCGCCTGCGGCTTTAATTCATTTTAAATTGATATAACTATGTGGATGTGCAAATATGTTTTATATATTTCATGTTTATTCTTTTACAATGTAATTGTAACCTGTGTTGAAATGTACCACTATACGATCACAATGTAAAACTCTAGTTTTCATCACTAAGCCAAAGAATGCATTTCTCCTCCAGAAACACTGAAAAGTGGATTCATATGAAAAATGTGAAATTTCTTCACAGAAAAATATTCTTGCTTTGGAAACACACAAAAAAAGGATAAATATGAAAGGGAACACAGTTTTCCAAAATATAATATTATAGTTTTGGACTCCAGGCATCAAACTGTCAGTCTGAGCTGAATTCCATGTAAAACGCTAGTTTTCACACTAAACTCGCTTAATATGTCTTTCTCATGCAAAACCACTCAGAAACGCATTTCTCCTCAAGAAACACTGAAAAGTGCGTTTATATGAAGAATATGTGATTTATTTACAGAAACACATCTGTTATACTGGAAACATACAAAAAAGAGACAGAATATGAAAAGAATCATTGTTTTCTCAAACTTTACATTAGAATTCGCTTCCAAGTATCAAATCTTCATTTTGAGCTCAATTCTATGCAAAACTCTTGTTTTCATCACTAAACTCGCTTAATATGTCTTTCTCATGCAAAACCACTCAGGAACGCATTTCTCCTCAAGAAACACTGAAACGTTCGTTTATATGAAGAATATGTGATTTATTTACAGAAACACATCTGTTATACTGGAAACATAGAAAAAAGAGACAGAATATGAAAAGAAACATTGTTTTCTCAAATTTTACATTAGAATTCGCTTCCAAGTATCAAATCTTCATTCTGAGCTCAATTCTATGCAAAACTCTTGTTTTCATCACTAAACTCGCTTAATATGTCTTTCTTCTGCAAAACCACTCAGAAACGCATTTCTCCTCAAGAAACACTGAAAAGTGCGTTTATAGGAAGAATATGTGATTTATTTACAGAAACACATCTGTTATACTGGAAACATACAAAAAAGAGACTGAATATGAAAAGAAACATTGTTTTCTCAAATTTTACATTAGAATTCGCTTCCAAGTATCAAATCTTCATTCTGAGCTCAATTCTATGCAAAACTCTTGTTTTCATCACTAAACTCGCTTAATATGTCTTTCTCATGCAAAACCACTCAGGAACGCATTTCTCCTCAAGAAACACTGAAACGTGCGTTTATATGAAGAATATGTGATTTATTTACAGAAACACATCTGTTATACTGGAAACATACAAAAAAGAGACAGAATATGAAAAGAAACATTGTTTTCTCAAATTTTACATTAGAATTCTCTTCCAAGTATCAAATCTTCATTCTGAGCTCAATTCTATTAAAAACTCTTGTTTTCATCACTAAACTCGCTTAATATGTCTTTCTCATGCAAAACCACTCAGAAACGCATTTCTCCTCAAGAAACACTGAAAAGTGCGTTTATAGGAAGAATATGTGATTTATTTACAGAAACACATCTGTTATAATGGAAACATACAAAAAAGAGACTGAATATGAAAAGAAACATTGTTTTCTCAAATTTTACATTAGAATTCACTTCCAAGTATCAAATCTTCATTCTGAGCTCAATTCTATGCAAAACTCTTGTTTTCATCACTAAACTCGCTTAATATGTCTTTCTCATGCAAAACCACTCAGGAACGCATTTCTCTTCAAGAAACAATGAAAAGTGCGTTTATATGAAAATGATTTGATGAATTTTGTTGAAGACTAGTCAAAGTATAGTTTTTCAAAAAATTTCATGAAAAAAAAGTTATAGTATAGCATTTTGAAATTTTTGGGAAAAAAATACAATATTGTATATGTCAGCGACACTGAAGATCGACAAGGAGGAGCGACATTGAGGTCTCACAACGAGCACCGACATTCTGGAGTGACATGGAGGAGCGACATTCTGGATTGACATGGAAGATCGACATGGAGGATTAACATGTAGGATCTAAATGGAGGAGTGACATGGAGGGTTGACATGGAGAAGCGATATGGAGGATCGACAAGGAGGAGCAATATTGAGGAGAAACATGGAGGACTGACATGAAGTAGTGATATGGAAGACAGGGAGGAGTGACATGGAGGGTCGACATGGAGTAGTGACATGGAGGAGTGACAAGAAGGAGCGATACAGAGGAGTGACATGAAGGAGCAACATGAAGGATTGACATAGAGGTGTAACATGAAGGATCTGCATGGAGGAGCTACATGGAGGCGGTACATGGGGGAGTGAAATGGAAGATATGGAGGAGTGACAGGAGGAGCAACATGGAGGTGCGACATCACGGAGAGACAAGGAGGTCTGACAACGAGGAGGAACATTCTGGAGGGACAGGGTGGAGCGACATTCTGGAGTCACATTCTGGAGCGACATTCTGGAGTGACAATCTGGAGTGAAATTGATGAGAGATATGGAGATTAACATAAAGGAGTAACATCAGTTAGGAGTTAACATCAGGAGTAACAGTAGATCTACATGGAGGAGCTACATAGAGGAGGTACATGGGGGAATGACATGGAAGACATGGAGGCCTGACATGGTAGAACAACATTGAGCATCGAAATGGAGGGTTGACATGTAGCAGTGACATGGAGGAATGACAAGGAGGAGCGACATGGAGGAGTAACAAGGAGGAGCAACATCGAGCAGTGACATGGAAGAAAGGGAGGAGAGACAAGGAGGAGCGACATGGAGGAGCGAAGTAGAGGATCGACATGGAGGAGTGACTTGGAGGAGCGACATTCTGGAGTGACATGGAGGAGTGAAATGGAGGAGCAACATGGAATATCAACATGAAGGAGTGACATGGAAGATCGCCATGAAGGAGTGACATGGAGGAGCGACATGGAAGCGCGACATGGAGGATCGACATGGAGGAGTGACATGGAAGAGCGACATGGAAGAGCGACATGGAGGAGTGACTTGGAGGAGCGACATTCTGGAGTGACATGGAGGAGTGAAATGGAGGAGCAACATGGAATATCAACATGAAGGAGTGACATGGAAGATCGCCATGAAGGAGCGACATGGAGGAGCGACATGGAAGAGCGACATGGAAGAGCGACATGGAGGAGCTACATAGAGGTGCGACATCACGGAGCTTCATGGAGGTCTGACAACGAGGAGGTACATTCTGGAGGGACAGGGTGGAGCGACATTCTGGAGTGACATTGAGGAGCGACATTGAGGATCAACAAGGAGGAGCGACATTGAGGAGCAACATGGAAGAGCGACATGGAGGAGCGACATGGAAGAGCGACATGGAAGAGCGACATGGAGGAGCTACATAGAGGTGCGACATCACGGAGCTTCATGGAGGTCTGACAACGAGGAGGTACATTCTGGAGGGACAGGGTGGAGCGACATTCTGGAGTGACATGGAGGAGCGACATTGAGGATCAACAAGGAGGAGCGACATTGAGGAGCAACATGGAGGACTCACATGGAGGATCAAAATGGAGGTGTAGACATGGAGTATTGACAAGGAGGACTTACATGGAGGAGTGAAATCCTACAGTTAAATTCTGAAGTGAAATTCTGGAGTGATATGTAGGATCTACATCGAGGATTGACATGGAAGATCGACATGGAGGATCGACATGTAGAAGTGTAATTCTGGAATTAAATCTGGTTGACATGGACGAGCGACATTCTGGAGTGACATGGAGTTGCGACATGGTGGAGTGAAATGGAAGACATGGAGGAGTGACATGGAGGATCGACATTGAGCAGTGACATGGAGGAGTGACAAAGAGGAGCGACATGGAGTAGTGATATGGAGGAGTGACATTTTGGAGGGACATTCTGGAGGGACATTCTGGAGTGACATTGATGAGAGATATGGAGGATTCACATAGAGGAGTAACATGAAGGATCTACATGGAGGAGCAACATAGGGGAGTGACATGGAAAACATGGAGCAGTGAAATGGAGGAGCAACATCGAGGATCGACATGGAGGATCGACATGAAGCAGTAACATGGAGGAATGACATTGAGGATCGACATTCTAGA
Source organism: Sebastes schlegelii (assembly GCA_014673565.1). Classification (NCBI taxonomy): domain Eukaryota; kingdom Metazoa; phylum Chordata; class Actinopteri; order Perciformes; family Sebastidae; genus Sebastes; species Sebastes schlegelii. The sequence continues at coordinate 31,013,545 of CM025839.1, forward strand.
GTGACATGGAGGAGATACATAGGGGAGTGACTTGGAAGACATCGAGGAGTGACATGGAGGAGCTACATGGAGGATAGACATGAAGGAGCGACATGGAGCAGTGATATGAGAGTGTGACATGGAAGAGCGACATGGAGGATCGACATGTAGGAGTGACATGGAGGAACGACGTGGAGGAGTGACATGGAGGAGTGATATGGAAGACAGGTAGGAGTGACATGGAGGAGCGACATTGATGAGCTACATGGAGGAGGTACATAGGGGAGTGATATGGAAGACATGGAGGAGTGAGATGGGGGAGTGACATGGAAAATGGGGAGGATTGACCTGTAGGAGCAAAATGGAGGTGTTAAATTGAGGATGGACATGGAGAAGTGATATGGAGGAGTGACATTCTGGAGAGGCATTCTGGTTTGACATGGAGGAGTGACACGGAGGATGGACATAGAGGATTGACATGGAGGAGGGACATGGAGGAGTGACATTCTGGAGTTAAATTCTGGCTTGACATTCTGGATTGACATAGAGGAGCAACATTCCCAAGTGACATGGAGGAGTTTTATGGATGAGCAATTAGGAGCGACATGGAGGATCAAACCGGAGGAGTGACATGGAAGACATGGAGTGACATGGAGGATTGACATTGAGTAGTGACTTGGAGTTGTGACAAGGAGGAGTGACATGAATGAGTAAGAAGGAGGAGCGACATGGAATATCAACATGAAGGAGTGACATGGAAGATCGACATTCTGGAGTGACATGGAGAAGGGGCATTCTGGTGTGACATGGAGGAGATACATGGAGGAGTGATATGGAGGAGCAGGGACGAGAGACATAGATGATCGACATGGAAAAGTCACATGGAGGAGTGTCAGGAGTGACATGGAACACATGGTGGAGTGACATTGAAGATCGACATTGAGGATCGAAATGGAGGATCGACATGAAACAGTGACATGGAGGAGTGACATGGAAGTGTGACATGGAGGAGTGACATGGAGGATCGACATGGAGGTGTGACATGGGGGAGCGACATGGTGGAGTGACTTGGAGGAGTGACATGTAGGTTGACATGGAGGAGTGACGTGGAAGACAGGGAGGAATGACATGGAGGAGCGCAATAGAGGATCGACATGGAGTACATGTAGGAGTGAAATGGAGGAGCGACATGGAGGATCGACATGGAGGAGTGACATGGAGGATCGACATTGAGGAGTGGAATGGAGGAGCGACATGGAGGAGCTAAATAGAGGATCGACATGGAGGAGCGACATTCTGGAGTGACATGGAGGAGTGAAATGGAGGAGCGACATGGAAGATCGACATGAAGGAGTGACATGGAAGAGCGACATGGAAGATCGACATGAAGGAGTGACATGGAGGAGCTACATGGAAGAGCGACATGGAGGATCGACATGGAGGAGTGACATGGAAGAGCGACATGGAAGAGCGACATGGAGGAGCTACATGGAGGTGCGACATCACAGAGCGACATGGAGGTCTGATAACGAGGAGGGACAGGGTGGAGCGACATCCTGGAGTGACATGGAGGAGCGACATTCTGGAGTGACATGTAAGATCGACATGGAGGAGTAACAAGTAGGATCTAAATGGAGGAGTGACATGGAGGATTGACATGGAAGAGCAATATTGAGGAGCAACGTGGAGGACTGATATGAAGTAGTGATATGGAAGACAGGGAGTAGTGACATGGAGGAGGAATATGGAGGAATGACATTCTGGAGTGACATTCAAGAGGAACATTCTGGAGTGACATGGAGGTATCGACATTGAGTAGTGACATGAAGGAGCAACATGAAGGATTGACATAGAAGTGTAACATGAAGGATCTGCATGGAGGAGCTACATGGAGGAGGTACATGGGGGAGTGAAATGGAAGACATGGAGGAGTGACATGGTGGAGAAACATGGAGGATCGAATTGGAGGATCGACATGGAGCAGTGACATAAAGGATTGACATGGAAGTGTGACATGGAAGAGTGACATGGAGGATCGACATGGAGGAGTGACATGGAGGAGTGACATGGAGGAGCGAACTGGAGGAGTTACATGGAGTAGTGACGTGGAAGACAGGGAGGAATGACATGGAGGAGCGTAAAAGAGGATCGACATGGAGCAGTGACATGGGGGAGGGACATGGAGGATTAACAATCTGGAGTTAAATTAATGAGTGACATTCTGGAGTGACATGGAGGAGCGACATTCTGGAGTGACATGGAGGAATGACATGAAGGAGTGATATGGAGGAGCAAGGAGAAGCGACACTGAGGATCGATATGAATAAGTTACATGGAGGAGCGACACATTGGAGTGACATGGAAGATATGGAGGAGTGACATGGAGGAGCAACATGGAGTATCGACATGGAGGATCAACATGGCAGAGCGACTAGGGGGAGCTACATGGAGTAGCGACATCACGGAGCGACATGGAGGACTGACATGGAGGAGTGACATGGAGGAGTGATATGGAAGACAGGGATGAGTGACATGGAGGGTCGACATGGAGGAGCAATATGGAGGAGTTACATGGAGAAGTGACATATAGGATTGACATGGAGGAGTTACATGGAGGAGTGACGTGGAAGACAGGGAGGAATGACATGGAGGAGCGCAATAGAGGATCGACATGGAGCACATTGAAGAGTGAAATGGAGGAGCAACATGGAGGATAGACATGGAGGAGTGACATGCAGGATCGACATTGAGGAGTGGAATGGAGGAGCGAAATGGAAGAGTGACATGGAGGAGCGACATGGAAGAGCAACATAGGGGAGTGACATGGAAAACATGGAGCAGTGAAATGGAGGAGCAACATCTAGGATCGACATGGAGGATCGACATGAAGCAGTGACATGGAGGAGTGACAATGAGAATCGACATGGAGGAATGACATGGAGCATCGACATGGAGGAGCGACATTGAGGATCGACTATGAGGAGCGACATTGAGGAGCTACATGGAGGAGCTACATGGAGGAGCGACATTGGAGGTCTCACAACAAGCAGCGACATTCTGGAGTGACATGGAGGAGCGACATTCTGGATTGACATGGAAGATCGACATGGAGGATTAACATGTAGGATCTAAATGGAGGAGTGACATGGAGGGTTGACATGGAGGAGCGATATGGAGGATCGACAAGGAGGAGCAATATTGAGGAGCAACGGGGAGGACTGACATGAAGTAGTGATATGGAAGACAGGGAGGAGTGACATGGAGGGTCGACATGGAGGATTGACATGAAGGAGTGATATGGAGGAGCAAGGAGGAGCAACATGAAGGATCTACATGGAGGAGCAACATAGGGGAGTGACATGGAAAACATGGAGCAGTGAAATGGAGGAGCAACATCGAGGATCGACATGGAGGATCGACATGAAGCAGTAACATGGAGGAATGACATTGAGGATCGACATTCTAGAGTGACATGGAGGAGATACATGGGGGAGTGACTTGGAAGACATCGAGGAGTGACATGGAGGAGCTACATGGAGGATAGACATGAAGGAGAGACATGGAGCAGTGATATGAGAGTGTGACATGGAAGAGCGACATGGAGGATCGACATGTAGGAGTGACATGGAGGAACGACATGGAGTAGTGACATGGAGGAGTGATATGGAAGACAGGTAGGAGTGACATGGAGGAGCGACATTCTGGACTGACATTCTGGAGTGACATTGATGAGCTACATGGAGGAGGTACATAGGGGAGTGACATGGAAGACATGGAGGAGTGAAATGGGGTATTGACATGGAAAATGGGGAGGATTGACCTGTAGGAGCAAAATGGATGTGTTAAACTCAGGATGGACATGGAGAAGTGATATGGAGGAGGGACATGGAGGAGTGACATTCTGGAGAGGCATTCTGGTTTGACATGGAGGAGTGACACGGAGGATGGACATAGAGGATTGACATGGAGGAGGGACATGGAGGAGTGACATTCTGGAGTTAAATTCTGGCTTGACATTCTGGATTGACATAGAGGAGCAACATTCCCAAGTGACATGGAGGAGTTTTATGGATGAGCAATTAGGAGCGACATGGAGGATCAAACCGGAGGAGTGACATGGAAGACATGGAGTGACATGGAGGATCGACATTGAGTAGTGACTTGGAGTTGTGACAAGGAGGAGTGACATGAAGGAGTAAGAAGGAGGAGCGACATGGAGGAGTGACATGGAGGATCGACATTCTGGAATGACATGGAGAAGGGGCATTCTGGTGTGACATGGAGGAGATACATGGAGGAGTGATATGGAGGAGCAGGGACGAGAGACATAGATGATCGACATGGAAAAGTCACATGGAGGAGTGTCAGGAGTGACATGGAACACATGGTGGAGTGACATTGAAGATCGACATTGAGGATCGAAATGGAGGATCGACATGAAACAGTGACATGGAGGAGTGACATGAAAGTGTGACATGGAGGAGTGACATGGAGGATCGACATGGAGGAGTGACATGGGGGAGCGACATGGAGGAGTGACGTGGAAGACAGTGAGGAATGACATGGAGGAGCGCAATAGAGGATCGACATGGAGCACATGGAGGAGTGGAAAGGAGGAGCGACATGGAGGATCGACATTGAGGAGTGGAATGGAGGAGCGACATGGAGGATTGACAGAATGGAGTAACATTGAAGATCGACATGGAAGAGTGACATGGAGGAGCGACATGGAAGAATGACATGGAGGAGCGACATGGAAGAGCAACATAGGGGAGTGACATGGAAAACATGGAGCAGTGAAATGGAGGAGCAACATCTAGGATCGACATGGAGGATCGACATGAAGCAGTGACATGGAGGAGTGACATTGAGAATCGACATGGAGGAATGACATGGAGGATCGACATGGAGGAGCGACATTGGAGGTCTCACAATGAGCAGCGACATTCTGGAGTGACATGGAGGAGCGACATTCTGGATTGACATGGAAGATCGACATGGAGGATTAACATGTAGGATCTAAATGGAGGAGTGACATGGAGGGTTGACATGGAGGAGCGATATGGAGGATCGACAAGGAGGAGCAATATTGAGGAGCAACGTGGAGGACTGACATGAAGTAGTGATATGGAAGACAGGGAGGAGTGACATGGAGGGTCGACATGGAGGAGTGACATGGAGGAGGAATATGGAGGAGTGACATTCTGGAGTGACATTCAGGAGGAACATTCTGGAGTGACATGGAGGTATCGACATTGAGTAGTGACATGAAGGAGCAACATGGAGGATTGACATGAAGGAGTTATATGGAGGAGCAAGGAGGAGCAACACTGAGAAGCGATATGAATAAGTTACATGGAGGAGCGACTCATTGGAGTGACATGGAAGATATGATGTGCGACTTCACGGAGCGACATGGAGGTCTGACAAGGAGGAGGTACATTCTGGAGGGACAGGGTGGAGCGACATGCTGGAGTGACATCGAGGAGCAACATTCTGGAGTGACATGTAAGATCGACATGGAGGAGTAACATGTAGGATCTAAATGGAGGAGTGACATAGAGAATTGACATTTAAGAACGATATGGAGGATCGACAAGGAGGAGCAACATTGAGGAGCAACATGGAGGACTGACATGGAGGAGCAACATGGCAGAGCGACGAGGGGGAGCTACATGGAGTAGCGACATCACGGAGCGACATGGAGGAGTGACATGGAGGAGTGATATGGAAGACAGGGAGGAGTGACATGGAGGGTCGACATGGAGTAGGAATATGGAGGAATGACATTCTGGAGTGACTTGCAGGAGGGATATTCTGGAGTGACATGGAGGTATCGACATTGAGTAGTGACATAGAGGTGTAACATGAAGGATCTGCATGGAGGAGTGACATGGAGGAGCGACATGGTGGAGCAACATGGAGGATCGAAATGGAGGATCGACATGAAACAGTGACATGGAGGAGTGACATGGAAGTGTGACATGGAGGAGTGACATGGAGTATCGACATGGTGGAGTTACATGGAGAAGTGACATATAGGATTGACATGGAGGAGTTACATGGAGGAGTGACGTGGAAGACAGGGAGGAGTGACATGGAGGAGCTACATGGAGGATCGACATGAAGGAGCGACATGGAGCAGTGATATGAGAGTGTGACATGGAAGAGTGACATGGAGGATCGGCATGTAGGAGTGACATGGAGGAACGACATGGAGGAGTGACATGGAAGACAGGTAGGAGTGACATGGAGGAGCGACATTCTGGAGTGACATTCTGGAGTGACATTGATGAGCTACATGGAGGAGGTACATAGGGGAGTGACATGGAAAATGGGGAGGATTGACATGTAGGAGCAAAATGGAGGTGTTAAATTGAGGATGGACATGGAGAAGTGATATGGACGAGGGACATGGAGGAGTGATATTCTGGAGAGGCCTTCTGGTTTGACATGGAGGAGTGACACGGAGGATGGACATAGAGGTTTGACATGGAGGAAGGACATGGAGGAGTGACATTCTGGAGTTAAATTCTGGATTGACATTCTGGATTGACATAGAGGAGCAACATTCCCAAGTGACATGGAGGAGTTTTATGGATGAGCAATTAGGAGTGACATGGAAGATCGAACCGGAGGAGTGACCTGGAAGACATGGAGTGACATGGAGGATCGACATTGAGTAGTGACTTGGAGTAGTGACAAGGAGGAGTGACATGAAGGAGTAAGAAGGAGGAGCAACATGGAGGAGTGACATGGAGGATCGACATTCTGGAATGACATGGAGAAGCGGCATTCTGGTGTGACATGGAGGAGATACATGGAGGAGTGATATGGAGGAGCAGGGACGAGAGACATAGAGGATCGACATGGAAAAGTCACATGGAGGAGCAACACGGAGGAGTGACATGGAGGAGCGACATGGCGGAGTGACATGGAAGAGTAACATGGAGGCTTGACGTGGAAGACAGGGATTAGTGACATTGAGGAGCGAAATAGAGGATCAACATGAAGGAGTGACATGGAGGAGGGACATGGAGGAGTGGCATTCTGGAGTGACATTCTTGAGGGACATTCTGGAGTGACATGGAGGAGCGACATGGAGGAGGGACATGGAGGAGTAACATTCTGGAATTAATTTCTGGAGTGACATGGAGGAGCGACATTCTTGAGTGACATGGAGGAGCGACATATAGCATTGACATGGAGGAGTATCAAGGTTGATCAACATGGAGAAGTGACATGGAGGAGTGACATGGTAGAGATGGAGGAGTGACATGGAGGATCGACATGGAGGAGCGACATAGAGGTTTGACATGGAGGAGTATCAAGGTTGATCGACATGGAGAAGTAACATGGAGGAGTGACATGGTAGAGATGGAGGATCGACATGGAAGAGTGACATTCTGGAGTTATATCTGGATTGACATGGAGGAGCGACATTCTAGAGTTACATGGAGAAGTGACATGGTGGAGGGATATGGATGAGCAAGGAAGAGCGACATGGAGGATCAACATGTGTCGACATGGAACACATGGAGGAGTGACATGGAGGATCGATGTGGAGGAGTAACAAGGAGGAGCGACATGGAGGATCGACATTGAGGAGTGGAATGGAGGAGCGACATGGAAGAGTGACATGGAGTAGCGACATGGTGGAGTTACATGGAGAAGTGACATATAGGATTGACATGGAGGAGTTACATGGAGGAGTGACGTGGAAGACAGGGAGGAATGACATGGAGGAGCGCAATAGAGGATTGACATGGAGCACATTGAGGAGCGAAATGGAGGAGCGACATGGAGGATAGACATGGAGGAGTGACATGGAGGATCGACATTGAGGAGTGGAATGGAGGAGCGACATGGAAGAGTGACATGGAGTAGCGACATGGTGGAGTTACATGGAGAAGTGACATATAGGATTGACATGGAGGAGTTACATGGAGGAGTGACGTGGAAGACAGGGAGGAATGACATGGAGGAGCGCAATAGAGGATCGACATGGAGCACATTGAGGAGTGAAATGGAGGAGCGACATGGAAGATAGACATGGAGGAGTGACATGGAGGATCGACATTGAGGAGTGGAATGAAGGAGCGACATGGGAGAGTGACATGGAGGAGCGACACGGAAGAGCGACATGAAGGATCTACATGGAGGAGCAACATCACGGAGCGACATGGAAGACTGACAACGAGGAGATACAGTCTGGAGGAACATGGTGGAGCGACATTCTGGAGTGACATGGAGGAGCAACATCACGGAGCGACATGGAAGACTGACAACGAGGAGATACAGTCTGGAGGAACATGGTGGAGCGACATTCTGGAGTGACATGGAGGAGCGACATTGAGGATCAACAAGGAGGAGCGACATTGAGGAGCAACATGGAGGACTGACATAGAGGATCAATATGGAGGAGTCGACATGAAGTATTGACAAGGAGGACCTACATGGAGGAGTGACATCCTACAGTTAAATTCTGGTGTGAAATTCTGGAGTGATATGTAGGATCTACATGGAGGATTGACATGGAGGATCGACATGGAGGAGCGACATAGAGTATCGACATGGAAGAGTATCAAGGTTGATCGACATGGAGAAGTGAAATGGAGGAGTGACATGGTAGAGATGGATGAGTGATATGGAGGAGAGACATGGAAGATCGACATGGAGGATCGACAGGTAGGAGTGACATGGAGGGGCGACATTCTGGAGTGACATGGAGGAGCGACATTCTGGAGGGACATGGAGGAGCGACATGGTGGAGTGATATGGAAAACATGGAGGAGTGACATGGAGGATCGACATTGAGCAGTGACATGGAGGAGTGAAAAAGAGGAGCGACATGGAGGAGTGATATGGAGGAGTGACATTTTGGAGGGACATTCTGGAGGGACATTCTGGAGTGACATTGATGAGAGATATGGAGGATTGACATAGAGGAGTAACATGAAGGATCTACATGGAGGAGCAACATAGGGGAGTGACATGGAAAACATGGAGCAGTGAAATGGAGGAGCAACATCGAGGATCGACATGGAGGATCGACATGAAGCAGTGACATGGAGGAGTGACATTGAGGATCGACATGGAGGAATGACATGGAGGATCGACATGGAGGAGCGACATTGAGGATCGACAATGAGGAGCGACATTGAGGAGCTACATGGAGGAGCTACATGGAGGAGCGACAGTGGAGGTCTCACAACGAGCAGCGACATTCTGGAGTGACATGGAGGAGCAACATTCTGGATTGACATGGAAGATCGACATGGAGGATTAACATGTAGGATCTAAATGGAGGAGTGACATGGAGGGTTGACATGGAGGAGCGATATGGAGGATCGACAAGGAGGAGCAATATTGAGGAGCAACGTGGAGGACTGACATGAAGTAGTGATATGGAAGACAGGGAGGAGTGACATGGAGGGTCGACATGGAGGAGTGACATGGAGGAGGAATATGGAGGAGTGACATTCTGGAGTGACATTCAGGAGGAACATTCTGGAGTGACATGGAGGTATCGACATTGAGTAGCAACATGAAGGAGCAACATGGAGGATTGACATGAAGGAGTGATATGGATGAGCAAGGAGGAGCAACACTGAGAATCAATATGAATAAGTTACATGGAGGAGCGACACATTGGAGTGACATGGAAGATATGATGTGCGACTTCACGGAGCGACATGGAGGTCTGACAACGAGGAGGTACATTCTGGAGGGACAGGGTGGAGCGACATGCTGGAGTGACATGGAGGAGCGACATTCTGGAGTGACATGTAAGATCAACATGGAGGAGTAACAAGTAGGATCTAAATGGAGGAGTGACATGGAGAATTGACATTTAAGAGCGATATGGAGGATCGACAAGGAGGAGCAACATTGAGGAGCAACATGGAGGACTGACATGGAGGAGCAACATGGCAGAGCGACTAGGGGGAGCTACATGGAGTAGCGACATCACGGAGCGACATGGAGGACTGACATGGAGGAGTGACATGGAGGAGTGATATGGAAGACAGGGAGGAGTGACATGGAGGGTCGACATGGAAGAGGAATATGGAGGAATGACATTCTGGAGTGACTTGCAGGAGGGACATTCTGGAGTGACATGGAGGTATCGACATCGAGTAGTGACATGGAGGAGTGACAAGAAGGAGCGACACAGAGGAGTGGCATGGAGGAGCGATATGGAGGATTAAGAAGGAGCCACATGGAGGATCAACATGTGTCGACATGGAAGACATGGAGGAGTGACATGGAGGATTGACTTGGAGGATCGACATGGATCAGTGACATGGAGGATCGACATGGCGGAGTTACATGCAGGACTGACATGGAAGAAAGGGAGGAGTGACATGGAGTGGCGACATGGAGGTGTGAAATAGAGGATCGACATGGAGGAGGTATATGGAGGAGTGACATTCTGGAGTGACTTTCTGGAGGGACATTCTGGAGTGACATGGAGGTATCGACATGGAGGAGTGACAAGGAGGAGTGATATAGAGGATCAACATAGAGGATTGCCATGGAAGGAGGGACATGGAGGAGTGACGTTCTGGAGTTAAATTCTGGAGAGACATTCTGGAGTGACATGGAGGAGCGGCAATCTGGGGTAACATGGAGGAGATACATTGATATGGAGGAGCAGGGACGAGAGACATAGAGGATCGACATGGAAAAGTCACATGGAGGAGCAACACGGAGGAGTGACATGGAGGAGCGACATGAAGGAGTGACATGGAGGAGCGACATGAAGGAGTGACATGGAGGAGGGACATGGAGGAGTGGCATTCTGGAGTGACATTCTTGAGGGACATTCTGGAGTGACATGGAGGAGTGACATGGAGGAGTAACATTCTGGAATTAATTTCTGGAGTGACATGGAGGAGCGACATTCTGGAGTGACATGGAGGAGCGACATTGAAGATCGACATGGAGGAGTAAAATATTAGATCCACATGGAGGAATGACATGGAGGATCGACAATGAGGAGCGACATTGAGGATCGACAATGAGGAGCGACATTAAGGAGCGACATTCTGGATGAATCTCTTGACCAACAAAATTTTCAATTGCAGGTGCTTAGCAGGAAATTGACCATAATTCATTGACCATTAGCAAATCATCATAAATCTTGGTAGATATCTTCAGTACATGTTTGGGAAGAGGCGTACCAAAGCGTTTTCCATTTGTCACATAAGGTGCGCCACAAATATCAGAAACTTGTATCGCAAGATCCGGTGGACAGAATTTTATCAAATTTGGTGCACATACTCTGGGGGCAAGTATTAACCAAGATCTATAGTGTCATATTGATCGGTGCATGTGGGCGTGGCCTATTTAGCATTTTATGCAAAATTATGCCTTTGCTCAATTTGCTGTGAGCTGGAATGAGCTAGAGACATGAGACTTGGTACCATAATGCCATAATGCTTTCACATAAAAGATGAAAACAATTGATCACATGGTGGCGCTATAACAATTTTCAAGGCCAGCCCCCTCACACCATAAGTCCTATTAATTTGAAATTTGACAGACATGTGCTGCTGAATGTGATCTAAAAAAAAGTCTCTTGGACCACGAAAGTCCACCAACTAAATTTTCCGCCATGTTGAATTTTTTGAAAAACACATTTTTGACATCTCCTCCTAAACCGTAAGTCTGATTGCTGGCATATTTTCTGCGAATCATTATTGGACCAGGCTCATCAAAGGTTGCATAAAGCTTGTTGATATGTTATTGTGTTGTGAAGATATTGACCAATTCATTTTTAAGGGGCGGGCTCAGCACGTCAATAGACCTAATTTCACAAGCCTTTGGCCCATCATCTCCAAACTTGCAGCATATGTTCACAAGAGTAGCGGAAACATCTGCTGAAAGTTTCATTCAAATCGGCCACTAGAGGGGCGCTTTGAGCGATATGCCGCCTGCGGCTTTAATTCATTTTAAATTGATATAACTATGTGGATGTGCAAATATGTTTTATATATTTCATGTTTATTCTTTTACAATGTAATTGTAACCTGTGTTGAAATGTACCACTATACGATCACAATGTAAAACTCTAGTTTTCATCACTAAGCCAAAGAATGCATTTCTCCTCCAGAAACACTGAAAAGTAGATTCATATGAAAAATGTGAAATTTCTTCACAGAAAAATATTCTTGCTTTGGAAACACACAAAAAAAGGATAAATATGAAAGGGAACACAGTTTTCCAAAATATAATATTATAGTTTTGGACTCCAGGCATCAAACTGTCAGTCTGAGCTGAATTCCATGTAACGCTAGTTTTCGCACTAAACTCGCTTAATATGTCTTTCTCATGCAAAACCACTCAGAAACGCATTTCTCCTCAAGAAACACTGAATAGTGCGTTTATATGAAGAATATGTGATTTATTTACAGAAACACATCTGTTATACTGGAAACATACAAAAAAGAGACAGAATATGAAAAGAATCATTGTTTTCTCAAACTTTACATTAGAATTCGCCGCCAAGTATCAAATCTTCATTTTGAGCTCAATTCTATGCAAAACTCTTGTTTTCATCACTAAACTCGCTTAATATGTCTTTCTTCTGCAAAACCACTCAGAAACGCATTTCTCCTCAACACTGAAAAGTGCATTTATAGGAAGAATATGTGATTTATTTACAGAAACACATCTGTTATAATGGAAACATACAAAAAAGAGACTGAATATGAAAAGAAACATTGTTTTCTCAAATTTTACATTAGAATTCGCTTCCAAGTATCAAATCTTCATTCTGAGCTCAATTCTATGCAAAACTCTTGTTTTCATCTCTAAACTCGCTTAATATGTCTTTCTCATGCAAAACCACTCAGGAACGCATTTCTCCTCAAGAAACACTGAAACGTGCGTTTATATGAAGAATATGTGATTTATTTACAGAAACACATCTGTTATACTGGAAACATACAAAAAAGAGACAGAATATGAAAAGAAACATTGTTTTCTCAAATTTTACATTAGAATTCGCTTCCAAGTATCAAATCTTCATTCTGAGCTCAATTCTATGCAAAACTCTTGTTTTCATCACTAAACTCGCTTAATATGTCTTTCTCATGCAAACCACTCAGGAACGCATTTCTCCTCAAGAAACACTGAAACGTGCGTTTATATGAAGAATATGTGATTTATTTACAGAAACACATCTGTTATACTGGAAACATACAAAAAAGAGACAGAATATGAAAAGAAACATTGTTTTCTCAAATTTTACATTAGAATTCGCTTCCAAGTATCAAATCTTCATTCTGAGCTCAATTCTATGCAAAACTCTTGTTTTCATCACTAAGCTCGCTTAATATGTCTTTCTCATGCAAAACCACTCAGGAACGCATTTCTCCTCAAGAAACACTGAAACGTGCGTTTATATGAAGAATATGTGATTTATTTACAGAAACACATCTGTTATACTGGAAACATACAAAAAGAGACAGAATATGAAAAGAAACATTGTTTTCTCAAATTTTACATTAGAATTCTCTTCCAAGTATCAAATCTTCATTCTGAGCTCAGTTCTATTAAAAACTCTTGTTTTCATCACTAAACTCGCTTAATATGTCTTTCTCACGCAAAAACCACTCAGAAACGCATTTCTCCTCAAGAAACACTGAAAAGTGCGTTTATAGGAAGAATATGTGATTTATTTACAGAAACACATCTGTTATAATGGAAACATACAAAAAAGAGACTGAATATGAAAAGAAACATTGTTTTCTCAAATTTTACATTAGAATTCGCTTCCAAGTATCAAATCTTCATTCTGAGCTCAATTCTATGCAAAACTCTTGTTTTCATCACTAAACTCGCTTAATATGTCTTTCTCATGAAAAACCACTCAGGAACGCATTTCTCTTCAAGAAACAATGAAAAGTGCGTTATATGAAAATGATTTGATGAATTTTGTTGAAGACAAGTCAAAGTATAGTTTTTCAAAAAATTTCATGAAAAAAAAGTTATAGTATAGCATTTTGAAATTTTTGGGAAAAAAATACAATATTGTATATGTCAGCGACACTGAAGATCGACATGGAGGAGCGACATTGAGGTCTCACAACGAGCACCGACATTCTGGAGTGACATGGAGGAGCGACATTCTGGATTGACATGGAAGATCGACATGGAGGATTAACATGTAGGATCTAAATGGAGGAGTGACATGGAGGGTTGACATGGAGAAGCGATATGGAGGATCGACAAGGAGGAGCAATATTGAGGAGCAACATGGAGGACTGACATGAAGTAGTGATATGGAAGACAGGGAGGAGTGACATGGAGGGTCGACATGGAGTAGTGACATGGAGGAGTGACAAGAAGGAGCGATACAGAGGAGTGACATGAAGGAGCAACATGAAGGATTGACATAGAGGTGTAACATGAAGGATCTGCATGGAGGAGCTACATGGAGGCGGTACATGGGGGAGTGAAATGGAAGATATGGAGGAGTGACAGGAGGAGCAACATGGAGGTGCGACATCACGGAGAGACAAGGAGGTCTGACAACGAGGAGGAACATTCTGGAGGGACAGGGTGGAGCGACATTCTGGAGTCACATTCTGGAGCGACATTCTGGAGTGACAATCTGGAGTGAAATTGATGAGAGATATGGAGATTGACATAAAGGAGTAACATCAGTTAGGAGTTAACATCAGGAGTAACAGTAGATCTACATGGAGGAGCTACATAGAGGAGGTACATGGGGGAATGACATGGAAGACATGGAGGCCTGACATGGTAGAACAACATTGAGCATCGAAATGGAGGGTTGACATGTAGCAGTGACATGGAGGAATGACAAGGAGGAGCGACATGGAGGAGTAACAAGGAGGAGCAACATCGAGCAGTGACATGGAAGAAAGGGAGGAGAGACAAGGAGGAGCGACATGGAGGAGCGAAGTAGAGGATCGACATGGAGGAGTGACTTGGAGGAGCGACATTCTGGAGTGACATGGAGGAGTGAAATGGAGGAGCAACATGGAATATCAACATGAAGGAGTGACATGGAAGATCGCCATGAAGGAGTGACATGGAGGAGCGACATGGAAGCGCGACATGGAGGATCGACATGGAGGAGTGACATGGAAGAGCGACATGGAAGAGCGACATGGAGGAGTGACTTGGAGGAGCGACATTCTGGAGTGACATGGAGGAGTGAAATGGAGGAGCAACATGGAATATCAACATGAAGGAGTGACATGGAAGATCGCCATGAAGGAGCGACATGGAGGAGCGACATGGAAGAGCGACATGGAAGAGCGACATGGAGGAGCTACATAGAGGTGCGACATCACGGAGCTTCATGGAGGGTCTGACAACGAGGAGGTACATTCTGGAGGGACAGGGTGGAGCGACATTCTGGAGTGACATTGAGGAGCGACATTGAGGATCAACAAGGAGGAGCGACATTGAGGAGCAACATGGAAGAGCGACATGGAGGAGCGACATGGAAGAGCGACATGGAAGAGCGACATGGAGGAGCGACATGGAAGAGCGACATGGAAGAGCGACATGGAGGAGCTACATAGAGGTGCGACATCACGGAGCTTCATGGAGGTCTGACAACGAGGAGGTACATTCTGGAGGGACAGGGTGGAAGCGACATTCTGGACGTGACATGAGGAGCGACCATTGAGGATCCAACAAGGAGGAGCGACATTGAGGAGCAAACATGGAGGACTCACATGGAGGATCAAAATGGAGGTGTAGACATGGAGTATTGACAAGGAGGACTACATGGTGAGTGAGTGTAAATCCCTACAGTTAAATTCTGAAGTGAAAATTCTGGAGTGATCTGTAGGATCTACATCGAGGATTGACATGGAAGAGCGACATGGAGGATCGACATGTAGAAGTGTAATTCCTGGAATTAAATCTGGTTTGACAGGGAACGAGCGAACATTCTGGTAGTGACATGGAGTTGCCGCCATGGTGGAGTGAAATGGAAGACATGGAGGAAGTGACATGGAGGATCGACATTGAGCCAGTGACATGGAGGAGTGACAAAGAGGAGCGACATGGAGTAGTGATATGAGGAGTGACATTTTGGAGGGACATTCTGGAGGGGACATTCTGGAAGTGACATTGATGAGAGATATGGAGGATTCACATAGAGGAGTAACATGAAGGATCTACATGGAGGAGCAACATAGGGGAGTGACATTGGAAAACATTGGAGCAGTGAAATGGAGGAGCAACATCGAGGATCGACATGGAGGATCGACATGAAGCAGTAACATGGAGGAATGACATTGAGGATCGACATTCTAGAGTGACATGGAGGAGATACATAGGGGAGTGACTTGGAAGACATCGAGGAGTGACATGGAGGAGCTACATGGAGGATAGACATGAAGGAGCGACATGGAGCAGTGATATGAGAGTGTGACATGGAAGAGCGACATGGAGGATCGACATGTAGGAGTGACATGGAGGAACGACGTGGAGGAGTGACATGGAGGAGTGATATGGAACAGGTCAGGAGTGACATGGAGGAGCGACATTGATGAGCTACATGGAGGAGGTACATAGGGGAGTGATATGGAAGACATGGAGGAGTGAAATGGGGGAGTGACATGGAAAATGGGGAGGATTGACCTGTAGGAGCAAAATGGAGGTGTTAAATTGAGGATGGACATGAGAAGTGATATGGAGGAAGTGACATTCTGGAGAGGCATTCTGGTTTGACATGGAGGAGTGACACGGGAGGATGGACCATAGAGGATTGACATGGAGGGAGGGACAGTGAGAGTGACATCTGGAGTAAATTCTGGCTTGACATTCTGGATTGACATAGAGGAGCAACATCCCAAGTGACATGGAGGAGTTTTATGGATGAGCAATTAGGAGCGACATGGAGGATCAAACCGGAGGAGTGACATGGAAGACATGGAGTGACATGGAGGATTGACATATGAGTAGTTGACTTGGAGTTGTGACAAGGAGGAGTGACATGAATGAGTAAGAAGGAGGAGCGACATGGAATATCAACATGAAGGAGTGACATGGAAGATCGACATTCTGGAGTGACATGGAGAAGGGGCATTCTGGTGTGACATGGAGGAGATACATGGAGGAGTGATATGGAGGAGCAGGGACGAGAGACATAGATGATCGACATGGAAAAGTCACATGGAGGAGTGTCAGGAGTGACATGGAACACATGGTGGAGTGACATTGAAGATCGACATTGAGGATCGAAATGGAGGATCGACATGAAACAGTGACATGGAGGAGTGACATGGAAGTGTGACATGGAGGACATGGAGGATCGACATGGAGGTGTGACATGGGGGAGCGACATGGTGGAGTGACTTGGAGGAGTGACATGTAGGTTGACATGGAGGAGTGACGTGGAAGACAGGGAGGAATGACATGGAGGAGCGCAATAGAGGACGACATGGAGTACATGTAGGAGTGAAATGGAGGAGCGACATGGAGGATCGACATGGAGGAGTGACATGGAGGATCGACATTGAGGAGTGGAATGGAGGAGCGACATGGAGGAGCTAAATAGAGGATCGACATGGAGGAGCGACATTCTGGAGTGACATGGAGGAGTGAAATGGAGGAGCGACATGGAAGATCGACATGAAGGAGTGACATGGAAGAGCGACATGGAAGATCGACATGAAGGAGTGACATGGTGGAGCTACATGGAAGAGCGACATGGAGGATCGACATGGAGGAGTGACATGGAAGAGCGACATGGAAGAGCGACATGGAGGAGCTACATGGAGGTGCGACATCACAGAGCGACATGGAGGTCTGATAACGAGGAGGGACAGGGTGGAGCGACATCCTGGAGTGACATGGAGGAGCGACATTCTGGAGTGACATGTAAGATCGACATGGAGGAGTAACAAGTAGGATCTAAATGGAGGAGTGACATGGAGGATTGACATGGAAGAGCAATATTGAGGCAACGTGGAGGACTGATATGAAGTAGTGATATGGAAGACAGGGAGTAGTGACATGGAGGAGGAATATGGAGGAATGACATTCTGGAGTGACATTCAAGAGGAACATTCTGGAGTGACATGGAGGTATCGACATTGAGTAGTGACATGAAGGAGCAACATGAAGGATTGACATAGAGGTGTAACATGAAGGATCTGCATGGAGGAGCTACATGGAGGAGTACATGGGGGAGTGAAATGGAAGACATGGAGGAGTGACATGGTGGAGAAACATGGAGGATCGAATTGGAGGATCGACATGGAGCAGTGACATAAAGGATTGACATGGAAGTGTGACATGGAAGAGTGACATGGAGGATCGACATGGAGGAGTGACATGGAGGAGTGACATGGAGGAGCGAACTGGAGGAGTTACATGGAGTAGTGACGTGGAAGACGGGAGGAATGACATGGAGGAGCGTAAAAGAGGATCGACATGGAGCAGTGACATGGGGGAGGGACATGGAGGATTAACAATCTGGAGTTAAATAATGAGTGACATTCTGGAGTGACATGGAGGAGCGACATTCTGGAGTGACATGGAGGAATGACATGAAGGAGTGATATGGAGGAGCAAGGAGAAGCGACACTGAGGATCGATATGAATAAGTTACATGGAGGAGCGACACATTGGAGTGACATGGAAGATATGGAGGAGTGACATGGAGGAGCAACATGGAGTATCGACATGGAGGATCAACATGGCAGAGCGACTAGGGGGAGCTACATGGAGTAGCGACATCACGGAGCGACATGGAGGACTGACATGGAGGAGTGACATGGAGGAGTGATATGGAAGACAGGGATGAGTGACATGGAGGGTCGACATGGAGGAGCAATATGGAGGAGTTACATGGAGAAGTGACATATAGGATTGACATGGAGGAGTTACATGGAGGAGTGACGTGGAAGACAGGGAGGAATGACATGGAGGAGCGCAATAGAGGATCGACATGGAGCACATTGAGGAGTGAAATGGAGGAGCAACATGGAGGATAGACATGGAGGAGTGACATGCAGGATCGACATTGAGGAGTGGAATGGAGGAGCGAAATGGAAGAGTGACATGGAGGAGCGACATGGAAGAGCAACATAGGGGAGTGACATGGAAAACATGGAGCAGTGAAATGGAGGAGCAACATCTAGGATCGACATGGAGGATCGACATGAAGCAGTGACATGGAGGAGTGACATTGAGAATCGACATGGAGGAATGACATGGAGCATCGACATGGAGGAGCGACATTGAGGATCGACTATGAGGAGCGACATTGAGGAGCTACATGGAGGAGCTACATGGAGGAGCGACATTGGAGGTCTCACAACGAGCAGCGACATTCTGGAGTGACATGGAGGAGCGACATTCTGGATTGACATGGAAGATCGACATGAGGATTAACATGTAGGATCTAAATGGAGGAGTGACATGGAGGGTTGACATGGAGGAGCGATATGGAGGATCGACAAGGAGGAGCATATTGAGGAGCAACGGGGAGGATGACATGAAGTAGTGATATGGAAGACAGGGAGAGGACATGGAGGTCGACATGGAGGATTGACATGAAGGAGTGATATGGAGGAGCAAGGAGGAGCAACATGAAGGATCTACATGGAGGAGCAACATAGGGGAGTGACATGGAAACATGGAGCAGTGAAATGGAGGAGCAACATCGAGGATCGACAGGAGGATCGACATGAAGCAGTAACATGGAGGAATGACATTGAGGATCGACATTCTAGAGTGACATGGAGGAGATACATGGGGGAGTGACTTGGAAGACATCGAGGAGTGACATGGAGGAGCTACATGGAGGATAGACATGAAGGAGAGACATGGAGCAGTGATATGAGAGTGTGACATGGAAGAGCGACATGGAGGATCGACATGTAGGAGTGACATGGAGGAACGACATGGAGTAGTGACATGGAGGAGTGATATGGAAGACAGGTAGGAGTGACATGGAGGAGCGACATTCTGGACTGACATTCTGGAGTGACATTGATGAGCTACATGGAGGAGGTACATAGGGGAGTGACATGGAAGACATGGAGGAGTGAAATGGGGTAGTGACATGGAAAATGGGGAGGATTGACCTGTAGGAGCAAAATGGATGTGTTAAACTCAGGATGGACATGGAGAAGTGATATGGAGGAGGGACATGGAGGAGTGACATTCTGGAGAGGCATTCTGGTTTGACATGGAGGAGTGACACGGAGGATGGACATAGAGGATTGACATGGAGGAGGGACATGGAGGAGTGACATTCTGGAGTTAAATTCTGGCTTGACATTCTGGATTGACATAGAGGAGCAACATTCCCAAGTGACATGGAGGAGTTTTATGGATGAGCAATTAGGAGCGACATGGAGGATCAAACCGGAGGAGTGACATGGAAGACATGGAGTGACATGGAGGATCGACATTGAGTAGTGACTTGGAGTTGTGACAAGGAGGAGTGACATGAAGGAGTAAGAAGGAGGAGCGACATGGAGGAGTGACATGGAGGATCGACATTCTGGAATGACATGGAGAAGGGGCATTCTGGTGTGACATGGAGGAGATACATGGAGGAGTGATATGGAGGAGCAGGGACGAGAGACATAGATGATCGACATGGAAAAGTCACATGGAGGAGTGTCAGGAGTGACATGGAACACATGGTGGAGTGACATTGAAGATCGACATTGAGGATCGAAATGGAGGATCGACATGAAACAGTGACATGGAGGAGTGACATGAAAGTGTGACATGGAGGAGTGACATGGAGGATCGACATGGAGGAGTGACATGGGGGAGCGACATGGAGGAGTGACGTGGAAGACAGTGAGGAATGACATGGAGGAGCGCAATAGAGGATCGACATGGAGCACATGGAGGAGTGGAAAGGAGGAGCGACATGGAGGATCGACATTGAGGAGTGGAATGGAGGAGCGACATGGAGGATTGACAGAATGGAGTAACATTGAAGATCGACATGGAAGAGTGACATGGAGGAGCGACATGGAAGAATGACATGGAGGAGCGACATGGAAGAGCAACATAGGGGAGTGACATGGAAAACATGGAGCAGTGAAATGGAGGAGCAACATCTAGGATCGACATGGAGGATCGACATGAAGCAGTGACATGGAGGAGTGACATTGAGAATCGACATGGAGGAATGACATGGAGGATCGACATGGAGGAGCGACATTGGAGGTCTCACAATGAGCAGCGACATTCTGGAGTGACATGGAGGAGCGACATTCTGGATTGACATGGAAGATCGACATGGAGGATTAACATGTAGGATCTAAATGGAGGAGTGACATGGAGGGTTGACATGGAGGAGCGATATGGAGGATCGACAAGGAGGAGCAATATTGAGGAGCAACGTGGAGGACTGACATGAAGTAGTGATATGGAAGACAGGGAGGAGTGACATGGAGGGTCGACATGGAGGAGTGACATGGAGGAGGAATATGGAGGAGTGACATTCTGGAGTGACATTCAGGAGGAACATTCTGGAGTGACATGGAGGTATCGACATTGAGTAGTGACATGAAGGAGCAACATGGAGGATTGACATGAAGGAGTGATATGGAGGAGCAAGGAGGAGCAACACTGAGAAGCGATATGAATAAGTTACATGGAGGAGCGACTCATTGGAGTGACATGGAAGATATGATGTGCGACTTCACGGAGCGACATGGAGGTCTGACAAGGAGGAGGTACATTCTGGAGGGACAGGGTGGAGCGACATGCTGGAGTGACATCGAGGAGCAACATTCTGGAGTGACATGTAAGATCGACATGGAGGAGTAACATGTAGGATCTAAATGGAGGAGTGACATAGAGAATTGACATTTAAGAACGATATGGAGGATCGACAAGGAGGAGCAACATTGAGGAGCAACATGGAGGACTGACATGGAGGAGCAACATGCAGAGCGACGAGGGGGAGCTACATGGAGTAGCGACATCACGGAGCGACATGGAGGAGTGACATGGAGGAGTGATATGGAAGACAGGGAGGAGTGACATGGAGGGTCGACATGGAGTAGGAATATGGAGGAATGACATTCTGAGTGACTTGCAGGAGGGATATTCTGGAGTGACATGGAGGTATCGACATTGAGTAGTGACATAGGTTGCATGAAGGATCGGCATGAGGAGTGACATGGAGGAGCGACATGGTGGAGCAACATGGAGGATCGAAATGGAGGATCGACATGAAACAGTGACATGGAGGAGTGACATGGAAGTGTGACATGGAGGAGTGACATGGAGTATCGACATGGTGGAGTTACATGGAGAAGTGACATATAGGATTGACATGGAGGAGTTACATGGAGGAGTGACGTGGAAGACAGGGAGGAGTGACATGGAGGAGCTACATGGAGGATCGACATGAAGGAGCGACATGGAGCAGTGATATGAGAGTGTGACATGGAAGAGTGACATGGAGGATCGGCATGTAGGAGTGACATGGAGGAACGACATGGAGGAGTGACATGGAAGACAGGTAGGAGTGACATGGAGGAGCGACATTCTGGAGTGACATTCTGGAGTGACATTGATGAGCTACATGGAGGAGGTACATAGGGGAGTGACATGGAAAATGGGGAGGATTGACATGTAGGAGCAAATGGAGGTGTTAAATTGAGGATGGACATGGAGAAGTGATATGGACGAGGGACATGGAGGAGTGATATTCTGGAGAGGCCTTCTGGTTTGACATGGAGGAGTGACACGGAGGATGGACATAGAGGTTTGACATGGAGGAAGGACATGGAGGAGTGACATTCTGGAGTTAAATTCTGGATTGACATTCTGGATTGACATAGAGGAGCAACATTCCCAAGTGACATGGAGGAGTTTTATGGATGAGCAATTAGGAGTGACATGGAAGATCGAACCGGAGGAGTGACCTGGAAGACATGGAGTGACATGGAGGATCGACATTGAGTAGTGACTTGGAGTAGTGACAAGGAGGAGTGACATGAAGGAAGTAAGAGTAAGAGGAGGAGCAACATGGAGGAGTGACATGGAGGATCGACATTCTGGAATGACATGGAGAAGCGGCATTCTGGTGTGACATGGAGGAGATACATGGAGGAGTGATATGGAGGAGCAGGGACGAGAGACATAGAGGATCGACATGGAAAAGTCACATGGAGGAGCAACACGGAGGAGTGACATGGAGGAGCGACATGGCGGAGTGACATGGAAGAGTAACATGGAGGCTTGACGTGGAAGACAGGGATTAGTGACATTGAGGAGCGAAATAGAGGATCAACATGAAGGAGTGACATGGAGGAGGGACATGGAGGAGTGGCATTCTGGAGTGACATTCTTGAGGGACATTCTGGAGTGACATGGAGGAGCGACATGGAGGAGGGACATGGAGGAGTAACATTCTGGAATTAATTTCTGGAGTGACATGGAGGAGCGACATTCTTGAGTGACATGGAGGAGCGACATATAGCATTGACATGGAGGAGTATCAAGGTTGATCAACATGGAGAAGTGACATGGAGGAGTGACATGGTAGAGATGGAGGAGTGACATGGAGGATCGACA
The DNA here is from genome assembly GCA_014673565.1 of Sebastes schlegelii. Classification (NCBI taxonomy): domain Eukaryota; kingdom Metazoa; phylum Chordata; class Actinopteri; order Perciformes; family Sebastidae; genus Sebastes; species Sebastes schlegelii. The sequence continues at coordinate 31,037,083 of CM025839.1, forward strand.
TGGAGGAGCGACATAGAGGTTTGACATGGAGGAGTATCAAGGTTGATCGACATGGAGAAGTAACATGGAGGAGTGACATGGTAGAGATGGAGGATCGACATGGAAGAGTGACATTCTGGAGTTATATCTGGATTGACATGGAGGAGCGACATTCTAGAGTTACATGGAGAAGTGACATGGTGGAGGGATATGGATGAGCAAGGAAGAGCGACATGGAGGATCAACATGTGTCGACATGGAACACATGGAGGAGTGACATGGAGGATCGATGTGGAGAGAGTAACAAGGAGGAGCGACATGGAGGATGATCGACATTGAGGAGTGGAATGGAGGAGCGACATGGAAGAGTGACATGGAGTAGCGACATGGTGGAGTTACATGGAGAAGTGACATATAGGATTGACATGGAGGAGTTACATGGAGGAGTGACGTGGAAGACGGGGAGGAATGACATGGAGGAGCGCAATAGAGGATTGACATGGAGCACATTGAGGAGCGAAATGGAGGAGCGACATGGAGGATAGACATGGAGGAGTGACATGGAGGATCGACATTGAGGAGTGGAATGGAGGAGCGACATGGAAGAGAGTGACATGGAGTAGCGACATGGTGGAGTTACATGGAGAAGTGACATATAGGATTGACATGGAGGAGTTACATGGAGGAGTGACGTGGAAGACAGGGAGGAATGACATGGAGGAGCGCAATAGAGGATCGACATGGAGCACATTGAGGAGTGAAATGGAGGAGCGACATGGAAGATAGACATGGAGGAGTGACATGGAGGATCGACATTGAGGAGTGGAATGGAGGAGCGACATGGGAGAGTGACATGGAGGAGCGACACGGAAGAGCGACATGAAGGATCTACATGGAGGAGCAACATCACGGAGCGACATGGAAGACTGACAACGAGGAGATACAGTCTGGAGGAACATGGTGGAGCGACATTCTGGAGTGACATGGAGGAGCAACATCACGGAGCGACATGGAAGACTGACAACGAGGAGATACAGTCTGGAGGAACATGGTGGAGCGACATTCTGGAGTGACATGGAGGAGCGACATTGAGGATCAACAAGGAGGAGCGACATTGAGGAGCAACATGGAGGACTGACATAGAGGATCAATATGGAGGAGTCGACATGAAGTATTGACAAGGAGGACCTACATGGAGGAGTGACATCCTACAGTTAAATTCTGGTGTGAAATTCTGGAGTGATATGTAGGATCTACATGGAGGATTGACATGGAGGATCGACATGGAGGAGCGACATAGAGTATCGACATGGAAGAGTATCAAGGTTGATCGACATGGAGAAGTGAAATGGAGGAGTGACATGGTAGAGATGGATGAGTGATATGGAGGAGAGACATGGAAGATCGACATGGAGGATCGACAGGTAGGAGTGACATGGAGGGGCGACATTCTGGAGTGACATGGAGGAGCGACATTCTGGAGGGACATGGGAGGAGCGACATGGTGGAGTTGATATGGAAAACATGGAGGAGAGTGACATGGAGGATCGACATTGAGCAGTGACATGGAGGAGTGAAAAAGAGGAGCGACATGGAGGAGTGATTGGAGGAGTGACATTTTGGAGGGACATTCTGGAGGGACATTCTGGAGTGACATTGATGAGAGATATGGAGGATTGACATAGAGGAGTAACATGAAGGATCTACATGGAGGAGCAACATAGGGGAGTGACATGGAAAACATGGAGCAGTGAAATGGAGGAGCAACATCGAGGATCGACATGGAGGATCGACATGAAGCAGTGACATGGAGGAGTGACATTGAGGATCGACATGGAGGAATGACATGGAGGATCGACATGGAGGAGCGACATTGAGGATTCGACTATGAGGAGCGACATTGAGGAGCTACATGGAGGAGCTACATGGAGGAGCGACATTGGAGGTCTCACAACGAGCAGCGACATTTCTGAGTGGACATGGGAGGAGCAACATTCTGGATTGACCATTGGAAGATCGACATGGAGATTAACATGTAGGATCTAAATGGAGGAGTGACATGGAGGGTTGACATGGAGGAGCGATATGGAGGATCGACAAGGAGGAGCAATATTGAGGAGCAACCGTGGAGGACTGACATGAAGTAGTGATATGGAAGACAGGGAGGAGTGACATGGAGGGTCGACATGGAGGAGTGACATGGGAGGAGGGAATATGGAGGCGTGACATTCTGGAGTGACATTCAGGAGGAACATTCTGGAGTGACATGGAGGTATCGACATTGAGTAGTGACATGAAGGAGCAGCAACATGGAGGATTGACATGAAGGAGTGATATGGATGAGCAAGGAGGAGCAACACTGAGAATCAATATGAATAAGTTACATGGAGGAGCGACACATTGGAGTGACATGGAAGATATGATGTGCGACTTCACGGAGCGGACATGAGGTCTGACAACGAGGAGGTACATTCTGGAGGGACAGGTGGAGCGACATGCTGGAGTGACATGGAGGAGCGACATTCTGGAGTGACATGTAAGATCAACATGGAGGAGTAACAAGTAGGATCTAAATGGAGGAGTGACATGGAGAATTGACATTTAAGAGCGATATGGAGGATCGACAAGGAGGAGCAACATTGAGGAGCAACATGGAGGACTGACATGGAGAGCAACATGGCAGAGCGACTAGGGGGAGCTACATGGAGTAGCGACCATCACGGAGCGACATGGAGGACTGACATGGAGGAGTGACATGGAGGAGTGATATGGAAGACAGGGAGGAGTGACATGGAGGGTCGACATGGAAGAGGAATATGGAGGAATGACATTCTGGAGTGACTTGCAGGAGGGACATTCTGGAGTGACATGGAGGTATCGACATCGAGTAGTGACATGGAGGAGTGACAAGAAGGAGCGACACAGAGGAGTGGCATGGAGGAGCGATATGGAGGATTAAGAAGGAGCCACATGGAGGATCGACATGTGTCGACATGGAAGACATGGAGGAGTGACATGGAGGATTGACTTGGAGGATCGACATGGATCAGTGACATGGAGGATCGACATGGCGGAGTTACATGCAGGACTGACATGGAAGAAAGGGAGGAGTGACATGGAGTGGCGACATGGAGGTGTGAAATAGAGGATCGACATGGAGGAGGTATATGGAGGAGTGACATTCTGGAGTGACTTTCTGGAGGGACATTCTGGAGTGACATGGAGGTATCGACATGGAGGAGTGACAAGGAGGAGTGATATAGAGGATCAACATAGAGGATTGCCATGGAAGGAGGGACATGGAGGAGTGACGTTCTGGAGTTAAATTCTGGAGAGACATTCTGGAGTGACATGGAGGAGCGGCAATCTGGGGGTAACATGGAGGAGATACATTGATATGGAGGAGCAGGGACGAGAGACATAGAGGATCGACATGGAAAAGTCACATGGAGGAGCAACACGGAGGAGCGACATGAAGGAGTGACATGGAGGAGCGACATGAAGGAGTGACATGGAGGAGGGACATGGAGGAGTGGCATTCTGGAGTGACATTCTTGAGGGACATTCTGGAGTGACATGGAGGAGGGACATGGAGGAGTAACATTCTGGAATTAATTTCTGGAGTGACATGGAGGAGCGACATTCTGGAGTGACATGGAGGAGCGACATTGAAGATCGACATGGAGGAGTAAAATATTAGATCCACATGGAGGAATGACATGGAGGATCGACAATGAGGAGCGACATTGAGGATCGACAATGAGGAGCGACATTAAGGAGCGACATTCTGGATGAATCTCTTGACCAACAAAATTTTCAATTGCAGGTGCTTAGCAGAAAATTGACCATAATTCATTGACCATTAGCAAATCATCATAAATCTTGGTAGATATCTTCAGTACATGTTTGGGAAGAGGCGTACCAAAGCGTTTTCCATTTGTCACATAAGGTGCGCCACAAATATCAGAAACTTGTATCGCAAGATCCGGTGGACAGAATTTTATCAAATTTGGTGCACATACTCTGGGGGCAAGTATTAACCAAGATCTATAGTGTCATATTGATCGGTGCATGTGGGCGTGGCCTATTTAGCATTTTATGCAAAATTATGCCTTTGCTCAATTTGCTGTGAGCTGGAATGAGCTAGAGACATGAGACTTGGTACCATAATGCCATAATGCTTTCACATAAAAGATGAAAACAATTGATCACATGGTGGCGCTATAACAATTTTCAAGGCCAGCCCCCTCACACCATAAGTCCTATTAATTTGAAATTTGACAGACATGTGCTGCTGAATGTGATCTAAAAAAAAGTCTCTTGGACCACGAAAGTCCACCAACTAAATTTTCCGCCATGTTGAATTTTTTGAAAAACACATTTTTGACATCTCCTCCTAAACCGTAAGTCTGATTGCTGGCATATTTTCTGCGAATCATTATTGGACCAGGCTCATCAAAGGTTGCATAAGCTTGTTGATATGTTATTGTGTTGTGAAGATATTGACCAATTCATTTTTAAGGGGCGGGCTCAGCACGTCAATAGACCTAATTTCACAAGCCTTTGGCCCATCATCTCCAAACTTGCAGCATATGTTCACAAGAGTAGCGGAAACATCTGCTGAAAGTTTCATTCAAATCGGCCACTAGAGGGGCGCTTTGAGCGATATGCCGCCTGCGGCTTTAATTCATTTTAAATTGATATAACTATGTGGATGTGCAAATATGTTTTATATATTTCATGTTTATTCTTTTACAATGTAATTGTAACCTGTGTTGAAATGTACCACTATACGATCACAATGTAAAACTCTAGTTTTCAATCACTAAGCCAAAGAATGCATTTCTCCTCCAGAAACACTGAAAAGTAGATTCATATGAAAAATGTGAAATTTCTTCACAGAAAAATATTCTTGCTTTGGAAACACACAAAAAAAGGATAAATATGAAAGGGAACACAGTTTTCCAAAATATAATATTATAGTTTTGGACTCCAGGCATCAAACTGTCAGTCTGAGCTGAATTCCATGTAACGCTAGTTTTCGCACTAAACTCGCTTAATATGTCTTTCTCATGCAAAACCACTCAGAAACGCATTTCTCCTCAAGAAACACTGAATAGTGCGTTTATATGAAGAATATGTGATTTATTTACAGAAACACATCTGTTATACTGGAAACATACAAAAAAGAGACAGAATATGAAAAGAATCATTGTTTTCTCAAACTTTACATTAGAATTCGCCGCCAAGTATCAAATCTTCATTTTGAGCTCAATTCTATGCAAAACTCTTGTTTTCATCACTAAACTCGCTTAATATGTCTTTCTTCTGCAAAACCACTCAGAAACGCATTTCTCCTCAACACTGAAAAGTGCATTTATAGGAAGAATATGTGATTTATTTACAGAAACACATCTGTTATAATGGAAACATACAAAAAAGAGACTGAATATGAAAAGAAACATTGTTTTCTCAAATTTTACATTAGAATTCGCTTCCAAGTATCAAATCTTCATTCTGAGCTCAATTCTATGCAAAACTCTTGTTTTCATCTCTAAACTCGCTTAATATGTCTTTCTCATGCAAAACCACTCAGGAACGCATTTCTCCTCAAGAAACACTGAAACGTGCGTTTATATGAAGAATATGTGATTTATTTACAGAAACACATCTGTTATACTGGAAACATACAAAAAAGAGACAGAATATGAAAAGAAACATTGTTTTCTCAAATTTTACATTAGAATTCGCTTCCAAGTATCAAATCTTCATTCTGAGCTCAATTCTATGCAAAACTCTTGTTTTCATCACTAAACTCGCTTAATATGTCTTTCTCATGCAAAACCACTCAGGAACGCATTTCTCCTCAAGAAACACTGAAACGTGCGTTTATATGAAGAATATGTGATTTATTTACAGAAACACATCTGTTATACTGGAAACATACAAAAAAGAGACAGAATATGAAAAGAAACATTGTTTTCTCAAATTTTACATTAGAATTCGCTTCCAAGTATCAAATCTTCATTCTGAGCTCAATTCTATGCAAAACTCTTGTTTTCATCACTAAGCTCGCTTAATATGTCTTTCTCATGCAAAACCACTCAGGAACGCATTTCTCCTCAAGAAACACTGAAACGTGCGTTTATATGAAGAATATGTGATTTATTTACAGAAACACATCTGTTATACTGGAAACATACAAAAAAGAGACAGAATATGAAAAGAAACATTGTTTTCTCAAATTTTACATTAGAATTCTCTTCCAAGTATCAAATCTTCATTCTGAGCTCAGTTCTATTAAAAACTCTTGTTTTCATCACTAAACTCGCTTAATATGTCTTTCTCACGCAAAACCACTCAGAAACGCATTTCTCCTCAAGAAACACTGAAAAGTGCGTTTATAGGAAGAATATGTGATTTATTTACAGAAACACATCTGTTATAATGGAAACATACAAAAAAGAGACTGAATATGAAAAGAAACATTGTTTTCTCAAATTTTACATTAGAATTCGCTTCCAAGTATCAAATCTTCATTCTGAGCTCAATTCTATGCAAAACTCTTGTTTTCATCACTAAACTCGCTTAATATGTCTTTCTCATGAAAAACCACTCAGGAACGCATTTCTCTTCAAGAAACAATGAAAAGTGCGTTTATATGAAAATGATTTGATGAATTTTGTTGAAGACAAGTCAAAGTATAGTTTTTCAAAAAATTTCATGAAAAAAAAGTTATAGTATAGCATTTTGAAATTTTTGGGAAAAAAATACAATATTGTATATGTCAGCGACACTGAAGATCGACATGGAGGAGCGACATTGAGGTCTCACAACGAGCACCGACATTCTGGAGTGACATGGAGGAGCGACATTCTGGATTGACATGGAAGATCGACATGGAGGATTAACATGTAGGATCTAAATGGAGGAGTGACATGGAGGGTTGACATGGAGAAGCGATATGGAGGATCGACAAGGAGGAGCAATATTGAGGAGCAACATGGAGGACTGACATGAAGTAGTGATATGGAAGACAGGGAGGAGTGACATGGAGGGTCGACATGGAGTAGTGACATGGAGGAGTGACAAGAAGGAGCGATACAGAGGAGTGACATGAAGGAGCAACATGAAGGATTGACATAGAGGTGTAACATGAAGGATCTGCATGGAGGAGCTACATGGAGGCGGTACATGGGGGAGTGAAATGGAAGATATGGAGGAGTGACAGGAGGAGCAACATGGAGGTGCGACATCACGGAGAGACAAGGAGGTCTGACAACGAGGAGGAACATTCTGGAGGGACAGGGTGGAGCGACATTCTGGAGTCACATTCTGGAGCGACATTCTGGAGTGACAATCTGGAGTGAAATTGATGAGAGATATGGAGATTGACATAAAGGAGTAACATCAGTTAGGAGTTAACATCAGGAGTAACAGTAGATCTACATGGAGGAGCTACATAGAGGAGGTACATGGGGGAATGACATGGAAGACATGGAGGCCTGACATGGTAGAACAACATTGAGCATCGAAATGGAGGGTTGACATGTAGCAGTGACATGGAGGAATGACAAGGAGGAGCGACATGGAGGAGTAACAAGGAGGAGCAACATCGAGCAGTGACATGGAAGAAAGGGAGGAGAGACAAGGAGGAGCGACATGGAGGAGCGAAGTAGAGGATCGACATGGAGGAGTGACTTGGAGGAGCGACATTCTGGAGTGACATGGAGGAGTGAAATGGAGGAGCAACATGGAATATCAACATGAAGGAGTGACATGGAAGATCGCCATGAAGGAGTGACATGGAGGAGCGACATGGAAGCGCGACATGGAGGATCGACATGGAGGAGTGACATGGAAGAGCGACATGGAAGAGCGACATGGAGGAGTGACTTGGAGGAGCGACATTCTGGAGTGACATGGAGGAGTGAAATGGAGGAGCAACATGGAATATCAACATGAAGGAGTGACATGGAAGATCGCCATGAAGGAGCGACATGGAGGAGCGACATGGAAGAGCGACATGGAAGAGCGACATGGAGGAGCTACATAGAGGTGCGACATCACGGAGCTTCATGGAGGTCTGACAACGAGGAGGTACATTCTGGAGGGACAGGGTGGAGCGACATTCTGGAGTGACATTGAGGAGCGACATTGAGGATCAACAAGGAGGAGCGACATTGAGGAGCAACATGGAAGAGCGACATGGAGGAGCGACATGGAAGAGCGACATGGAAGAGCGACATGGAGGAGCGACATGGAAGAGCGACATGGAAGAGCGACATGGAGGAGCTACATAGAGGTGCGACATCACGGAGCTTCATGGAGGTCTGACAACGAGGAGGTACATTCTGGAGGGACAGGGTGGAGCGACATTCTGGAGTGACATGGAGGAGCGACATTGAGGATCAACAAGGAGGAGCGACATTGAGGAGCAACATGGAGGACTCACATGGAGGATCAAAATGGAGGTGTAGACATGGAGTATTGACAAGGAGGACTTACATGGAGGAGTGAAATCCTACAGTTAAATTCTGAAGTGAAATTCTGGAGTGATATGTAGGATCTACATCGAGGATTGACATGGAAGATCGACATGGAGGATCGACATGTAGAAGTGTAATTCTGGAATTAAATCTGGTTGACATGGACGAGCGACATTCTGGAGTGACATGGAGTTGCGACATGGTGGAGTGAAATGGAAGACATGGAGGAGTGACATGGAGGATCGACATTGAGCAGTGACATGGAGGAGTGACAAAGAGGAGCGACATGGAGTAGTGATATGGAGGAGTGACATTTTGGAGGGACATTCTGGAGGGACATTCTGGAGTGACATTGATGAGAGATATGGAGGATTCACATAGAGGAGTAACATGAAGGATCTACATGGAGGAGCAACATAGGGGAGTGACATGGAAAACATGGAGCAGTGAAATGGAGGAGCAACATCGAGGATCGACATGGAGGATCGACATGAAGCACTAACATGGAGGAATGACATTGAGGATCGACATTCTAGAGTGACATGGAGGAGATACATAGGGGAGTGACTTGGAAGACATCGAGGAGTGACATGGAGGAGCTACATGGAGGATAGACATGAAGGAGCGACATGGAGCAGTGATATGAGAGTGTGACATGGAAGAGCGACATGGAGGATCGACATGTAGGAGTGACATGGAGGAACGACGTGGAGGAGTGACATGGAGGAGTGATATGGAAGACAGGTAGGAGTGACATGGAGGAGCGACATTGATGAGCTACATGGAGGAGGTACATAGGGGAGTGATATGGAAGACATGGAGGAGTGAAATGGGGGAGTGACATGGAAAATGGGGAGGATTGACCTGTAGGAGCAAAATGGAGGTGTTAAATTGAGGATGGACATGGAGAAGTGATATGGAGGAGTGACATTCTGGAGAGGCATTCTGGTTTGACATGGAGGAGTGACACGGAGGATGGACATAGAGGATTGACATGGAGGAGGGACATGGAGGAGTGACATTCTGGAGTTAAATTCTGGCTTGACATTCTGGATTGACATAGAGGAGCAACATTCCCAAGTGACATGGAGGAGTTTTATGGATGAGCAATTAGGAGCGACATGGAGGATCAAACCGGAGGAGTGACATGGAAGACATGGAGTGACATGGAGGATTGACATTGAGTAGTGACTTGGAGTTGTGACAAGGAGGAGTGACATGAATGAGTAAGAAGGAGGAGCGACATGGAATATCAACATGAAGGAGTGACATGGAAGATCGACATTCTGGAGTGACATGGAGAAGGGGCATTCTGGTGTGACATGGAGGAGATACATGGAGGAGTGATATGGAGGAGCAGGGACGAGAGACATAGATGATCGACATGGAAAAGTCACATGGAGGAGTGTCAGGAGTGACATGGAACACATGGTGGAGTGACATTGAAGATCGACATTGAGGATCGAAATGGAGGATCGACATGAAACAGTGACATGGAGGAGTGACATGGAAGTGTGACATGGAGGAGTGACATGGAGGATCGACATGGAGGTGTGACATGGGGGAGCGACATGGTGGAGTGACTTGGAGGAGTGACATGTAGGTTGACATGGAGGAGTGACGTGGAAGACAGGGAGGAATGACATGGAGGAGCGCAATAGAGGATCGACATGGAGTACATGTAGGAGTGAAATGGAGGAGCGACATGGAGGATCGACATGGAGGAGTGACATGGAGGATCGACATTGAGGAGTGGAATGGAGGAGCGACATGGAGGAGCTAAATAGAGGATCGACATGGAGGAGCGACATTCTGGAGTGACATGGAGGAGTGAAATGGAGGAGCGACATGGAAGATCGACATGAAGGAGTGACATGGAAGAGCGACATGGAAGATCGACATGAAGGAGTGACATGGAGGAGCTACATGGAAGAGCGACATGGAGGATCGACATGGAGGAGTGACATGGAAGAGCGACATGGAAGAGCGACATGGAGGAGCTACATGGAGGTGCGACATCACAGAGCGACATGGAGGTCTGATAACGAGGAGGGACAGGGTGGAGCGACATCCTGGAGTGACATGGAGGAGCGACATTCTGGAGTGACATGTAAGATCGACATGGAGGAGTAACAAGTAGGATCTAAATGGAGGAGTGACATGGAGGATTGACATGGAAGAGCAATATTGAGGAGCAACGTGGAGGACTGATATGAAGTAGTGATATGGAAGACAGGGAGTAGTGACATGGAGGAGGAATATGGAGGAATGACATTCTGGAGTGACATTCAAGAGGAACATTCTGGAGTGACATGGAGGTATCGACATTGAGTAGTGACATGAAGGAGCAACATGAAGGATTGACATAGAGGTGTAACATGAAGGATCTGCATGGAGGAGCTACATGGAGGAGGTACATGGGGGAGTGAAATGGAAGACATGGAGGAGTGACATGGTGGAGAAACATGGAGGATCGAATTGGAGGATCGACATGGAGCAGTGACATAAAGGATTGACATGGAAGTGTGACATGGAAGAGTGACATGGAGGATCGACATGGAGGAGTGACATGGAGGAGTGACATGGAGGAGCGAACTGGAGGAGTTACATGGAGTAGTGACGTGGAAGACAGGGAGGAATGACATGGAGGAGCGTAAAAGAGGATCGACATGGAGCAGTGACATGGGGGAGGGACATGGAGGATTAACAATCTGGAGTTAAATTAATGAGTGACATTCTGGAGTGACATGGAGGAGCGACATTCTGGAGTGACATGGAGGAATGACATGAAGGAGTGATATGGAGGAGCAAGGAGAAGCGACACTGAGGATCGATATGAATAAGTTACATGGAGGAGCGACACATTGGAGTGACATGGAAGATATGGAGGAGTGACATGGAGGAGCAACATGGAGTATCGACATGGAGGATCAACATGGCAGAGCGACTAGGGGGAGCTACATGGAGTAGCGACATCACGGAGCGACATGGAGGACTGACATGGAGGAGTGACATGGAGGAGTGATATGGAAGACAGGGATGAGTGACATGGAGGGTCGACATGGAGGAGCAATATGGAGGAGTTACATGGAGAAGTGACATATAGGATTGACATGGAGGAGTTACATGGAGGAGTGACGTGGAAGACAGGGAGGAATGACATGGAGGAGCGCAATAGAGGATCGACATGGAGCACATTGAAGAGTGAAATGGAGGAGCAACATGGAGGATAGACATGGAGGAGTGACATGCAGGATCGACATTGAGGAGTGGAATGGAGGAGCGAAATGGAAGAGTGACATGGAGGAGCGACATGGAAGAGCAACATAGGGGAGTGACATGGAAAACATGGAGCAGTGAAATGGAGGAGCAACATCTAGGATCGACATGGAGGATCGACATGAAGCAGTGACATGGAGGAGTGACATTGAGAATCGACATGGAGGAATGACATGGAGCATCGACATGGAGGAGCGACATTGAGGATCGACTGTGAGGAGCGACATTGAGGAGCTACATGGAGGAGCTACATGGAGGAGCGACATTGGAGGTCTCACAACGAGCAGCGACATTCTGGAGTGACATGGAGGAGCGACATTCTGGATTGACATGGAAGATCGACATGGAGGATTAACATGTAGGATCTAAATGGAGGAGTGACATGGAGGGTTGACATGGAGGAGCGATATGGAGGATCGACAAGGAGGAGCAATATTGAGGAGCAACGGGGAGGACTGACATGAAGTAGTGATATGGAAGACAGGGAGGAGTGACATGGAGGGTCGACATGGAGGATTGACATGAAGGAGTGATATGGAGGAGCAAGGAGGAGCAACATGAAGGATCTACATGGAGGAGCAACATAGGGGAGTGACATGGAAAACATGGAGCAGTGAAATGGAGGAGCAACATCGAGGATCGACATGGAGGATCGACATGAAGCAGTAACATGGAGGAATGACATTGAGGATCGACATTCTAGAGTGACATGGAGGAGATACATGGGGGAGTGACTTGGAAGACATCGAGGAGTGACATGGAGGAGCTACATGGAGGATAGACATGAAGGAGAGACATGGAGCAGTGATATGAGAGTGTGACATGGAAGAGCGACATGGAGGATCGACATGTAGGAGTGACATGGAGGAACGACATGGAGTAGTGACATGGAGGAGTGATATGGAAGACAGGTAGGAGTGACATGGAGGAGCGACATTCTGGACTGACATTCTGGAGTGACATTGATGAGCTACATGGAGGAGGTACATAGGGGAGTGACATGGAAGACATGGAGGAGTGAAATGGGGTAGTGACATGGAAAATGGGGAGGATTGACCTGTAGGAGCAAAATGGATGTGTTAAACTCAGGATGGACATGGAGAAGTGATATGGAGGAGGGACATGGAGGAGTGACATTCTGGAGAGGCATTCTGGTTTGACATGGAGGAGTGACACGGAGGATGGACATAGAGGATTGACATGGAGGAGGGACATGGAGGAGTGACATTCTGGAGTTAAATTCTGGCTTGACATTCTGGATTGACATAGAGGAGCAACATTCCCAAGTGACATGGAGGAGTTTTATGGATGAGCAATTAGGAGTGACATGGAAGATCGAACCGGAGGAGTGACCTGGAAGACATGGAGTGACATGGAGGATCGACATTGAGTAGTGACTTGGAGTAGTGACAAGGAGGAGTGACATGAAGGAGTAAGAAGGAGGAGCGACATGGAGGAGTGACATGGAGGATCGACATTCTGGAATGACATGGAGAAGCGGCATTCTGGTGTGACATGGAGGAGATACATGGAGGAGTGATATGGAGGAGCAGGGACGAGAGACATAGAGGATCGACATGGAAAAGTCACATGGAGGAGCAACACGGAGGAGTGACATGGAGGAGCGACATGGCGGAGTGACATGGAAGAGTAACATGGAGGCTTGACGTGGAAGACAGGGATTAGTGACATTGAGGAGCGAAATAGAGGATCAACATGAAGGAGTGACATGGAGGAGGGACATGGAGGAGTGGCATTCTGGAGTGACATTCTTGAGGGACATTCTGGAGTGACATGGAGGAGCGACATGGAGGAGGGACATGGAGGAGTAACATTCTGGAATTAATTTCTGGAGTGACATGGAGGAGCGAAATTCTTGAGTGACATGGAGGAGCGACATATAGCATTGACATGGAGGAGTATCAAGGTTGATCAACATGGAGAAGTGACATGGAGGAGTGACATGGTAGAGATGGAGGAGTGACATGGAGGATCGACATGGAGAAGCGACATAGAGGTTTGACATGGAGGCGTATCAAGGTTGATCGACATGGAGAAGTAACATGGAGGAGTGACATGGTAGAGATGGAGGATCGACATGGAAGAGTGACATTCTGGAGTTATATCTGGATTGACATGGAGGAGCGACATTCTAGAGTTACATGGAGAAGTGACATGGTGGAGGGATATGGATGAGCAAGGAAGAGCGACATGGAGGATCAACATGTGTCGACATGGAACACATGGAGGAGTGACATGGAGGATCGATGTGGAGGAGTAACAAGGAGGAGCGACATGGAGGATCGACATTGAGGAGTGGAATGGAGGAGCGACATGGAAGAGTGACATGGAGTAGCGACATGGTGGAGTTACATGGAGAAGTGACATATAGGATTGACATGGAGGAGTTACATGGAGGAGTGACGTGGAAGACAGGGAGGAATGACATGGAGGAGCGCAATAGAGGATTGACATGGAGCACATTGAGGAGCGAAATGGAGGAGCGACATGGAGGATAGACATGGAGGAGTGACATGGAGGATCGACATTGAGGAGTGGAATGGAGGAGCGACACGGAAGAGTGACATGGAGTAGCGACATGGTGGAGTTACATGGAGAAGTGACATATAGGATTGACATGGAGGAGTTACATGGAGGAGTGACGTGGAAGACAGGGAGGAATGACATGGAGGAGCGCAATAGAGGATCGACATGGAGCACATTGAGGAGTGAAATGGAGGAGCGACATGGAAGATAGACATGGAGGAGTGACATGGAGGATCGACATTGAGGAGTGGAATGGAGGAGCGACATGGGAGAGTGACATGGAGGAGCGACACGGAAGAGCGACATGAAGGATCTACATGGAGGAGCAACATCACGGAGCGACATGGAAGACTGACAACGAGGAGATACAGTCTGGAGGAACATGGTGGAGCGACATTCTGGAGTGACATGGAGGAGCAACATCACGGAGCGACATGGAAGACTGACAACGAGGAGATACAGTCTGGAGGAACATGGTGGAGCGACATTCTGGAGTGACATGGAGGAGCGACATTGAGGATCAACAAGGAGGAGCGACATTGAGGAGCAACATGGAGGACTGACATAGAGGATCAATATGGAGGAGTCGACATGAAGTATTGACAAGGAGGACCTACATGGAGGAGTGACATCCTACAGTTAAATTCTGGTGTGAAATTCTGGAGTGATATGTAGGATCTACATGGAGGATTGACATGGAGGATCGACATGGAGGAGCGACATAGAGTATCGACATGGAAGAGTATCAAGGTTGATCGACATGGAGAAGTGAAATGGAGGAGTGACATGGTAGAGATGGATGAGTGATATGGAGGAGAGACATGGAAGATCGACATGGAGGATCGACAGGTAGGAGTGACATGGAGGGGCGACATTCTGGAGTGACATGGAGGAGCGACATTCTGGAGGGACATGGAGGAGCGACATGGTGGAGTGATATGGAAAACATGGAGGAGTGACATGGAGGATCGACATTGAGCAGTGACATGGAGGAGTGAAAAAGAGGAGCGACATGGAGGAGTGATATGGAGGAGTGACATTTTGGAGGGACATTCTGGAGGGACATTCTGGAGTGACATTGATGAGAGATATGGAGGATTGACATAGAGGAGTAACATGAAGGATCTACATGGAGGAGCAACATAGGGGAGTGACATGGAAAACATGGAGCAGTGAAATGGAGGAGCAACATCGAGGATCGACATGGAGGATCGACATGAAGCAGTGACATGGAGGAGTGACATTGAGGATCGACATGGAGGAATGACATGGAGGATCGACATGGAGGAGCGACATTGAGGATCGACAATGAGGAGCGACATTGAGGAGCTACATGGAGGAGCTACATGGAGGAGCGACAGTGGAGGTCTCACAACGAGCAGCGACATTCTGGAGTGACATGGAGGAGCGACCTTCTGGATTGACATGGAAGATCGACATGGAGGATTAACATGTAGGATCTAAATGGAGGAGTGACATGGAGGGTTGACATGGAGGAGCGATATGGAGGATCGACAAGGAGGAGCAATATTGAGGAGCAACGTGGAGGACTGACATGAAGTAGTGATATGGAAGACAGGGAGGAGTGACATGGAGGGTCGACATGGAGGAGTGACATGGAGGAGGAATATGGAGGAGTGACATTCTGGAGTGACATTCAGGAGGAACATTCTGGAGTGACATGGAGGTATCGACATTGAGTAGTGACATGAAGGAGCAACATGGAGGATTGACATGAAGGAGTGATATGGATGAGCAAGGAGGAGCAACACTGAGAATCAATATGAATAAGTTACATGGAGGAGCGACACATTGGAGTGACATGGAAGATATGATGTGCGACTTCACGGAGCGACATGGAGGTCTGACAACGAGGAGGTACATTCTGGAGGGACAGGGTGGAGCGACATGCTGGAGTGACATGGAGGAGCGACATTCTGGAGTGACATGTAAGATCAACATGGAGGAGTAACAAGTAGGATCTAAATGGAGGAGTGACATGGAGAATTGACATTTAAGAGCGATATGGAGGATCGACAAGGAGGAGCAACATTGAGGAGCAACATGGAGGACTGACATGGAGGAGCAACATGGCAGAGCGACTAGGGGGAGCTACATGGAGTAGCGACATCACGGAGCGACATGGAGGACTGACATGGAGGAGTGACATGGAGGAGTGATATAGAAGACAGGGAGGAGTGACATGGAGGGTCGACATGGAAGAGGAATATGGAGGAATGACATTCTGGAGTGACTTGCAGGAGGGACATTCTGGAGTGACATGGAGGTATCGACATCGAGTAGTGACATGGAGGAGTGACAAGAAGGAGCGACACAGAGGAGTGGCATGGAGGAGCGATATGGAGGATTAAGAAGGAGCCACATGGAGGATCGACATGTGTCGACATGGAAGACATGGAGGAGTGACATGGAGGATTGACTTGGAGGATCGACATGGATCAGTGACATGGAGGATCGACATGGCGGAGTTACATGCAGGACTGACATGGAAGAAAGGGAGGAGTGACATGGAGTGGCGACATGGAGGTGTGAAATAGAGGATCGACATGGAGGAGGTATATGGAGGAGTGACATTCTGGAGTGACTTTCTGGAGGGACATTCTGGAGTGACATGGAGGTATCGACATGGAGGAGTGACAAGGAGGAGTGATATAGAGGATCAACATAGAGGATTGCCATGGAAGGAGGGACATGGAGGAGTGACGTTCTGGAGTTAAATTCTGGAGAGACATTCTGGAGTGACATGGAGGAGCGGCAATCTGGGGTAACATGGAGGAGATACATTGATATGGAGGAGCAGGGACGAGAGACATAGAGGATCGACATGGAAAAGTCACATGGAGGAGCAACACGGAGGAGCGACATGAAGGAGTGACATGGAGGAGCGACATGAAGGAGTGACATGGAGGAGGGACATGGAGGAGTGGCATTCTGGAGTGACATTCTTGAGGGACATTCTGGAGTGACATGGAGGAGTGACATGGAGGAGTAACATTCTGGAATTAATTTCTGGAGTGACATGGAGGAGCGACATTCTGGAGTGACATGGAGGAGCGACATTGAAGATCGACATGGAGGAGTAAAATATTAGATCCACATGGAGGAATGACATGGAGGATCGACAATGAGGAGCGACATTGAGGATCGACAATGAGGAGCGACATTAAGGAGCGACATTCTGGATGAATCTCTTGACCAACAAAATTTTCAATTGCAGGTGCTTAGCAGGAAATTGACCATAATTCATTGACCATTAGCAAATCATCATAAATCTTGGTAGATATCTTCAGTACATGTTTGGGAAGAGGCGTACCAAAGCGTTTTCCATTTGACACATAAGGTGCGCCACAAATATCAGAAACTTGTATCGCAAGATCCGGTGGACAGAATTTTATCAAATTTGGTGCACATACTCTGGGAGCAAGTATTAACCAAGATCTATAGTGTCATATTGATCGGTGCATGTGGGCGTGGCCTATTTAGCATTTTATGCAAAATTATGCCTTTGCTCAATTTGCTGTGAGCTGGAATGAGCTAGAGACATGAGACTTGGTACCATGATGCCATAATGCTTTCACATAAAAGATGAAAACAATTGATCACATGGTGGCGCTATAACAATTTTCAAGGCCAGCCCCCTCACACCATAAGTCCTATTAATTTGAAATTTGACAGACATGTGCTGCTGAATGTGATCTAAAAAAAAGTCTCTTGGACCACGAAAGTCCACC
This sequence comes from Sebastes schlegelii, assembly GCA_014673565.1. Classification (NCBI taxonomy): domain Eukaryota; kingdom Metazoa; phylum Chordata; class Actinopteri; order Perciformes; family Sebastidae; genus Sebastes; species Sebastes schlegelii. The sequence goes on from CM025839.1 coordinate 31,055,129, forward strand.
AACTAAATTTTCCGCCATGTTGAATTTTTTGAAAAACACATTTTTGACATCTCCTCCTAAACCGTAAGTCTGATTGCTGGCATATTTTCTGCGAATCATTATTGGACCAGGCTCATCAAAGGTTGCATAAAGCTTATTGATATGTTATTGTGTTGTGAAGATATTGACCAATTCATTTTTAAGGGGCGGGCTCAGCACGTCAATAGACCTAATTTCACAAGCCTTTGGCCCATCATCTCCAAACTTGCAGCATATGTTCACAAGAGTAGCGGAAACATCTGCTGAAAGTTTCATTCAAATCGGCCACTAGAGGGGCGCTTTGAGCGATATGCCGCCTGCGGCTTTAATTCATTTTAAATTGATATAACTATGTGGATGTGCAAATATGTTTTATATATTTCATGTTTATTCTTTTACAATGTAATTGTAACCTGTGTTGAAATGTACCACTATACGATCACAATGTAAAACTCTAGTTTTCATCACTAAGCCAAAGAATGCATTTCTCCTCCAGAAACACTGAAAAGTAGATTCATATGAAAAATGTGAAATTTCTTCACAGAAAAATATTCTTGCTTTGGAAACACACAAAAAAAGGATGAATATGAAAGGGAACACAGTTTTCCAAAATATAATATTATAGTTTTGGACTCCAGGCATCAAACTGTCAGTCTGAGCTGAATTCCATGTAACGCTAGTTTTCGCACTAAACTCGCTTAATATGTCTTTCTCATGCAAAACGACTCAGAAACGCATTTCTCCTCAAGAAACACTGAAAAGTGCGTTTATATGAAGAATATGTGATTTATTTACAGAAACACATCTGTTATACTGGAAACATACAAAAAAGAGACAGAATATGAAAAGAATCATTGTTTTCTCAAACTTTACATTAGAATTCGCCGCCAAGTATCAAATCTTCATTTTGAGCTCAATTCTATGCAAAACTCTTGTTTTCATCACTAAACTCGCTTAATATGTCTTTCTTCTGCAAAACCACTCAGAAACGCATTTCTCCTCAAGAAACACTGAAAAGTGCATTTATAGGAAGAATATGTGATTTATTTACAGAAACACATCTGTTATAATGGAAACATACAAAAAAGAGACTGAATATGAAAAGAAACATTGTTTTCTGAAATTTTACATTAGAATTCGCTTCCAAGTATCAAATCTTCATTCTGAGCTCAATTCTATGCAAAACTCTTGTTTTCATCTCTAAACTCGCTTAATATGTCTTTCTCATGCAAAACCACTCAGGAACGCATTTCTCCTCAAGAAACACTGAAACGTGCGTTTATATGAAGAATATGTGATTTATTTACAGAAACACATCTGTTATACTGGAAACATACAAAAAAGAGACAGAATATGAAAAGAAACATTGTTTTCTCAAACTTTACATTAGAATTCGCTTCCAAGTATCAAATCTTCATTCTGAGCTCAATTCTATGCAAAACTCTTGTTTTCATCACTAAACTCGCTTAATCTGTCTTTCTCATGCAAAACCACTCAGGAACGCATTTCTCCTCAAGAAACACTGAAACGTGCGTTTATATGAAGAATATGTGATTTATTTACAGAAACACATCTGTTATACTGGAAACATACAAAAAAGAGACAGAATATGAAAAGAAACATTGTTTTCTCAAATTTTACATTAGAATTCGCTTCCAAGTATCAAATCTTCATTCTGAGCTCAATTCTATGCAAAACTCTTGTTTTCATCACTAAGCTCGCTTAATATGTCTTTCTCATGCAAAACCACTCAGGAACGCATTTCTCCTCAAGAAACACTGAAACGTGCGTTTATATGAAGAATATGTGATTTATTTACAGAAACACATCTGTTATACTGGAAACATACAAAAAAGAGACAGAATATGAAAAGAAACATTGTTTTCTGAAATTTTACATTAGAATTCGCTTCCAAGTATCAAATCTTCATTCTGAGCTCAATTCTATGCAAAACTCTTGTTTTCATCTCTAAACTCGCTTAATATGTCTTTCTCATGCAAAACCACTCAGGAACGCATTTCTCCTCAAGAAACAATGAAAAGTGCGTTTATATGAAAATGATTTGATGAATTTTGTTGAAGACAAGTCAAAGTATAGTTTTTCAAAAAATTTCATGAAAAAAAAGTTATAGTATAGCATTTTGAAATTTTTGGGAAAAAAATACAATATTGTATATGTCAGCGACACTGAAGATCGACATGGAGGAGCGACATTGAGGTCTCACAACGAGCACCGACATTCTGGAGTGACATGGAGGAGCGACATTCTGGATTGACATGGAAGATCGACATGGAGGATTAACATGTAGGATCTAAATGGAGGAGTGACATGGAGAAGCGATATGGAGGATCGACAAGGAGGAGCAATATTGAGGAGCAACATGGAGGACTGATATGAAGTAGTGATATGGAAGACAGGGAGGAGTGACATGGAGGGTCGACATGGAGTAGTGACATGGAGGAGTGACAAGAAGGAGCGATACAGAGGAGTGACATGAAGGAGCAACATGAAGGATTGACATAGAGGTGTAACATGAAGGATCTGCATGGAGGAGCTACATGGAGGCGGTACATGGGGGAGTGAAATGGAAGATATGGAGGAGTGACAGGAGGAGCAACATGGAGGTCATCACGGAGAGACAAGGAGGTCTGACAACGAGGAGGAACATTCTGGAGGGACAGGGTGGAGCGACATTCTGGAGTCACATTCTGGAGCGACATTCTGGAGTGACAATCTGGAGTGAAATTGATGAGAGATATGGAGATTGATATAAAGGAGTAACATCAGTTAGGAGTTAACATCAGGAGTAACAGTAGATCTACATGGAGGAGCTACATAGAGGCGGTACATGGGGGAATGACATGGAAGACATGGAGGCCTGACATGGTAGAACAACATTGAGGATCGAAATGGAGGGTTGACATGTAGCAGTGACATGGAGGAATGACAAGGAGGAGCGACATGGAGGAGTAACAAGGAGGAGCAACATCGAGCAGTGACATGGAAGAAAGGGAGGAGAGACAAGGAGGAGCGACATGGAGGAGCGAAGTAGAGGATCGACATGGAGGAGTGACTTGGAGGAGCGACATTCTGGAGTGACATGGAGGAGTGAAATGGAGGAGCAACATGGAATATCAACATGAAGGAGTGACTTGGAAGATCGCCATGAAGGAGTGACATGGAGGAGCGACATGGAAGCGCGACATGGAGGATCGACATGGAGGAGTGACATGGAAGAGCGACATGGAAGAGCGACATGGAGGAGCGACATGGAAGAGCGACATGGAGGAGCTACATAGAGGTGCGACATCACGGAGCTTCATGGAGGTCTGACAACGAGGAGGTACATTCTGGAGGGACAGGGTGGAGCGACATTCTGGAGTGACATAGAGGAGCGACATTGAGGATCAACAAGGAGGAGCGACATTGAGGAGCAACATGGAGGACTCACATGGAGGATCAAAATGGAGGTGTAGACATGGAGTATTGACAAGGAGGACTTACATGGAGGAGTGAAATCCTACAGTTAAATTCTGAAGTGAAATTCTGGAGTGATATGTAGGATCTACATCGAGGATTGACATGGAAGATCGACATGGAGGATCGACATGTAGGAGTGTAATTCTGGAATTAAATCTGGTTGACATGGAGGAGCGACACATTGGAGTGACATGTAAGATATGGAGGAGTGACATGGAGGAGCAACATGGAGTATCGACATGGAGGATCAACATGGTAGAGCGACTAGGGGGAGCTAAATGGAGTAGCGACATCACGGAGCGACATGGAGGACTGACATGGAGGAGTGACATGGAGGAGTGATATGGAAGACAGGGAGGAGTGACATGGAGAGTCGACATGGAGGAGCAATATGGAGGAGTTACATGGAGAAGTGACATATAGGATTGACATGGAGGAGTTACATGGAGGAGTGACGTGGAAGACAGGGAAGAATGACATGGAGGAGCGCAATAGAGGATCGACATGGAGCACATTGATGAGTGAAATGGAGGAGCAACATGGAGGATAGACATGGAGGAGCGACATGGAAGAGCAACATAGGGGAGTGACATGGAAAACATGGAGCAGTGAAATGGAGGAGCAACATCTAGGATCGACATGGAGGATCGACATGAAGCAGTGACATGGAGGAGTGACATTGAGAATCGACATGGAGGAATGACATGGAGGAATGACATGGAGGAGCGACATTGAGGATCGACAATGAGGAGCGACATTGAGGAGCTACACGGAGGAGCTACATGGAGGAGCGACAGTGGAGGTCTCACAACGAGCAGCGACATTCTGGAGTGACATGGAGGAGCGACATTCTGGATTGACATGGAAGATCGACATGGAGGATTAACATGTAGGATCGAAATGGAGGAGTGACATGGAGGGTTGACATGGAGGAGCGATATGGAGGATCGACAAGGAGGAGCAATATTGAGGAGCAACGTGGAGGACTGACATGAAGTAGTGATATGGAAGACAGGGAGGAGTGACATGGAGGGTCGACATGGAGGAGTGACATGGAGGAGGAATATGGAGGAGTGACATTCTGGAGTGACATTCAGGAGGAACATTCTGGAGTGACATGGAGGTATCGACATTGAGGATCGACATTCTAGAGTGACATGGAGGAGATACATGGGGGAGTGACTTGGAAGACATCGAGGAGTGACATGGAGGAGCTACATGGAGGATCGACATGGAGGATCGACATGAAGCAGTAACATGGAGGAATGACATTGATGAGCTACATGGAGGAGCAACATAGGGGAGTGACATGGAAAACATGGAGCAGTGAAATGGAGGAGCAACATCGAGGATCGACATGGAGGATCGACATGAAGCAGTAACATGGAGGAATGACATTGAGGATCGACATTCTAGAGTGACATGGAGGAGATACATGGGGGAGTGACTTGGAAGACATCGAGGAGTGACATGGAGGAGCTACATGGAGGATAGACATGAAGGAGCGACATGGAGCAGTGATATGAGAGTGTGACATGGAAGAGCGACATGGAGGATCGACATGTAGGAGTGACATGGAGGATCGACATTGAGCAGTGACATGGAGGCGTGACACAGAGGAGCGACATGGAGTAGTGATATGGAGTAGTGACATTTTGGAGGGACATTCTGGAGGGACATTCTGGAGTGACATTGATGAGAGATATGGAGGATTCACATAGAGGAGTAACATGAAGGATCTACATGGAGGAGCAACATAGGGGAGTGACATGGAAAACATGGAGCAGTGAAATGGAGGAGCAACATCGAGGATCGACATGGAGGATCGACATGAAGCAGTAACATGGATGAATGACATTGAGGATCGACATTCTAGAGTGACATGGAGGAGATACATAGGGGAGTGACTTGGAAGACATGGAGGAGTGACATGGAGGAGCTACATGGAGCAGTGATATGAGAGTGTGACATGGAAGAGCGACATGGAGGATCGACATGTAGGAGTGACTTGGAGGAACGACATGGAGGAGTGACATGGAGGAGTGATATGGAAGACAGGTAGGAGTGACATGGAGGAGCGACATTCTGGACTGACATTCTGGAGTGACATTGATGAGCTACATGGAGGAGGTACATAGGGGAGTGACATGGAAGACATGGAGGAGTGAAATAGGGGAGTGACATGGAAAATGGGGAGGATTGACCTGTAGGAGCAAAATGGAGGTGTTAAATTGAGGATGGACATGGAGAAGTGATATGGAGGAGTGACATTCTGGAGAGGCATTCTGGTTTGACATGGAGGAGTGACACGGAGGATGGACATAGAGGATTGACATGGAGGAGGGACATGGAGGAGTGACATTCTGGAGTTAAATTCTGGCTTGACATTCTGGATTGACATAGAGGAGCAACATTCCCAAGTGACATGGAGGAGTTTTAAGGATGAGCAATTAGGAGCGACATGGAGGATCAAACCGGAGGAGTGACATAGAAGACATGGAGTGACATGGAGGATTGACATTGAGTAGTGACTTGGAGTTGTGACAAGGAGGAGTGACATGAAGGCGTAAGAAGGAGGAGCGACATGGAATATCAACATGAAGGAGTGACATGGAAGATCGACATTCTGGAGTGACATGGAGAAGGGGCATTCTGGTGTGACATGGAGGAGATACATGGAGGAGTGATATGGAGGAGCAGGGACGAGAGACATAGATGATCGACATGGAAAAGTCACATGGAGGAGTGTCAGGAGTGACATGGAACACATGGTGGAGTGACATTGAAGATCGACATTGAGGATCGAAATGGAGGATCGACATGAAACAGTGACATGGAGGAGTGACATGGAAGTGTGACATGGAGGAGTGACATGGAGGATCGACATGGAGGAGTGACATGGGGGAGCGACATGGTGGAGTGACTTGGAGGAGTGACATGTAGGTTGACATGGAGGAGTGACGTGGAAGACAGGGAGGAATGACATGGAGGAGCGAAATAGAGGATCGACATGGAGTACATGTAGGAGTGAAATGGAGGAGCGACATGGAGGATCGACATGGAGGAGTGACATGGAGGATCGACATTGAGGAGTGGAATGGAGGAGCGACATGGAGGAGCTAAATAGAGGATCGACATGGAGGAGCGACATTCTGGAGTGACATGGAGGAGTGAAATGGAGGAGCGACATGGAAGATCGACATGAAGGAGTGACATGGAAGAGCGACATGGAAGATCGACATGAAGGAGTGACATGGAGGAGCTACATGGAAGAGCGACATGGAGGATCGACATGGAGGAGTGACATGGAAGATCGACATGAAGGAGTGACATGGAGGAGCTACATGGAAGAGCGACATGGAGGATCGACATGGAGGAATGACATGGAGGATTGACATGGAAGAGCAATATTGAGGAGCAACGTGGAGGACTGATATGAAGTAGTGATATGGAAGACAGGGAGTAGTGACATGGAGGAGGAATATGGAGGAATGACATTCTGGAGTGACATTCAGGAGGAACATTCTGGAGTGACATGGAGGTATCGACATTGAGTAGTGACATGAAGGAGCAACATGAAGGATTGACATAGAGGTGTAACATGAAGGATCTGCATGGAGGAGCTACATGGAGGAGGTACATGGGGGAGTGAAATTGTGGAGAAACATGGAGGATCGAATTGGAGGATCGACATGGAGCAGTGACATAAAGGATTGACATGGAAGTGTGACATGGAAGAGTGACATGGAGGATCGACATGGAGGAGTGACATGGTGGAGTGAGATGGAGGAGCGAACTGGAGGAGTTACTTGGAGGAGTGACGTGGAAGACAGGGAGGAATGACATGGAGGAGGGCAAAAGAGGATCGACATGGAGCAGTGACATGGGGGAGGGACATGGAGGATTAACAATCTGGAGTTAAATTCATGAGTGACATTCTGGAGTGACATGGAGGAGCGACATTCTGGAGTGACATGGAGGAATGACATGAAGGAGTGATATGGAGGAGCAAGGAGAAGCGACACTGATGATCGATATAAATAAGTTACATGGAGGAGCGACACATTGGAGTGACATGGAAGATATGGAGGAGTGACATGGAGGAGCAACATGGAGTATCGACATGGAGGATCAACATGGCAGAGCGACTAGGGGGAGCTACATGGAGTAGCGACATCACGGAGCGACATGGAGGACTGACATGGAGGAGTGACATGGAGGAGTGATATGGAAGACAGGGAGGAGTGACATGGAGGGTCGACATGGAGTAGGAATATGGAGGAATGACATTCTGGAGTGACTTGCAGGAGGGATATTCTGGAGTGACATGGAGGTATCGACATTGAGTAGTGACATAGAGGTGTAACATGAAGGATCTGCATGGAGGAGTGACATGGAGGAGCGACATGGTGGAGCAACATGGAGGATCGAAATGGAGGATCGACATGAAACAGTGACATGGAGGAGTGACATGGAAGTGTGACATGGAGGAGTGACATGGAGTATCGACATGGTGGAGTTACATGGAGAAGTGACATATAGGATTGACATGGAGGAGTTACATGGAGGAGTGACGTGGAAGACAGGGAGGAATGACATGGAGGAGCGCAATAGAGGATCGACATGGAGCACATTGAGGAGTGAAATGGAGGAGCAACATGGAGGATAGACATGGAGGAGTGACATGCAGGATCGACATTGAGGAGTGGAATGGAGGAGCGAAATGGAAGAGTGACATGGAGGAGCGACATGGAAGAGCAACATAGGGGAGTGACATGGAAAACATGGAGCAGTGAAATGGAGGAGCAACATCGAGGATCGACATGGAGGATCGACATGAAGCAGTAACATGGAGGAATGACATTGAGGATCGACATTCTAGAGTGACATGGAGGAGATACATGGGGGAGTGACTTGGAAGACATCGAGGAGTGACATGGAGGAGCTACATGGAGGATAGACATGAAGGAGAGACATGGAGCAGTGATATGAGAGTGTGACATGGAAGAGCGACATGGAGGATCGACATGTAGGAGTGACATGGAGGAACGACATGGAGTAGTGACATGGAGGAGTGATATGGAAGACAGGTAGGAGTGACATGGAGGAGCGACATTCTGGACTGACATTCTGGAGTGACATTGATGAGCTACATGGAGGAGGTACATAGGGGAGTCACATGGAAGACATGGAGGAGTGAAATGGGGTAGTGACATGGAAAATGGGGAGGATTGACCTGTAGGAGCAAAATGGATGTGTTAAACTCAGGATGGACATGGAGAAGTGATATGGAGGAGGGACATGGAGGAGTGACATTCTGGAGAGGCATTCTGGTTTGACATGGAGGAGTGACACGGAGGATGGACATAGAGGATTGACATGGAGGAGGGACATGGAGGAGTGACATTCTGGAGTTAAATTCTGGCTTGACATTCTGGATTGACATAGAGGAGCAACATTCCCAAGTGACATGGAGGAGTTTTATGGATGAGCAATTAGGAGCGACATGGAGGATCAAACCGGAGGAGTGACATGGAGGATTGACATTGAGTAGTGACTTGGAGTTGTGACAAGGAGGAGTGACATGAAGGAGTAAGAAGGAGGAGCGACATGGAGGAGTGACATGGAGGATCGACATTCTGGAATGACATGGAGAAGGGGCATTCTGGTGTGACATGGAGGAGATACATGGAGGAGTGATATGGAGGAGCAGGGACGAGAGACATAGATGATCGACATGGAAAAGTCACATGGAGGAGTGTCAGGAGTGACATGGAACACATGGTGAAGTGACATTGAAGATCGACATTGAGGATCGAAATGGAGGATCGACATGAAACAGTGACATGGAGGAGTGACATGAAAGTGTGACATGGAGGAGTGACATGGAGGATCGACATGGAGGAGTGACATGGGGGAGCGACATGGAGGAGTGACGTGGAAGACAGTGAGGAATGACATGGAGGAGCGCAATAGAGGACCGACATGGAGCACATGGAGGAGTGGAAAGGAGGAGCGACATGGAGGATCGACATTGAGGAGTGGAATGGAGGAGCGACATGGAGGATTGACAGGATGGAGTCACATTGAAGATCGACATGGAAGAGTGACATGGAGGAGCGACATGGAAGAATGACATGGAGGAGCGACATGGAAGAGCAACATAGGGGAGTGACATGGAAAACATGGAGCAGTGAAATGGAGGAGCAACATCTAGGATCGACATGGAGGATAGACATGAAGCAGTGACATGGAGGAGTGACATTTAGGATCGACATGGAGGACTGACATGGAGGATCGACATGGAGGAGCGACATTGGAGGTCTCACAACGAGCAGCGACATTCTGGAGTGACATGGAGGAGCGACATTCTGGATTGACATGGAAGATCGACATGGAGGATTAACATGTAGGATCTAAATGGAGGAGAGACATGGAGGGTTGACATGGAGGAGCGATATGGAGGATCGACAAGGAGGAGCAATATTGAGGAGCAACGTGGAGGACTGACATGAAGTAGTGATATGGAAGACAGGGAGGAGTGACATGGAGGGTCGACATGGAGGAGTGACATGGAGGAGGAATATGGAGGAGTGACATTCTGGAGTGACATTCAGGAGGAACATTCTGGAGTGACATGGAGGTATCGACATTGAGGATCGACATTCTAGAGTGACATGGAGGAGATACATGGGGGAGTGATATGGAGGAGCAAGGAGGAGCAACACTGAGAAGCGATATGAATAAGTTACATGGAGGAGCGACTCATTGGAGTGACATGGAAGATATGATGTGCGACTTCACGGAGCGACATGGAGGTCTGACAAGGAGGAGGTACATTCTGGAGGGACAGGGTGGAGCGACATGCTGGAGTGACATCGAGGAGCAACATTCTGGAGTGACATGTAAGATCGACATGGAGGAGTAACATGGCAGAGCGACGAGGGGGAGCTACATGGAGTAGCGACTCACGGAGCGACATGGAGGACTGACATGGAGGAGTGACATGGAGGAGTGATATGGAAGACAGGGAGGAGTGACATGGAGGGTCGACATGGAGTAGGAATATGGAGGAATGACATTCTGGAGTGACTTGCAGGAGGGATATTCTGGAGTGACATGGAGGTATCGACATTGAGTAGTGACAAGAAGGAGCGACACAGAGGAGTGGCATGGAGGAGCAACATGGAGTATTGACATAGAGGTGTAACATGAAGGATCTGCATGGAGGAGTGACATGGAGGAGCGACATGGTGGAGCAACATGGAGGATCGAAATGGAGGATCGACATGAAACAGTGACATGGAGGAGTGACATGGAAGTGTGACATGGAGGAGTGACATGGAGTAGCGACATGGTGGAGTAACATGGAGAAGTGACATATAGGATTGACATGGAGGAGTTACATGGAGTAGTGACGTGGAAGACAGGGAGGAGTGACATGGAGGAGCTACATGGAGGATCGACATGAAGGAGCGACATGGAGCAGTGATATGAGAGTGTGACATGGAAGAGTGACATGGAGGATCGACATGTAGGAGTGACATGGAGGAACGACATGGAGGAGTGACATGGAAGACAGGTAGGAGTGACATGGAGGAGCGACATTCTGGAGTGACATTCTGGAGTGACATTGATGAGCTACATGGAGGAGGTACATAGGGGAGTGACATGGAAAATGGGGAGGATTGACATGTAGGAGCAAAATGGAGGTGTTAAATTGAGGATGGACATGGAGAAGTGATATGGACGAGGGACATGGAGGAGTGATATTCTGGAGAGGCATTCTGGTTTGACATGGAGGAGTGACACGGAGGATGGACATAGAGGTTTGACATGGAGGAAGGACATGGAGGAGTGACATTCTGGAGTTAAATTCTGGATTGACATTCTGGATTGACATAGAGGAGCAACATTCCCAAGTGACATGGAGGAGTTTTATGGCTGAGCAATTAGGAGTGACATGGAAGATCGAACCGGAGGAGTGACCTGGAAGACATGGAGTGACATGGAGGATCGACATTGAGTAGTGACTTGGAGTAGTGACAAGGAGGAGTGACATGAAGGAGTAAGAAGGAGGAGCGACATGGAGGAGTGACATGGAGGATCGACATTCTGGAATGACATGGAGAAGCGGCATTCTGGTGTGACATGGAGGAGATACATGGAGGAGTGATATGGAGGAGCAGGGACGAGAGACATAGAGGATCGACATGGAAAAGTCACATGGAGGAGCGACATGGCGGAGTGACATGCAAGAGTAACATGGAGGCTTGACGTGGAAGACAGGGATTAGTGACATTGAGGAGCGAAATAGAGGATCAACATGAAGGAGTGACATGGAGGAGGGACATGGAGGAGTGGCATTCTGGAGTGACATTCTTGAGGGACATTCTGGAATGACATGGAGGAGCGACATGGAGGAGGGACATGGAGGAGTAACATTCTGGAATTAATTTCTGGAGTGACATGGAGGAGCGACATTCTTGAGTGACATGGAGGAGCGACATATAGCATTGACATGGAGGAGTATCAAGGTTGATCGACATGGAGAAGTGACATGGAGGAGTGACATGGTAGAGATGGAGGAGTGACATGGAGGATCGACATGGAGGAGCGACATAGAGGTTTGACATGGAGGCGTATAAAGGTTGATCGACATGGAGAAGTAACATGGAGGAGTGACATGGTAGAGATGGAGGATCGACATGGAAGAGTGACATTCTGGAGTTATATCTGGATTGACATGGAGGAGCGACATTCTAGAGTTACATGGAGAAGTGACATGGTGGAGGGATATGGATGAGCAAGGAAGAGCGACATGGAGGATCAACATGTGTCGACATGGAACACATGGAGGAGTGACATGGAGGATCGATGTGGAGGAGTAACAAGGAGGAGCGACATGGAGGATCGACATAGAAGATTAATTTGAAATTTGACAGACATGTGCTGCTGAATATGATCTAAAAAAAAGTCTCTTGTACCACGAAAGTCCACCAACTAAATTTTCCGCCATGTTGAATTTTTTGAAAAACACATTTTTGACATCTCCTCCTAAGCCGTAGGTCTGATTGCTGGCATATTTTCTGCGAATCATTATTGGACCAGGCTCATAAAGCTTGTTGATATGTTATTGTGTTGTGAAGATATTGACCAATTCATTTTTAAGGGGCGGGCTCAGCACGTCAATACACCTAACTTCACAAGCCTTTGGCCCATCATCTCCAAATTTGCAGCATATGTTCACAAGAGTAGCGGGAACATCTGCTGAAAGTTTCATTCAAATCGACCATTAGAGGGGCGCTTTGAGCGATATGCCGCCTGCGGCTTTAATTCATTTTAAATTGATATAACTATGTGGATGTGCAAATATGTTTAATATATTTCATGTTTATTCTTTTACAATGTAATTGTAACCTGTGTTGAAATGTACCACTATACAATCACAATGTAAAACTCCAGTTTTCATCAATAAGCAAAAGAATGCATTTCTCCTCCAGAAACACTGAGAAGTGGATTTATATGAAAAATGTGAAATTTCTTCACAGAAAAATATTTCTTGCTTTGGAAACACACAAAAAAAGGATAAATATGAAAGGGAACACAGTTTCAAAATATAATATTATAGTTTTGGACTTCAGGCATCAAACTGTCAGTCTGAGCTGAATTCCATGTAAAACGCTAGTTTTCATCACTAAACTCGCTTAATATGTCTTTCTCATGCAAAACCACTCAGAAACGCATTTCCCCCTCAAGAAACACTGAAAAGTGCGTTTATATGAAGAATATGTGATTTATTTACAGAAACACATCTGTTATACTGGAAACATACAAAAAAGAGACAGAATATGAAAAGAATCATTGTTTTCTCAAACTTTACATTAGAATTCGCTTCCAAGTATCAAATCTTTATTCTGAGCTCAGTTCTATGCAAAACTCTTGTTTTCATCACTAAACTCGCTTAATATGTCTTTCTCATGCAAAACCACGCAGAAATGCATTTCTCCTCAAGACATACTGAAAAGTGCGTTTATATGAAGAATATGTGATTTATTTACAGAAACACATCTGTTATACTGGAAACATACAAAAAAGAGACAGAATATGAAAAGAATCATTGTTTTCTCAATCTTTACATTAGAATTCGCTTCCAAGTATCAAATCTTTATTCTGAGCTTAGTTCTATGCAAAACTCTTGTTTTCATCACTAAACTCGCTTAATATGTCTTTCTCATGCAAAACCACTCAGAAACGCATTTCTCCTCAAGAAACACTGAAAAGTGCGTTTATATGAAGAATATGTGATTTATCTACAGAAACACATCTGTTATACTGGAAACATGCAAAAAAGAGACAGAATATGAAAAGAATCATTGTTTTCTCAATCTTTACATTAGAATTCGCTTCCAAGTATCAAATCTTTATTCTGAGCTTAGTTCTATGCAAAACTCTTGTTTTCATCACTAAACTCGCTTAATATGTCTTTCTCATGCAAAACCACTCAGAAACGCATTTCTCCTCAAGAAACACTGAAAAGTGCGTTTATATGAAGAATATGTGATTTATCTACAGAAACACATCTGTTATACTGGAAACATGCAAAAAAGAGACAGAATATGAAAAGAATCATTGTTTTCTCAAACTTTACATTAGAATTCTCTTCCAAGTATCAAATCTTCATTCTGAGCTCAATTCTATGCAAAACTCTTGTTTTCATCACTAAACTCGCTTAATATGTCTTTCTCATGCAAAACCACTCAGAAACGCATTTCTCCTCAAGAAATACTGAAAAGTGCGTTTATATGAAGAATATGTGATTTATTTACAGAAACACATCTGTTATACTGGAAACATACAAAAAAGAGACAGAATATGAAAAGAATCATTGTTTTCTCAAACTTTACATTAGAATTCGCTTCCAAGTATCAAATCTTTATTCTGAGCTCAGTTCTATGCAAAACTCTTGTTTTCATCACTAAACTCGCTTAATATGTCTTTCTCATGCAAAACCACTCAGAAACGCATTTCTCCTCAAGAAACACTGAAAAGTGCGTTTATATGAAGAATATGTGATTTATCTACAGAATCTGTTATCTGTTATACTGGAAACATGCAAAAAAGAGACAGAATATGAAAAGAATCATTGTTTTCTCAAACTTTACATTAGAATTCGCTTCCAAGTATCAAATCTTCATTCTGAGCTCAATTCTATGCAAAACTCTTGTTTTCATCATTAAACTCGCTTAATATGTCTTTCTCATGCAAAACCACTCAGGAACGCATTTCTCCTCAAGAAACACTAAAACGTCCGTTTATATGAAGAATATGTGATTTAATTACAGAAACACATCTGTACTGAAAAGTGCTGAAAAGTGATTAATTTTCAGTTCATTTTTTCAGTAAGTAAATCTCTTATATTGGACATACAAAACAGGATGAAAATGAAAGGGAATATATTTTTACATTTTTTTTTACATAATAGTTGGCCTTTCTGCATTAAACCTTCACACTGACCTCATTTCCATGTTTAACTTTAGTTTTCATCACTAAACTTGCTTAAACTGTTTTTAAAAAAATCCATTGTATGCTCTGTCGAAAAATTTCTTGGGAAAAAAAGTCAAAGTATAGTATTTCAAACTATTTTCTACTATTACTTCTACTATGTATTTTGATTTTTTTTTTTTTTTAAAAAGTCATACTATATTGTATATCGAAAGATTTCATGAAAATAATTCATAGCAAAAATGAATTCTATAACATGTCGAACAAAGTTAATCTATATCTTGTCGAAAAATTTCATGAAAAAAATTAATTGTATAATAAATCGAAAAATGTCGAAAAAAAATCGAAAAAATTCATTGTGTAAAATATCGAAAAAAAAAAAAAGTACCGTATAAGATGTCGAAAATGGATTGACAGTATCAAGGTTGATCGACATGGAGAAGTGACATGGAGGATCGACATGGAGGATCGACATGGAGGCTTGACATGGTAGAGATGGAGAAGTGACATGGAGGAGTTACATGGTAGAGATGGAGGATCGACATGGAAGAGTGACATTCTGGAGTTAAATCTGGATTGAGGACATGGAGGATCAACATTTGTCGACATGGAACACATGGAGGAGTGACATGGAGGATCGATGTGGAGGAGTAACAAGGAGGAGCAACATGGAGGATCGACATAGAAGACATCTATTAATTTGAAATTTGACAGACATGTGCTGCTGAATGTGATCTAAAAAAAAGTCTCTTCTCCTCAAGAAACACTGAAAAGTGCGTTTATATGAAGAATATGTGATTTATTTATAGAAACACATCTGTTATACTGGAAACATACAAAAAAGAGACTGAATATGAAAAGAAACATTGTTTTCTCAAATTTTACATTAGAATTCGCTTCCAAGTATCAAATCTTCATTCTGAGTTCAATTCCATTCTAAAAATTTCAATGAAAAAAATTAATTGTATAATAAATCGAAAAATGTCGAAAAAAAAAGTCGAAAAAATTCATTGTATAAAATATCGAAAAAAAAAATTACCTTATAAGATGTCGAAAATTTTGTTGAAGACAAGTCAAAGTATAGTTTTTCAAAAAATGTCATGAAAAAAAAGTTATAGTATAGCATTTTGAAATTTTTGGGAAAAAAATGTGTCAGCGACATTGAAGATCGACATGGAGGAGTGACATTGGAGGTCACACAACGAGCAGGGACATTCTGGAGTGACATGGAGGACCGACATTCTGGATTGACATGGAAGATCGACATGGAGGATTAACATGTAGGATCGAAATGGAGGAGTGACATGGAGGGTTGACATGGAGGATCGACAAGGAGGAGCAATATTGAGGAGCAACGTGGAGGACTGACATGAAGTAGTGATATGGAAGACAGGGAGGAATGACATGGAGGGTCGACATGGAGGAGTGACATGGAGGAGGAATATGGAGGAGTGACATTCTGGAGTGACATTCAGGAGGAACATTCTGGAGTGACATGGAGGTATCGACATTGAGTAGTGACATGAAGGAGCAACATGGAGGATTGACATGGAGGAGCTACATGGAGGAGGTATATGGAGGAGTGAAATGGTGGAGAAACATGGAGGATCGAATTGGAGGATCGACATGGAGCAGTGACATAAAGGATTGACATGGAAGTGTGACATGGAAGAGTGACATGGAGGATCGACATGGAGGAGTGACATGGAGGAGTGACATGGAGGAGCGAACTGGAGGAGTTACATGGAGGCGTAACATGGTAGAACAACATTGAGGATCGAAATGGAGGATTGACATGTAGCAGTGACAAGGAGGAATGACAAGGAGGAGCGACATGGAGGAGTAACAAGGAGGAGCAACATCGAGCAGTGACATGGAATTGTGACATGGAGGTGTGACATAGAGGTGTGACATATAGGATCAACATGGAGCAGTGACATGGAGAAGCGACATGGCGGAGTGACATGGAGGAGTGACATAGAGGAGTGACGTGGAAGAAAGGGAGGAGAGACAAGGAGGAGCGACATGGAGGAGCGAAGTAGAGGATCGACATGGAGGAGTGACTTGGAGGAGCGACATTCTGGAGTGACATGGAGGAGTGAAATGGAGGAGCAACATGGAATATCAACATGAAGGAGTGACATGGAAGATCGACATGAAGGAGTGAGATGGAGGAGCGACATGGAAGAGCGACATGGAGGATCGACATGGAGGAGTGACATTGAAGAGCGACATGGAAGAGCAACATGGAGGAGCTACATGGAGGTGCAACATCACGGAGCGACATGGAAGACTGACAACGAGGAGATACAGTCTGGAGGAACATGGTGGAGCGACATTCTGGAGTGACATGGAGGAGCGACATTGAGGATCAACAAGGAGGAGCGACATTGAGGAGCAACATGGAGGACTGACATGGAGGATCAAAATGGAGGAGTAGACATAGAGTATTGACAAGGAGGACTTACATGGAGGAGTGACATCCTACAGTTAAATTCTGAAGTGAAATTCTGGAGTGATATGTAGGATCTACATGGAGGAGAGACATGGAAGATCGACATGGAGGATCGACATGTGGGAGTGACATTCTGGAGTTAAATCTGGTTGACATGGAGGAGCGACATTCTGGAGGGACATTCTGGAATGACATTGATGAGAGATATGGAGGATTCACATAGAGGAGTAACATGAAAGATCTACATGGAGGAGCAACATAGGGGAGTGACATGGAAAACATGGAGCAGTGAAATGGAGGAGCAACATCGAGGATCGACATGGAGGATCGACATGAAGCAGTGACATGGAGGAGTGACATTGAGGATCGACATTCTAGATAAATGGGGGAGTGACTTGGAAGAAATGGAGGAGTGACATGGAGGAGCTACATGGAGGATAGACATGAAGGAGCGACATGGAGCAGTGATATGAGAGTGTGACATGGAAGAGCGACATGGAGGATCGACATGTAGGAGTGACATGGAGGAACGACATGGAGGAGTGACATGGAGGAGTGATATGGAAGACATGTAGGAGTGACATGGAGGAGCGACATTCTGGACTGACATTCTGGAGTGACAATGATGAGCTACATGGAGGAGGTACATAGGGGAGTGACATGGAAGACATGGAGGAGTGAAATGGAGGTGTTAAATTGAGTATGGACATGGAGGAGGGACATGGAGGAGTGAAATTCTGGAGAGGCATTCTGGTTTGACATGGAGGAGTGACACGGAGGATGGACATAGAGGATTGACATGGAGGAAGGACATGAAGGAGTGACATTCTGGAGTTAAATTCTGGATTGACATTCTGGATTGACATAGAGGAGTAA
Organism: Sebastes schlegelii; assembly: GCA_014673565.1. Taxonomy (NCBI): domain Eukaryota; kingdom Metazoa; phylum Chordata; class Actinopteri; order Perciformes; family Sebastidae; genus Sebastes; species Sebastes schlegelii. The sequence continues at coordinate 31,073,463 of CM025839.1, forward strand.
CATTCCCAAGTGACATGGAGGAGTTTTATGGATGAGCAATTAGGAGCGACATGGAGGATCGAACCGGAGGGGTGACATGGAAGACATGGAGTGACATGGAGGATCGACATTGAGTAGTGACTTGGAGTAGTGACATGAAGGAGTAAGAAGGAGGAGCGACATGGAGGAGTGACATGGAGGATCGACATTCTGGAATGACATGGAGAAGCAGCATTCTGGTGTGACATGGAGGAGATACATGGAGGAGTGACATGGAGGAGGTACATGGGGGAGTGACTTGGAAGACATGGAGCAGTGACATGGAGGAGTGACAAGGAGGAGCGACATGCAAAAGTGACATGGAAATTTGACATGTAGGAGCGACATGGAGGATCAACATGGAGGAGTGAGATGGAGGAGTTACATGGGGGTGTAAAATAGCAGATCGACATGGAGGAGTGACATGGAGGAGTGACATGGGGGAGTGACTTGGAAGACATGGAGCAGTGACATGGAGGAGTGACAAGGAAGAGTGACAAGGAGGAGAAACATGAAGGATTAACACGGAGGAGCGACATGGAGGATTTACATGGAGGAGCAACATGCAAAAGTGACATGGAAATGTGACATGTAGGAGCGACATGGAGGATCAACATGGAGGAGTGACATGGAGGAGTGACATGGGGGTGTAAAATAGCAGATCGACATGGAGGAGTGACATGGAGGAGGGACATGGTGGAGTGATATTCTGGAGTTACATTCTGGAGGGAAATTCTGGAGGAGTTACATGGAGGAGTGACGTGGAAGACAGGGAGGAATGACATGGAGGAATGCAAAAGAGGATCGACATGGAGCAGTGACATGGGGGAGGGACATGGAAGATTAACAATCTGGATTTAAATTCATGAGTGACATTCTGGAGTGACATGGAGGAGTGACATTCTGAAGTGACATGGAGGAATGACATGAAGGAGTGATATGGAGGAGAAAGGAGAAGCGACTCTGATGATCGATATGAATAAGTTACATGGAGGAGCGACACATAGGAGTGACATGGAAGATATGGAGGAGTGACATGGAGGAGCAACATGGAGTATCAACATGGAGGAGTGACATTGAGGAGCTACATGGAGGTGCGACATCACGGAGCGACTTGGAGGTCTGACAACGAGGAGGTACATTCTGGAGGGAGAGGGTGGAGCGACATTCTGGAGTGACATGAAGGAGCGACATTCTTGAGTGACATTGATGAGAGTTATGGAGGATTGACATAAAGGAGTAACATTAGTTAGGAGTTAACATCAGGAATAACAGTAGATCTACATGGGGGAATGACATGGAAGACATGGAGGCGTGACATGGTAGAACGACATTGAGGATCGAAATGGAGGATTGACATGTAGCAGTGACATGGAGGAATGAAAAGGAGGAGCGACATGGAGGAGTAAGAAGGAGGAGCAACATCGAGCAGTGACATGGAATTGTGACATGGAGGTGTGACATATAGGATCAACATGGAGGAGTGACATGGAGGAGCGACATGGCGGAGTTACATAGAGGAGTGACATGGAAGAAAGGGAGGAGAGACAAGGAGGAGCGACATGGAGGAGCGAAATAGAGGATCGACATTGAGGAGTGAAATGGAGGAGCGACATGGAGGATAGACATGGATGAGTGACATGGAGGATCGACATTGAGGAGTGGAATGGAGGAGCGACATTGAGGATCAACAAGGAGGAGCGACATTGAGGAGCAACATGGAGGACTGACATGGAGGATCAATATGGAGGAGTCGACATGGAGTGTTGACAAGGAGGACCTACATGGAGGAGTGACATGGAGGATCGACATGAAGCAGTGACATGGAGGAGTGACATTGAGGATCGACATGGAGGAATGACATGGAGGATCGACATGGAGGAGCGACATTGAGGATCGACTATGAGGAGCGACATTGAGGAGCTACCTGGAGGAGCTACATGGAGGAGCGACATTGGAGGTCTCACAACGAGCAGCGACATTCTGGAGTGACATGGAGGAGCAACATTCTGGATTGACATGGAAGATAGACATGGAGGATTAACATGTAGGATCTAAATGGAGGAGTGACATGGAGGGTTGACATGGAGGAGCGATATGGAGGATCGACAAGGAGGAGCAATATTGAGGAGCAACGTGGAGGACTGACATGAAGTAGTGATATGGAAGACAGGGAGGAGTGACATGGAGGGTCGACATGGAGGAGTGACATGGAGGAGGAATATGGAGGAGTGACATTCTGGAGTGACATTCAGGAGGAACATTCTGGAGTGACATGGAGGTATCGAAATTGAGTAGTGACATGAAGGAGCAACATGGAGGATTGACATGAAGGAGTGATATGGATGAGCAAGGAGGAGCAACACTGAGAATCGATATGAATAAGTTACATGGAGGAGCGACACATTGGAGTGACATGGAAGATATGATGTGCGACTTCACGGAGCGACATGGCATTTGCTGTGAGCTGGAATGAGCTAGAGACATGAGACTTGGTACGATGATGCCATAATGCTTTCACATAAAAGATGAAAACAATTGATCACATGGTGGCGCTATAACAATTTTCAAGGCCAGCCCCCTCACACCATAAGTCCTATTAATTTGAAATTTGACAGACATGTGCTGCTGAATGTGATCTAAAAAAAAGTCTTTTGGACCACGAAAGTCCACCAACTAAATTTTCCGCCATGTTGAATTTTTTGAAAAACACATTTTTGACATCTCCTCCTAAACCGTAAGTCTGATTGCTGGCATATTTTCTGCGAATCATTATTGGACCAGGCTCATCAAAGGTTGCATAAAGCTTGTTGATATGTTATTGTGTTGTGAAGATATTGACCAATTCATTTTTAAGGGGCGGGCTCAGCACGTCAATAGACCTAACTTCACAAGCCTTTGGCCCATCATCTCCAAACTTGCAGCATATGTTCACAAGAGTAGCGGAAACATCTGCTGAAAGTTTCATTCAAATCGGCCACTAGAGGGGCGCTTTGAGCGATATGCCGCCTGCGGCTTTAATTCATTTTAAATTGATATAACTATGTGGATGTGCAAATATGTTTTATATATTTCATGTTTATTCTTTTACAATGTAATTGTAACCTGTGTTGAAATGTACCACTATACGATCACAATGTAAAACTCTAGTTTTCATCACTAAGCCAAAGAATGCATTTCTCCTCCAGAAACACTGAAAAGTGGATTCATATGAAAAATGTGAAATTTCTTCACAGAAAAATATTCTTGCTTTGGAAACACACAAAAAAAGGATAAATATGAAAGGGAACACAGTTTTTCAAAATATAATATTATAGTTTTGGACTCCAGGCATCAAACTGTCAGTCTGAGCTGAATTCCATGTAAAACGCTAGTTTTCACACTAAACTCGCTTAATATGTCTTTCTCATGCAAAACCACTCAGAAACGCATTTCTCCTCAAGAAACACTGAAAAGTGCGTTTATATGAAGAATATGTGATTTATTTACAGAAACACATCTGTTATACTGGAAACATACAAAAAAGAGACAGAATATGAAAAGAATCATTGTTTTCTCAAACTTTACATTAGAATTCGCTTCCAAGTATCAAATCTTCATTTTGAGCTCAATTCTATGCAAAACTCTTGTTTTCATCACTAAACTCGCTTAATATGTCTTTCTCATGCAAAACCACTCAGGAACGCATTTCTCCTCAAGAAACACTGAAACGTGCGTTTATATGAAGAATATGTGATTTATTTACAGAAACACATCTGTTATACTGGAAACATACAAAAAAGAGACAGAATATGAAAAGAAACATTGTTTTCTCAAATTTTACATTAGAATTCGCTTCCAAGTATCAAATCTTCATTCTGAGCTCAATTCTATGCAAAACTCTTGTTTTCATCACTAATAATCAAACATGAAAAAAAAGTTATAGTATATCATTTTGAAATTTTTGGGAAAAAAATACAATATTGTATTGAAGATAGACATGGAGGAGCGACATTGAGGTCTCACAACGAGCAGTGACATTCTGGAGTGACATGGAGGAGCGACATTCTGGATTGACATGGAAGATCGACATGGAGGATTAACATGTAGGATCTAAATGGAGGAGTGACATGGAGGGTTGACATGGAGAAGCGATATGGAGGATCGACAAGGAGGAGCAATATTGAGGAGCAACATGGAGGACTGACATGAAGTAGTGATATGGAAGACAGGGAGGAGTGACATGGAGGGTCGACATGGAGGAGTGACATTTTGGAGTGACATTCAGGAGGAACATTCTGGAGTGACATGGAGGTATCGACATTGAGTAGTGACATGGAGGAGTAACAAGAAGGAGCGACACAGAGGAGTGACATGAAGGAGCAACATGGAGGATTGACATAGAGGTGTAACATGAAGGATCTGAATGGAGGAGCTACATGGAGGAGGTACATGGGGGAGTGAAATGGAAGACATGGAGGAGTGACATGGTGGAGAAACATGGAGGATCGAATTGGAGGAGTGACATGGAGGAGCTACATGGAAGAGCGACATGGAGGATCGACATGGAGGAGTGACATGGAAGAGTGACATGGAAGAGCGACATGGAGGTGCGACATCACAGAGCGACATGGAGGTCTGACAACGAGGAGGGACAGGGTGGAGCGACATCCTGGAGTGACATGGAGGAGCGACATTCTGGAGTGACATGTAAGATCGACATGGAGGAGTAACAAGTAGGATCTAAATGGAGGAGTGACATGGAGGATTGACATGGAAGAGCAATATTGAGGAGCAACTGATATGAAGTAGTGATATGGAAGACAGGGAGTAGTGACATGGAGGAGGAATATGGAGGAGTGACATTCTGGAGTGACATTCAGGAGGAACATTCTGGAGTGACAGGGAGGTATCGACATTGAGTAGTGACATGAAGGAGCAACATGGAGGATTGACATAGAGGTGTAACATGAACGATCTGCATGGAGGAGCTACATGGAGGAGGTACATGGGGGAGTGAAATGGAAGACATGGACGAGTGACATGGTGGAGAAACATGGAGGATCGAATTGGAGGATCGACATGTAGCAGTGACATAAAGGATTGACATGGAAGTGTGACATGGAAGAGTGACATGAAGGATCGACATGGAGGAGTGACATGGAGGAGTGACATGGAGGAGTGACATGGAGGAGCGAACTGGGGGAGGGACATGGAGGATTAACAATCTAGAGTTAAATTCATGAGTGACATTCTGGAGTGACATGGAGGAGCGACATTCTGGAGTGACATGGAGGAATGACATGAAGGAGTGATATGGAGGAGCAAGGAGAAGCGACACTGAGGATCGATATGAATAAGTTACATGGAGGAGCGACACATTGGAGTGACATGGAAGATATGGAGGAGTGACATGGAGGAGCAACATGGAGTATCGACATGGAGGATCAACATGGCAGAGCGACTAGGGGGAGCTACATGGAGTAGCGACATCACGGAGCGACATGGAGGACTGACATGGAGGAGTGACATGGAGGAGTGATATGGAAGACAGGGAGGAGTGACATGGAGAGTCGACATGGAGGAGCAACATGGAGGATTGACATAGAGGTGTAACATGAAGGATCTGCATGGAGGAGTGACATGGAGGAGCGACATGGTGGAGCAACATGGAGGATCTAAATGGAGGAGTGACATGGAGGGTTGACATGGAGGATCGACAAGGAGGAGCAATATTGAGGAGCAACGTGGAGGACTGACATGAAGTAGTGATATGGAAGACAGGGAGGAGTGACATGGAGGGTCGACATGGAGGAGTGACATGGAGGATTGACATGAAGGAGTGATATGGAGGAGCAAGGAGGAGCAACACTGAGAATCGATATGAATAAGTTACATGGAGGAGCGACACATTGGAGTGACATGGAAGATATGATGTGCGACTTCACAGAGCGACACGGAGGTCTGACAACGAGGAGGTACATTCTGGAGGGAAAGGGTGGAGCGACATGCTGGAGTGACATGGAGGAGCGACATTCTGGAGTGACATGTAAGATCGACATGGAGGAGTAACAAGTAGGATCTAAATGGAGGAGTGACATGGAGAATTGACATTTAAGAGCGATATGGAGGATCGACAAGGAGGAGCAACATTGAGGAGCAACATGGAGGACTGACATGGAGGAGCAACATGGCAGAGCGACTAGGGGGAGCTACATGGAGTAGCGACATCACGGAGCGACATGGAGGACTGACATTGAGGAGTGACATGGAGGAGTGATATGGAAGACAGGGAGGAGTGACATGGAGAGTCGACATGGAGGAGCAACATGGAGGATTGACATAGAGGTGTAACATGAAGGATCTGCATGGAGGAGTGACATGGAGGAGCGACATGGTGGAGCAACATGGAGGATCGAAATGGAGGATCGACATGAAACAGTGACATGGAGGAGTGACATGGAAGTGTGACATGGAGGAGTGACATGGAGTAGCGACATGGTGGAGTTACATGGAGAAGTGACATATAGGATTGACATGGAGGAGTTACATGGAGGAGTGACGTGGAAGACAGGGAGGAGTGACATGGAGGAGCTACATGGAGGATCGACATGAAGGAGAGACATGGAGCAGTGATATGAGAGTGTGACATGGAAGAGCGACATGGAGGATCGACATGTAGGAGTGACATGGAGGAACGACATGGAGGAGTGACATGGAGGAGTGACATGGAAGACAGGTAGGAGTGACATGGATGAGCGACATTCTGGAGTGACATTCTGGAGTGACATTGATGGAGGAGGTACATAGGGGAGTGACATGGAAGACATGGAGGAGTGAAATGGGGGAGTGACATGGAAAATGGGGAGGATTGACATGTAGGAGCAAAATGGAGGTGTTAAATTGAGGATGGACATGGAGAAGTGATATGGAGGAGGGACATGGAGGAGTGACATTCTAGAGTTAAATTCTGGCTTGACATTCTGGATTGACATGGAGGAGCAACAGTGACATGGAGGAGTTTTATGGATGAGCAATTAGGAGCGACATGGAGGATCGAACCGGAGGAGTGACATGGAAGACATGGAGTGACATGGAGGATTGACATTGAGTAGTGACTTGGAGTTGTGACATGAAAAAGTAAGAAGGAGGAGCGACATGGAGGAGTGACATGGAGTATCGACATTCTGGAATGACATAGAGAAGCGGCATTCTGGTGTGACATGGAGGAGATACATGGAGGAGTGATATGGAGGAGCAGGGACGAGAGACATAGAGGATCGACATGGAAAAGTCACATGGAGGCGTGTCAGGAGTGACATTGAAGATCGACATTGAGGATCGAAATGGAGGATCGACATGACACAGTGACATGGAGGAGTGACATGGAAGTGTGACATGGAGGAGTGACATGGAGGATCGACATGGAGCAGTGACATGGGGGAGAGACATGGTGGAGTGACTTGGAGGAGTGACATGTAGGTTGACATGGAGGAGTGACATGGTGGAGTGGAGAGACATGGTGGAGTGACTTGGAGGAGTGACATGTAGGTTGACATGGAGGAGTGACGTGGAAGACAGGGAGGAATGACATGGAGGAGCGACATGGAGGATCGACATTGAGGAGTGGAATGGAGGAACGACATGGAAGAGTGACATGGAGGAGCGACATGGAAGAGTGACATGGAGGATCTACATGGAGGAGTGACATCACGAAGCGACATGGAAGACTGACAACGAGGAGGTACATTCTGGAGGAACATGGTAGAGCGACATTCTGGAGTGACATGGAGGAGCGATATTCTGGAGTGACATGGAGGAGCGATATTCTGGAGTGACATGGAGGAGCGATATAGAGGATTGACATGGAGGAGTATCAAGGTTGATCGACATGGAGAAGTAACATGGAGGAGTGACATGGTAGAGATGGAGAAGTGACATGGAGGAGTGACATGGTAGAGATGGAGGATCGACATGGAAGAGTGACATTCTGGAGATAAATCTGGGTTGACATGGAGGAGCGACATTCTAGAGTGACATGGAGAAGTGACATGGTGGAGGGATATGGATAAGCAAGGACGAGCAACATGGAGGATCAACATGTGTCGACATGGATCACATGGAGGAGTGACATGGAGGATCGATGTGGAGGAGTAACAAGGAGGAGCGACATGGAGGATCGACATAGAAGACATCAAGCAGTGACATTCTGGAGTTCAATCTGCAGTGATATTCTGGAGTGACATGGAAGAGCGACATTCTGGCGTGACATGGAATAGCGACATGGTGGAGTGATATGGAAGATTAAGAAGGAGCCACATGGAGGATCGACATGTGTCGACATGGAAGACATGGAGGAGTGACATGGAGGATTGACTTGGAGGATCGACATGGATCAGCGACATGGATCAGCGACATGGAGGATCGACATGGCGGAGTTACATGCAGGACTGACATGGAAGAAAGGGAGGAGTGACATGGAGTGGCGACATGGAGGTGTGAAATAGAGGATCGACATGGAGGAGGTATATGGAGGAGTAACATTCCGGTGTGACTTTCTGGAGGGACATTCTGGAGTGACATGGAGGTATCGACATGGAGGAGTGACAAGGAGGAGTGAAATAGAGGATCAACATAGAGGATTGCCATGGAGGAGGGACATGGAGGAGTGACGTTCTGGAGTTAAATTCTGGAGAGACATTCTGGAGTGACATGGAGGAGCGGCAATCTGGGGTAACATGGAGGAGATACATGGAGGAGTGATATGGAGGAGCAGGGACGAGAGACATAGAGGATCGACATGGAAAAGTCACATGGAGGAGCAACACGGAGGAGTGACATGGAGGAGCGAAATGGCGGAGTGACATGGAAGAGTAACATGGAGGCTTGACATGGAAGACAGGGATTAGTGACATTGAGGAGCGAAATAGAGGATCAACATGAAGGAGTGACATGGAGGAGTGGCATTTTGGAGTGACATTCTTGAGGGACATTCTGGAGTGACATGGAGGAGCGACATTCTGGAGTGACATGGAGGAGCGACATTGAAGATCGACATGGAGGAGTAAAATATCGGATCCACATGGAGGAATGACATGGAGGATCGATATGGAGGAGCGAAATTGAGGATCGACAATGAGGAGCAACATTGAGGAGCGACATTGAGGAGCGACATGGAGGAGCTACATGGAGGAGCGACATGGAGGTCTCACAATGAGGAGCGGAAACATCTGCTGAAAGTTTCATTCAAATCGGCCACTAGAGGGGCGCTTTGAGCGATATGCCGCTTGCGCCTTTAATTCATTTTATATTGATATAACTATGTGGATGTGCAAATATGTTTTATATATTTCATGTTTATTCTTTTACAATGTAATTGTAACCTGTGTTGAAATGTGCCACTATACGATCACAATGTAAAACTCTAGTTTTCATCACTAAGCCAAAGAATGCATTTCTCCTCCAGAAACACTGAAAAGTGGATTCATATGAAAAATGTGAAATTTCTTCACAGAAAAATATTTCTTGCTTTGGAAACACACAAAAAAAAGGATAAATATGAAAGGGAACACAGTTTTCCAAAATATAATATTATAGTTTTGGACTCCAGGCATCAAACTGTCAGTCTGAGCTGAATTTCATGTAAAACGCTAGTTTTCACACTAAACTCGCTTAATATGTCTTTCTCATGCAAAACCACTCAGAAACGCATTTCTCCTCAAGAAACACTGAAAAGTGCGTTTATAGGAAGAATATGTGATTTATTTACAGAAACACATCTGTTATACTGGAAACATACAAAAAAGAGACAGAATAGGAAAAGAAACATTGTTTTCTCAAATTTTACATTAGAATTCTCTTCCAAGTATCAAATCTTCATTCTGAGCTCAATTCTATTAAAAACTCTTGTTTTCATCACTAAACTCGCTTAATATGTCTTTCTCATGCAAAACCACTCAGAAACGCATTTCTCCTCAAGAAACACTGAAAAGTGCGTTTATAGGAAGAATATGTGATTTATTTACAGAAACACATCTGTTATACTGGAAACATACAAAAAAGAGACAGAATAGGAAAAGAAACATTTTTTTCTCAAATTTTACATTAGAATTCTCTTCCAAGTATCAAATCTTCATTCTGAGCTCAATTCTATTAAAAACTCTTGTTTTCATCACTAAACTCGCTTAATATGTCTTTCTCATGCAAAACCACTCAGAAACGCATTTCTCCTTAAGAAACACTGAAAAGTGCGTTTATAGGAAGAATATGTGATTTATTTACAGAAACACATCTGTTATAATGGAAACATACAAAAAAGAGACTGAATATGAAAAGAAACATTGTTTTCTCAAATTTTACATTAGAATTCGCTTCCAAGTATCAAATCTTCATTCTGAGCTCAATTCTATGCAAAACTCTTGTTTTCATCACTAATAATCAAACATGAAAAAAAAGTTATAGTATATCATTTTGAAATTTTTGGGAAAAAAATACAATATTGTATTGAAGATAGACATGGAGGAGCGACATTGAGGTCTCACAACGAGCAGTGACATTCTGGAGTGACATGGAGGAGCGACATTCTGGATTGACATGGAAGATCGACATGGAGGATTAACATGTAGGATCTAAATGGAGGAGTGACATGGAGGGTTGACATGGAGAAGCGATATGGAGGATCGACAAGGAGGAGCAATATTGAGGAGCAACATGGAGGACTGACATGAAGTAGTGATATGGAAGACAGGGAGGAGTGACATGGAGGGTCGACATGGAGGAGTGACATTTTGGAGTGACATTCAGGAGGAACATTCTGGAGTGACATGGAGGTATCGACATTGAGTAGTGACATGGAGGAGTAACAAGAAGGAGCGACACAGAGGAGTGACATGAAGGAGCAACATGGAGGATTGACATAGAGGTGTAACATGAAGGATCTGAATGGAGGAGCTACATGGAGGAGGTACATGGGGGAGTGAAATGGAAGACATGGAGGAGTGACATGGTGGAGAAACATGGAGGATCGAATTGGAGGAGTGACATGGAGGAGCTACATGGAAGAGCGACATGGAGGATCGACATGGAGGAGTGACATGGAAGAGTGACATGGAAGAGCGACATGGAGGTGCGACATCACAGAGCGACATGGAGGTCTGACAACGAGGAGGGACAGGGTGGAGCGACATCCTGGAGTGACATGGAGGAGCGACATTCTGGAGTGACATGTAAGATCGACATGGAGGAGTAACAAGTAGGATCTAAATGGAGGAGTGACATGGAGGATTGACATGGAAGAGCAATATTGAGGAGCAACTGATATGAAGTAGTGATATGGAAGACAGGGAGTAGTGACATGGAGGAGGAATATGGAGGAGTGACATTCTGGAGTGACATTCAGGAGGAACATTCTGGAGTGACAGGGAGGTATCGACATTGAGTAGTGACATGAAGGAGCAACATGGAGGATTGACATAGAGGTGTAACATGAACGATCTGCATGGAGGAGCTACATGGAGGAGGTACATGGGGGAGTGAAATGGAAGACATGGACGAGTGACATGGTGGAGAAACATGGAGGATCGAATTGGAGGATCGACATGTAGCAGTGACATAAAGGATTGACATGGAAGTGTGACATGGAAGAGTGACATGAAGGATCGACATGGAGGAGTGACATGGAGGAGTGACATGGAGGAGTGACATGGAGGAGCGAACTGGGGGAGGGACATGGAGGATTAACAATCTAGAGTTAAATTCATGAGTGACATTCTGGAGTGACATGGAGGAGCGACATTCTGGAGTGACATGGAGGAATGACATGAAGGAGTGATATGGAGGAGCAAGGAGAAGCGACACTGAGGATCGATATGAATAAGTTACATGGAGGAGCGACACATTGGAGTGACATGGAAGATATGGAGGAGTGACATGGAGGAGCAACATGGAGTATCGACATGGAGGATCAACATGGCAGAGCGACTAGGGGGAGCTACATGGAGTAGCGACATCACGGAGCGACATGGAGGACTGACATGGAGGAGTGACATGGAGGAGTGATATGGAAGACAGGGAGGAGTGACATGGAGAGTCGACATGGAGGAGCAACATGGAGGATTGACATAGAGGTGTAACATGAAGGATCTGCATGGAGGAGTGACATGGAGGAGCGACATGGTGGAGCAACATGGAGGATCTAAATGGAGGAGTGACATGGAGGGTTGACATGGAGGATCGACAAGGAGGAGCAATATTGAGGAGCAACGTGGAGGACTGACATGAAGTAGTGATATGGAAGACAGGGAGGAGTGACATGGAGGGTCGACATGGAGGAGTGACATGGAGGATTGACATGAAGGAGTGATATGGAGGAGCAAGGAGGAGCAACACTGAGAATCGATATGAATAAGTTACATGGAGGAGCGACACATTGGAGTGACATGGAAGATATGATGTGCGACTTCACAGAGCGACACGGAGGTCTGACAACGAGGAGGTACATTCTGGAGGGAAAGGGTGGAGCGACATGCTGGAGTGACATGGAGGAGCGACATTCTGGAGTGACATGTAAGATCGACATGGAGGAGTAACAAGTAGGATCTAAATGGAGGAGTGACATGGAGAATTGACATTTAAGAGCGATATGGAGGATCGACAAGGAGGAGCAACATTGAGGAGCAACATGGAGGACTGACATGGAGGAGCAACATGGCAGAGCGACTAGGGGGAGCTACATGGAGTAGCGACATCACGGAGCGACATGGAGGACTGACATTGAGGAGTGACATGGAGGAGTGATATGGAAGACAGGGAGGAGTGACATGGAGGGTCGACATGTAGGAGGAATATGGAGGAAGGACATTCTGGAGTGACATGGAGGTATCGACATTGAGTAATGACATGGAGGAGTGACAAGAAGGAGCGACACAGAGGAGTGGCATAGAGGAGCAACATGGAGTATTGACATAGAGGTGTAACATGAAGGATCTGCATGGAGGAGTGACATGGAGGAGCGACATGGTGGAGCAACATGGAGGATCGAAATGGAGGATCGACATGAAACAGTGACATGGAGGAGTGACATGGAAGTGTGACATGGAGGAGTGACATGGAGTAGCGACATGGTGGAGTTACATGGAGAAGTGACATATAGGATTGACATGGAGGAGTTACATGGAGGAGTGACGTGGAAGACAGGGAGGAGTGACATGGAGGAGCTACATGGAGGATCGACATGAAGGAGAGACATGGAGCAGTGATATGAGAGTGTGACATGGAAGAGCGACATGGAGGATCGACATGTAGGAGTGACATGGAGGAACGACATGGAGGAGTGACATGGAGGAGTGACATGGAAGACAGGTAGGAGTGACATGGATGAGCGACATTCTGGAGTGACATTCTGGAGTGACATTGATGGAGGAGGTACATAGGGGAGTGACATGGAAGACATGGAGGAGTGAAATGGGGGAGTGACATGGAAAATGGGGAGGATTGACATGTAGGAGCAAAATGGAGGTGTTAAATTGAGGATGGACATGGAGAAGTGATATGGAGGAGGGACATGGAGGAGTGACATTCTAGAGTTAAATTCTGGCTTGACATTCTGGATTGACATGGAGGAGCAACAGTGACATGGAGGAGTTTTATGGATGAGCAATTAGGAGCGACATGGAGGATCGAACCGGAGGAGTGACATGGAAGACATGGAGTGACATGGAGGATTGACATTGAGTAGTGACTTGGAGTTGTGACATGAAAAAGTAAGAAGGAGGAGCGACATGGAGGAGTGACATGGAGTATCGACATTCTGGAATGACATAGAGAAGCGGCATTCTGGTGTGACATGGAGGAGATACATGGAGGAGTGATATGGAGGAGCAGGGACGAGAGACATAGAGGATCGACATGGAAAAGTCACATGGAGGCGTGTCAGGAGTGACATTGAAGATCGACATTGAGGATCGAAATGGAGGATCGACATGACACAGTGACATGGAGGAGTGACATGGAAGTGTGACATGGAGGAGTGACATGGAGGATCGACATGGAGCAGTGACATGGGGGAGAGACATGGTGGAGTGACTTGGAGGAGTGACATGTAGGTTGACATGGAGGAGTGACATGGTGGAGTGGAGAGACATGGTGGAGTGACTTGGAGGAGTGACATGTAGGTTGACATGGAGGAGTGACGTGGAAGACAGGGAGGAATGACATGGAGGAGCGACATGGAGGATCGACATTGAGGAGTGGAATGGAGGAACGACATGGAAGAGTGACATGGAGGAGCGACATGGAAGAGTGACATGGAGGATCTACATGGAGGAGTGACATCACGAAGCGACATGGAAGACTGACAACGAGGAGGTACATTCTGGAGGAACATGGTAGAGCGACATTCTGGAGTGACATGGAGGAGCGATATTCTGGAGTGACATGGAGGAGCGATATTCTGGAGTGACATGGAGGAGCGATATAGAGGATTGACATGGAGGAGTATCAAGGTTGATCGACATGGAGAAGTAACATGGAGGAGTGACATGGTAGAGATGGAGAAGTGACATGGAGGAGTGACATGGTAGAGATGGAGGATCGACATGGAAGAGTGACATTCTGGAGATAAATCTGGGTTGACATGGAGGAGCGACATTCTAGAGTGACATGGAGAAGTGACATGGTGGAGGGATATGGATAAGCAAGGACGAGCAACATGGAGGATCAACATGTGTCGACATGGATCACATGGAGGAGTGACATGGAGGATCGATGTGGAGGAGTAACAAGGAGGAGCGACATGGAGGATCGACATAGAAGACATCAAGCAGTGACATTCTGGAGTTCAATCTGCAGTGATATTCTGGAGTGACATGGAAGAGCGACATTCTGGCGTGACATGGAATAGCGACATGGTGGAGTGATATGGAAGATTAAGAAGGAGCCACATGGAGGATCGACATGTGTCGACATGGAAGACATGGAGGAGTGACATGGAGGATTGACTTGGAGGATCGACATGGATCAGCGACATGGATCAGCGACATGGAGGATCGACATGGCGGAGTTACATGCAGGACTGACATGGAAGAAAGGGAGGAGTGACATGGAGTGGCGACATGGAGGTGTGAAATAGAGGATCGACATGGAGGAGGTATATGGAGGAGTAACATTCCGGTGTGACTTTCTGGAGGGACATTCTGGAGTGACATGGAGGTATCGACATGGAGGAGTGACAAGGAGGAGTGAAATAGAGGATCAACATAGAGGATTGCCATGGAGGAGGGACATGGAGGAGTGACGTTCTGGAGTTAAATTCTGGAGAGACATTCTGGAGTGACATGGAGGAGCGGCAATCTGGGGTAACATGGAGGAGATACATGGAGGAGTGATATGGAGGAGCAGGGACGAGAGACATAGAGGATCGACATGGAAAAGTCACATGGAGGAGCAACACGGAGGAGTGACATGGAGGAGCGAAATGGCGGAGTGACATGGAAGAGTAACATGGAGGCTTGACATGGAAGACAGGGATTAGTGACATTGAGGAGCGAAATAGAGGATCAACATGAAGGAGTGACATGGAGGAGTGGCATTTTGGAGTGACATTCTTGAGGGACATTCTGGAGTGACATGGAGGAGCGACATTCTGGAGTGACATGGAGGAGCGACATTGAAGATCGACATGGAGGAGTAAAATATCGGATCCACATGGAGGAATGACATGGAGGATCGATATGGAGGAGCGAAATTGAGGATCGACAATGAGGAGCAACATTGAGGAGCGACATTGAGGAGCGACATGGAGGAGCTACATGGAGGAGCGACATGGAGGTCTCACAATGAGGAGCGGAAACATCTGCTGAAAGTTTCATTCAAATCGGCCACTAGAGGGGCGCTTTGAGCGATATGCCGCTTGCGCCTTTAATTCATTTTATATTGATATAACTATGTGGATGTGCAAATATGTTTTATATATTTCATGTTTATTCTTTTACAATGTAATTGTAACCTGTGTTGAAATGTGCCACTATACGATCACAATGTAAAACTCTAGTTTTCATCACTAAGCCAAAGAATGCATTTCTCCTCCAGAAACACTGAAAAGTGGATTCATATGAAAAATGTGAAATTTCTTCACAGAAAAATATTTCTTGCTTTGGAAACACACAAAAAAAAGGATAAATATGAAAGGGAACACAGTTTTCCAAAATATAATATTATAGTTTTGGACTCCAGGCATCAAACTGTCAGTCTGAGCTGAATTTCATGTAAAACGCTAGTTTTCACACTAAACTCGCTTAATATGTCTTTCTCATGCAAAACCACTCAGAAACGCATTTCTCCTCAAGAAACACTGAAAAGTGCGTTTATAGGAAGAATATGTGATTTATTTACAGAAACACATCTGTTATACTGGAAACATACAAAAAAGAGACAGAATAGGAAAAGAAACATTGTTTTCTCAAATTTTACATTAGAATTCTCTTCCAAGTATCAAATCTTCATTCTGAGCTCAATTCTATTAAAAACTCTTGTTTTCATCACTAAACTCGCTTAATATGTCTTTCTCATGCAAAACCACTCAGAAACGCATTTCTCCTCAAGAAACACTGAAAAGTGCGTTTATAGGAAGAATATGTGATTTATTTACAGAAACACATCTGTTATACTGGAAACATACAAAAAAGAGACAGAATAGGAAAAGAAACATTTTTTTCTCAAATTTTACATTAGAATTCTCTTCCAAGTATCAAATCTTCATTCTGAGCTCAATTCTATTAAAAACTCTTGTTTTCATCACTAAACTCGCTTAATATGTCTTTCTCATGCAAAACCACTCAGAAACGCATTTCTCCTTAAGAAACACTGAAAAGTGCGTTTATAGGAAGAATATGTGATTTATTTACAGAAACACATCTGTTATAATGGAAACATACAAAAAAGAGACTGAATATGAAAAGAAACATTGTTTTCTCAAATTTTACATTAGAATTCGCTTCCAAGTATCAAATCTTCATTCTGAGCTCAATTCTATGCAAAACTCTTGTTTTCATCACTAAACTCGCTTAATATGTCTTTCTCATGCAAAACCACTCAGGAACGCATTTCTCTTCAAGAAACAATGAAAAGTGCGTTTATATGAAAATGATTTGATGAATTTTGTTGAAGACAAGTCAAAGTATAGTTTTTCAAAAAATTTCATGAAAAAAAAGTTATAGTATAGCATTTTGAAATTTTTGGGAAAAAAATACAATATTGTATATGTCAGCGACACTGAAGATCGACATGGAGGAGCGACATTGAGGTCTCACAACGAGCACCGACATTCTGGAGTGACATGGAGGAGCGACATTCTGGATTGACATGGAAGATCGACATGGAGGATTAACATGTAGGATCTAAATGGAGGAGTGACATGGAGAAGCGATATGGAGGATCGACAAGGAGGAGCAATATTGAGGAGCAACATGGAGGACTGATATGAAGTAGTGATATGGAAGACAGGGAGGAGTGACATGGAGGGTCGACATGGAGTAGTGACATGGAGGAGTGACAAGAAGGAGCGATACAGAGGAGTGACATGAAGGAGCAACATGGAGGATTGACAGAGAGGTGTAACATGAAGGATCTGCATGGAGGAGCTACATGGAGGCGGTACATGGGGGAGTGAAATGGAAGATATGGAGGAGTGACAGGAGGAGCAACATGGAGGTGCGACATCACGGAGAGACAAGGAGGTCTGACAACGAGGAGGAACATTCTGGAGGGACAGGGTGGAGCGACATTCTGGAGTCACATTCTGGAGCGACATTCTGGAGTGACAATCTGGAGTGAAATTGATGAGAGATATGGAGATTGACATAAAGGAGTAACATCAGTTAGGAGTTAACATCAGGAGTAACAGTAGATCTACATGGAGGAGCTACATAGAGGAGGTACATGGGGGAATGACATGGAAGACATGGAGGCCTGACATGGTAGAACAACATTGAGGATCGAAATGGAGGGTTGACATGTAGCAGTGACATGGAGGAATGACAAGGAGGAGCGACATGGAGGAGTAACAAGGAGGAGCAACATCGAGCAGTGACATGGAAGAAAGGGAGGAGAGACAAGGAGGAGCGACATGGAGGAGCGAAGTAGAGGATCGACTTGGAGGAGTGACTTGGAGGAGCGACATTCTGGAGTGACATGGAGGAGTGAAATGGAGGAGCAACATGGAATATCAACATGAAGGAGTGACATGGAAGATCGCCATGAAGGAGTGACATGGAGGAGCGACATGGAAGCGCGACATGGAGGATCGACATGGAAGAGCGACATGGAAGAGCGACATGGAGGAGCTACATAGAGGTGCGACATCACGGAGCTTCATGGAGGTCTGACAACGAGGAGGTACATTCTGGAGGGACAGGGTGGAGCGACATTCTGGAGTGACATGGAGGAGCGACATTGAGGATCAACAAGGAGGAGCGACATTGAGGAGCAACATGGAGGACTCACATGGAGGATCAAAATGGAGGTGTAGACATGGAGTATTGACAAGGAGGACTTACATGGAGGAGTGAAATCCTACAGTTAAATTCTGAAGTGAAATTCTGGAGTGATATGTAGGATCTACATCGAGGATTGACATGGAAGATCGACATGGAGGATCGACATGTAGGAGTCTAATTCTGGAATTAAATCTGGTTGACATGGAGGAGCGACACATTGGAGTGACATGTAAGATATGGAGGAGTGACATGGAGGAGCAACATGGAGTATCGACATGGAGGATCAACATGGCAGAGCGACTAGGGGGAGATACATGAAGTAGCGACATCACGGAGCGTAATGGAGGACTGACATGGAGGAGCTACATGGAGCAGTGATATGAGAGTGTGACATGGAAGAGCGACATGGAGGATCGACATGTAGGAGTGACATGGAGGAACGACATGTAGGAGTGACATGGAGGAGTGATATGGAAGACAGGTAGGAGTGACATGGAGGAGCGACATTCTGGACTGACATTCTGGAGTGACATTGATGAGCTACATGGAGGAGGTACATAGGGGAGTGACATGGAAGACATGGAGGAGTGAAATGGGGGAGTGACATGGAAAATGGGGAGGATTGACCTGTAGGAGCAAAATGGAGGTGTTAAATTGAGGATGGACATGGAGAAGTGATATGGAGGAGTGACATTCTGGAGAGGCATTCTGGTTTGACATGGAGGAATGACATGGAGGATGGACATGGAGGAGTGACATTCTGGAGTTAAATTCTGGCTTGACATTCTGGATTGACATAGAGGAGCAACATTCCCAAGTGACATGGAGGAGTTTTATGGATGAGCAATTAGGAGCGACATGGAGGATCAAACCGGAGGAGTGACATGGAAGACATGGAGTGACATGGAGGATTGACATTGAGTAGTGACTTGGAGTTGTGACAAGGAGGAGTGACATGAAGGAGTAAGAAGGAGGAGCGACATGGAATATCAACATGAAGGAGTGACATGGAAGATCGACATTCTGGAGTGACATGGAGAAGGGGCATTCTGGTGTGACATGGAGGAGATACATGGAGGAGTGATATGGAGGAGCAGGGACGAGAGACATAGATGATCGACATGGAAAAGTCACATGGAGGAGTGTCAGGAGTGACATGGAACACATGGTGGAGTGACATTGAAGATCGACATTGAGGATCGAAATGGAGGATCGACATGAAACAGTGACATGGAGGAGTGACATGGAAGTGTGACATGGAGGAGTGACATGGAGGATCGACATGGAGGAGTGACATGGGGGAGCGACATGGTGGAGTGACTTGGAGGAGTGACATGTAGGTTGACATGGAGGAGTGACGTGGAATACAGGGAGGAATGACATGGAGGAGCGAAATAGAGGATCGACATGGAGTACATGTAGGAGTGAAATGGAGGAGCGACATGGAGGATCGACATGGAGGAGTGACATGGAGGATCGACATTGAGGAGTGGAATGGAGGAGCGACATGGAGGAGCTAAATAGAGGATCGACATGGAGGAGCGACATTCTGGAGTGACATGGAGGAGTGAAATGGAGGAGCGACATGGAAGATCGACATGAAGGAGTGACATGGAAGAGCGACATGGAAGATCGACATGAAGGAGTGACATGGAGGAGCTACATGGAAGAGCGACATGGAGGATCGACATGGAGGAGTGACATGGAAGAGCGACATGGAAGAGCGACATGGAGGAGCTACATGGAGGTGCGACATCACAGAGCGACATGGAGGTCTGATAACGAGGAGGGACAGGGTGGAGCGACATCCTGGAGTGACATGGAGGAGCGACATTCTGGAGTGACATGTAAGATCGACATGGAAGAGTAACAAGTAGGATCTAAATGGAGGAATGACATGGAGGATTGACATGGAAGAGCAATATTGAGGAGCAACGTGGAGGACTGATATGAAGTAGTGATATGGAAGACAGGGAGTAGTGACATGGAGGAGGAATATGGAGGAATTACATTCTGGAGTGACATTCAGGAGGAACATTCTGGAGTGACATGGAGGTATCGACATTGAGTAGTGACATGAAGGAGCAACATGAAGGATTGACATAGAGGTGTAACATGAAGGATCTGCATGGAGGAGCTACATGGAGGAGGTACATGGGGGAGTGAAATGGAAGACATGGAGGAGTGACATGGTGGAGAAACATGGAGGATCGAATTGGAGGATCGACATGGAGCAGTGACATAAAGGATTGACATGGAAGTCTGACATGGAAGAGTGACATGGAGGATCGACATGGAGGAGTGACATGGAGGAGTGACATGGAGGAGCGAACTGGAGGAGTTACATGGAGGAGTGACGTGGAAGACAGGGAGGAATGACATGGGGGAGCGTAAAAGAGGATCGACATGGAGCAGTGACATGGGGGAGGGACATGGAGGATTAACAATCTGGAGTTAAATTCATGAGTGACATTCTGGAGTGACATGGAGGAGCGACATTCTGGAGTGACATGGAGGCATTCCTCCATGTCACTCCAGAATGTCGCTCCTCCATGAAGGAGTGATATGGAGGAGCAAGGAGAAGCGACACTGATGATCGATATAAATAAGTTACATGGAGGAGCGACACATTGGAGTGACATGGAAGATATGGAGGAGTGACATGGAGGAGCAACATGGAGTATCGACATGGAGGATCAACATGGCAGAGCGACTAGGGGGAGCTACATGGAGTAGCGACATCACGGAGCGACATGGAGGACTGACATGGAGGAGTGACATGGAGGAGTGATATGGAAGACAGGGATGAGTGACATGGAGGGTCGACATGGAGGAGCAATATGGAGGAGTTACATGGAGAAGTGACATATAGGATTGACATGGAGGAGTTACATGGAGGAGTGACGTGGAAGACAGGGAGGAATGACATGGAGGAGCGCAATAGAGGATCGACATGGAGCACATTGAGGAGTGAAATGGAGGAGCAACATGGAGGATAGACATGGAGGAGTGACATGCAGGATCGACATTGAGGAGTGGAATGGAGGAGCGAAATGGAAGAGTGCCATGGAGGAGCGACATGGAAGAGCAACATAGGGGAGTGACATGGAAAACATGGAGCAGTGAAATGGAGGAGCAACATCTAGGATCGACATGGAGGATCGACATGAAGCAGTGACATGGAGGAGTGACATTGAGAATCGACATGGAGGAATGACATGGAGGATCGACATGGAGGAGCGACATTGGAGGTCTCACAACGAGCAGCGACATTCTGGAGTGACATGGAGGAGCGACATTCTGGATTGACATGGAAGATCGACATGGAGGATTAACATGTAGGATCTAAATGGAGGAGCGATATGGAGGATCGACAAGGAGGAGCAATATTGAGGAGCAACGGGGAGGACTGACATGAAGTAGTGATATGGAAGACAGGGAGGAGTGACATGGAGGGTCGACATGGAGGATTGACATGAAGGAGTGATATGGAGGAGCAAGGAGGAGCAACATGAAGGATCTACATGGAGGAGCAACATAGGGGAGTGACATGGAAAACATGGAGCAGTGAAATGGAGGAGCAACATCGAGGATCGACATGGAGGATCGACATGAAGCAGTAACATGGAGGAATGACATTGAGGATCGACATTCTAGAGTGACATGGAGGAGATACATGGGGGAGTGACTTGGAAGACATCGAGGAGTGACATGGAGGAGCTACATGGAGGAGAGACATGGAGCAGTGATATGAGAGTGTGACATGGAAGAGCGACATGGAGGATCGACATGTAGGAGTGACATGGAGGAACGACATGGAGTAGTGACATGGAGGAGTGATATGGAAGACAGGTAGGAGTGACATGGAGGAGCGACATTCTGGACTGACATTCTGGAGTGACATTGATGAGCTACATGGTACATAGGGGAGTGACATGGAAGACATGGAGGAGTGAAATGGGGTAGTGACATGGAAAATGGGGAGGATTGACCTGTAGGAGCAAAATGGATGTGTTAAACTCAGGATGGACATGGAGAAGTGATATGGAGGAGGGACATGGAGGAGTGACATTCTGGAGAGGCATTCTGGTTTGACATGGAGGAGTGACACGGAGGATGGACATAGAGGATTGACATGGAGGAGGGACATGGAGGAGTGACATTCTGGAGTTAAATTCTGGCTTGACATTCTGGATTGACATAGAGGAGCAACATTCCCAAGTGACATGGAGGAGTTTTATGGATGAGCAATTAGGAGCGACATGGAGGATCAAACCGGAGGAGTGACATGGAAGACAAGGAGTGACATGGAGGATTGACATTGAGTAGTGACTTGGAGTTGTGACAAGGAGGAGTGACATGAAGGAGTAAGAAGGAGGAGCGACATGGAGGAGTGACATGGAGGATCGACATTCTGGAATGACATGGAGAAGGGGCATTCTGGTGTGACATGGAGGAGATACATGGAGGAGTGATATAGAGGAGCAGGGACGAGAGACATAGATGATCGACATGGAAAAGTCACATGGAGGAGTGTCAGGAGTGACATGGAACACATGGTGGAGTGACATTGAAGATCGACATTGAGGATCGAAATGGAGGATCGACATGAAACAGTGACATGGAGGAGTGACATGAAAGTGTGACATGGAGGAGTGACATGGAGGATCGACATGGAGGAGTGACATGGGGGAGCGACATGGAGGAGTGACGTGGAAGACAGTGAGGAATGACATGGAGGAGCGCAATAGAGGATCGACATGGAGCACATGGAGGAGTGGAAAGGAGGAGCGACATGGAGGATCGACATTGAGGAGTGGAATGGAGGAGCAACATGGAGGATTGACAGAATGGAGTAACATTGAAGATCGACATGGAAGAGTGACATGGAGGAGCGACATGGAAGAATGACATGGAGGAGCGACATGGAAGAGCAACATAGGGGAGTGACATGGAAAACATGGAGCAGTGAAATGGAGGAGCAACATCTAGGATCGACATGGAGGATCGACATGAAGCAGTGACATGGAGGAGTGACATTGAGAATCGACATGGAGGAATGACATGGAGGATCGACATGGAGGAGCGACATTGGAGGTCTCACAACGAGCAGCGACATTCTGGAGTGACATGGAGGAGCGACATTCTGGATTGACATGGAAGATCGACATTGAGGATTAACATGTAGGATCTAAATGGAGGAGTGACATGGAGGGTTGACATGGAGGAGCGATATGAAGGATCGACAAGGAGGAGCAATATTGAGGAGCAACGTGGAGGACTGACATGAAGTAGTGATATGGAAGACAGGGAGGAGTGACATGGAGGGTCGACATGGAGGAGTGACATGGAGGAGGAATATGGAGGAGTGACATTCTGGAGTGACATTCAGGAGGAACATTCTGGAGTGACATGGAGGTATCGACATTGAGTAGTGACATGAAGGAGCAACATGGAGGATTGACATGAAGGAGTGATATGGATGAGCAAGGAGGAGCAACACTGAGAAGCGATATGAATAAGTTACATGGAGGAGCGACTCATTGGAGTAACATGGAAGATATGATGTGCGACTTCACGGAGCGACATGGCATTTGCTGTGAGCTGGAATGAGCTAGAGACATGAGACTTGGTACGATGATGCCATAATGCTTTCACATAAAAGATGAAAACAATTGATCACATGGTGGCGCTATAACAATTTTCAAGGCCAGCCCCCTCACACCATAAGTCCTATTAATTTGAAATTTGACAGACATGTGCTGCTGAATGTGATCTAAAAAAAAGTCTCTTGGACCACGAAAGTCCACCAACTAAATTTTCCGCCATGTTGAATTTTTTGAAAAACACATTTTTGACATCTCCTCCTAAACCGTAAGTCTGATTGCTGGCATATTTTCTGCGAATCATTATTGGACTAGGCTCATCAAAGGTTGCATAAAGCTTGTTGATATGTTATTGTGTTGTGAAGATATTGACCAATTCATTTTTAAGGGGCGGGCTCAGCACGTCAATAGACCTAACTTCACAAGCCTTTGACCCATCATCTCCAAACTTGCAGCATATGTTCACAAGAGTAGCGGAAACATCTGCTGAAAGTTTCATTCAAATCGGCCACTAGAGGGGCGCTTTGAGCGATATGCCGCCTGCGGCTTTAATTCATTTTAAATTGATATAACTATGTGGATGTGTAAATATGTTTTATATATTTCATGTTTATTCTTTTACAATGTAATTGTAACCTGTGTTGAAATGTACCACTATACGATCACAATGTAAAACTCTAGTTTTCATCACTAAGCCAAAGAATGCATTTCTCCTCCAGAAACACTGAAAAGTGGATTCATATGAAAAATGTGAAATTTCTTCACAGAAAAATATTCTTGCTTTGGAAACACACAAAAAAAGGATAAATATGAAAGGGAACACAGTTTTTCAAAATATAATATTATAGTTTTGGACTCCAGGCATCAAACTGTCAGTCTGAGCTGAATTCCATGTAAAACGCTAGTTTTCACACTAAACTCGCTTAATATGTCTTTCTCATGCAAAACCACTCAGAAACGCATTTCTCCTCAAGAAACACTGAAAAGTGCGTTTATATGAAGAATATGTGATTTATTTACAGAAACACATCTGTTATACTGGAAACATACAAAGAAGAGACAGAATATGAAAAGAATCATTGTTTTCTCAAACTTTACATTAGAATTCGCTTCCCAGTATCAAATCTTCATTCTGAGCTCAATTCTATGCAAAACTCTTGTTTTCATCACTAAACTCGCTTAATGTCTTTCTCATCCAAAACTACTCAGGAACGCATTTCTCCTCAAGAAACACTGAAACGTCCTTTTATATGAAGAATATGTAATTTATTTACAGAAACACATCTGTTATACTGGAAACATACAAAAAAGAGACAGAATATGAATAGAAACATTGTTTTCTCAAATTTTACATTAGAATTCGCTTCCAAGTATCAAATCTTCATTCTGAGCTCAATTCTATGCAAAACTCTTGTTTTCATCACTAATAATCACACATGAAAAAAAAGTTATAGTATAGCATTTTGAAATTTTTGGGAAAAAAATACAATATTGTATTGAAGATAGACATGGAGGAGCGACATGGAGGTCTCACAACGAGCAGTGACATTCTGGAGTGACATGGAGGAGCGACATTCTGGATTGACATGGAAGATCGACATGGAGGATTAACATGTAGGATCTAAATGGAGGAGTGACATGGAGGGTTGACATGGAGGAGCGATATGGAGGATCGACAAGGAGGAGCAATATTGAGGAGCAACATGGAGGACTGACATGAAGTAGTGATATGGAAGACAGGGAGGAGTGACATGGAGGGTCGACATGGAGGAGTGACATGGAGGAGGAAAATGGAGGAGTGACATTTTAGAGTGACATTCAGGAGGAACATTCTGGAGTGACATGGAGGTATCGACATTGAGTAGTGACATGGAGGAGTAACAAGAAGGAGCGACACAGAGGAGTGACATGAAGGAGCAACATGGAGGATTGACATAGAGGTGTAACATGAAGGATCTGAATGGAGGAGCTACATGGAGGAGGTACATGGGGGAGTGAAATGGAAGACATGGAGGAGTGACATGGTGGAGAAACATGGAGGATCGAATTGGAGGAGTGACATGGAGGAGCTACATGGAAGAGCGACATGGAGGATCGACATGGAGGAGTGACATGGAAGAGTGACATGGAAGAGCGACATGGAGGTGCGACATCACAGAGCGACATGGAGGTCTGACAACGAGGAGGGACAGGGTGGAGCGACATCCTGGAGTGACATGGAGGAGCGACATTCTGGAGTGACATGTAAGATCGACATGGAGGAGTAACAAGTAGGATCTAAATGGAGGAGTGACATGGAGGATTGACATGGAAGAGCAATATTGAGGAGCAACTGATATGAAGTAGTGATATGGAAGACAGGGAGTAGTGACATGGAGGAGGAATATGGAGGAGTGACATTCTGGAGTGACATTCAGGAGGAACATTCTGGAGTGACAGGGAGGTATCGACATTGAGTAGTGACATGAAGGAGCAACATGGAGGATTGACATAGAGGTGTAACATGAACGATCTGCATGGAGGAGCTACATGGAGGAGGTACATGGGGGAGTGAAATGGAAGACATGGACGAGTGACATGGTGGAGAAACATGGAGGATCGAATTGGAGGATCGACATGTAGCAGTGACATAAAGGATTGACATGGAAGTGTGACATGGAAGAGTGACATGAAGGATCGACATGGAGGAGTGACATGGAGGAGTGACATGGAGGAGTGACATGGAGGAGCGAACTGGGGGAGGGACATGGAGGATTAACAATCTAGAGTTAAATTCATGAGTGACATTCTGGAGTGACATGGAGGAGCGACATTCTGGAGTGACATGGAGGAATGACATGAAGGAGTGATATGGAGGAGCAAGGAGAAGCGACACTGAGGATCGATATGAATAAGTTACATGGAGGAGCGACACATTGGAGTGACATGGAAGATATGATGTGCGACTTCACAGAGCGACACGGAGGTCTGACAACGAGGAGGTACATTCTGGAGGGAAAGGGTGGAGCGACATGCTGGAGTGACATGGAGGAGCGACATTCTGGAGTGACATGTAAGATCGACATGGAGGAGTAACAAGTAGGATCTAAATGGAGGAGTGACATGGAGAATTGACATTTAAGAGCGATATGGAGGATCGACAAGGAGGAGCAACATTGAGGAGCAACATGGAGGACTGACATGAAGGAGCAACATGGCAGAGCGACTAGGGGGAGCTACATGGAGTAGCGACATCACGGAGCGACATGGAGGACTGACATTGAGGAGTGACATGGAGGAGTGATATGGAAGACAGGGAGGAGTGACATGGAGGGTCGACATGTAGGAGGAATATGGAGGAAGGACATTCTGGAGTGACATGGAGGTATCGACATTGAGTAGTGACATGGAGGAGTGACAAGAAGGAGCGACACAGAGGAGTGGCATGGAGGAGCAACATGGAGTATTGACATAGAGGTGTAACATGAAGGATCTGCATGGAGGAGTGACATGGAGGAGCGACATGGTGGAGCAACATGGAGGATCGAAATGGAGGATCGACATGAAACAGTGACATGGAGGAGTGACATGGAAGTGTGACATGGAGGAGTGACATGGAGTAGCGACATGGTGGAGTTACATGGAGAAGTGACATATAGGATTGACATGGAGGAGTTACATGGAGGAGTGACGTGGAAGACAGGGAGGAGTGACATGGAGGAGCTACATGGAGGATCGACATGAAGGAGCGACATGGAGCAGTGATATGAGAGTGTGACATGGAAGAGCGACATGGAGGATCGACATGTAGGAGTGACATGGAGGAACGACATGGAGGAGTGACATGGAGGAGTGACATGGAAGACAGGTAGGAGTGACATGGAGGAGCGACATTCTGGAGTGACATTCTGGAGTGACATTGATGGAGGAGGTACATAGGGGAGTGACATGGAAGACATGGAGGAGTGAAATGGGGGAGTGACATGGAAAATGGGGAGGATTGACATGTAGGAGCAAAATGGAGGTGTTAAATTGAGGATGGACATGGAGAAGTGATATGAAGGAGGGACATGGAGGAGTGACATTCTAGAGTTAAATTCTGGCTTGACATTCTGGATTGACATGGAGCAGCAACATTCCCAAGTGACATGGAGGAGTTTTATGGATGAGCAATTAGGAGCGACATGGAGGATCGAACCGGAGGAGTGACATGGAAGACATGGAGTGACATGGAGGATTGACATTGAGTAGTGACTTGGAGTTGTGACATGAAGGAGTAAGAAGGAGGAGCGACATGGAGGAGTGACATGGAGTATCGACATTCTGGAATGACATAGAGAAGCGGCATTCTGGTGTGACATGGAGGAGATACATGGAGGAGTGATATGGAGGAGCAGGGACGAGAGACATAGAGGATCGACATGGAAAAGTCACATGGAGGCGTGTCAGGAGTGACATTGAAGATCGACATTGAGGATCGAAATGGAGGATCGACATGAAACAGTGACATGGAGGAGTGACATGGAAGTGTGACATGGAGGAGTGACATGGAGGATCGACATGGAGCAGTGACATGGGGGAGAGACATGGTGGAGTGACTTGGAGGAGTGACATATAGGTTGACATGGAGGAGTGACATGGTGGAGTGGAGAGACATGGTGGAGTGACTTGGAGGAGTGACATGGAGGAGTGACGTGGAAGACAGGGAGGAATGACATGGAGGAGCGACATGGAGGATCGACATTGAGGAGTGGAATGGAGGAACGACATGGAAGAGTGACATGGAGGAGCGACATGGAAGAGCGACGGAGGATCTACATGGAGGAGTGACATCACGAAGCGACATGGAAGACTGACAACGAGGAGGTACATTCTGGAGGAACATGGTAGAGCGACATTCTGGAGTGACATGGAGGAGCGATATTCTGGAGTGACATGGAGGAGCGATATGGAGGATCGACATGGACGATCGACAAGGAGGAGTGACATTGAGGAGCAACATGGAGGAGCGACATAGAGGATTGACATGGAGGAGTATCAAGGTTGATCGACATGGAGAAGTAACATGGTAGAGATGGAGAAGTGACATGGAGGAGTGACATGGTAGAGATGGAGGATCGACATGGAAGAGTGACATTCTGGAGATAAATCTGGATTGACATGGAGGAGCGACATTCTAGAGTGACATGGAGAAGTGACATGGTGGAGGGATATGGATGAGCAAGGACGAGCAACATGGAGAATCAACATGTGTCGACATGGATCACATGGAGGAGTGACATGGAGGATCGATGTGGAGGAGTAACAAGGAGGAGCGACATGGAGGATCGACATAGAAGACATCAAGCAGTGACATTCTGGAGTTCAATCTGCAGTGATATTCTGGAGTGACATGGAAGAGCGACATTCTGGAGTGACATGGAATAGCGACATGGTGGAGTGATATGGAAGATTAAGAAGGAGCCACATGGAGGATCGACATGTGTCGACATGGAAGACATGGAGGAGTGACATGGAGGATTGACTTGGAGGATCGACATGGATCAGCGACATGGATCAGCGACATGGAGGATCGACATGGCGGAGTTACATGCAGGACTGACATGGAAGAAAGGGAGGAGTGACATGGAGTGGCGACATGGAGGTGTGAAATAGAGGATCGACAAGGAGGAGGTATATGGAGGAGTAACATTCTGGTGTGACTTTCTGGAGGGACATTCTGGAGTGACATGGAGGTATCGACATGGAGGAGTGACAAGGAGGAGTGAAATAGAGGATCAACATAGAGGATTGCCATGGAGGAGGGACATGGAGGAGTGACGTTCTGGAGTTAAATTCTGGAGAGACATTCTGGAGTGACATGGAGGAGCGGCAATCTGGGGTAACATGGAGGAGATACATGGAGGAGTGATATGGAGGAGCAGGGACGAGAGACATAGAGGATCGACATGGAAAAGTCACATGGAGGAGCAACACGGAGGAGTGACATGGAGGAGCGAAATGGCGGAGTGACATGGAAGAGTAACATGGAGGCTTGACGTGGAAGACAGGGATTAGTGACATTGAGGAGCGAAATAGAGGATCAACATGAAGGAGTGACATGGAGGAGGGACATGGAGGAGTGGCATTTTGGAGTGACATTCTTGAGGGACATTCTGGAGTGACATGGAGGAGCGACATGGGGAAGGAAATGTAGGAGTAACATTCTGGAATTAATTTCTGGAGTGACATGGAGGAGCGACATTCTGGAGTGACATGGAGGAGCGACATTGAAGATCGACATGGAGGAGTAAAATATTGGATCCACATGGAGGAATGACATGGAGGATCGATATGGAGGAGCGAAATTGAGGATCGACAATGAGGAGCGACATTGAGGAGCGACATTGAGGAGCGACATGGAGGAGCTACATGGAGGAGCGACATGGAGGTCTCACAATGAGGAGCGGAAACATCTGCTGAAAGTTTCATTCAAATCGGCCACTAGAGGGGCGCTTTGAGCGATATGCCGCCTGCGGCTTTAATTCATTTTAAATTGATATAACTATGTGGATGTGCAAATATGTTTTATATATTTCATGTTTATTCTTTTACAATGTATTTGTAACCTGTGTTGAAATGTGCCACTATACGATCACAATGTAAAACTCTAGTTTTCATCACTAAGCCAAAGAATGCATTTCTCCTCCAGAAACACTGAAAAGTGGATTCATATGAAAAATGTGAAATTTCTTCACAGAAAAATATTTCTTGCTTTGGAAACACACAAAAAAAAGGATAAATATGAAAGGGAACACAGTTTTCCAAAATATAATATTATAGTTTTGGACTCCAGGCATCAAACTGTCAGTCTGAGCTGAATTTCATGTAAAACGCTAGTTTTCACACTAAACTCGCTTAATATGTCTTTCTCATGCAAAACCACTCAGAAACGCATTTCTCCTCAAGAAACACTGAAAAGTGCGTTTATAGGAAGAATATGTGATTTATTTACAGAAACACATCTGTTATACTGGAAACATACAAAAAAGAGACAGAATAGGAAAAGAAACATTGTTTTCTCAAATTTTACATTAGAATTCTCTTCCAAGTATCAAATCTTCATTCTGAGCTCAATTCTATTAAAAACTCTTGTTTTCATCACTAAACTCGCTTAATATGTCTTTCTCATGCAAAACCACTCAGAAACGCATTTCTCCTCAAGAAACACTGAAAAGTTCGTTTATAGGAAGAATATGTGATTTATTTACAGAAACACAGCTGTTATATTGGAAACATACAAAAAAGAGACTGAATATGAAAAGAAACATTGTTTTCTCAAATTTTACATTAGAATTCGCTTCCAAGTATCAAATCTTCATTCTGAGCTCAATTCTATGCAAAACTGTTGTTTTCATCACTAAACTCGCTTAATACGTCTTTCTCACGCAAAACCACTCAGAAACGCATTTCTCCTCAAGAAACACTGAAAAGTTCGTTTATAGGAAGAATATGTGATTTATTTACAGAAACACATCTGTTATAATGGAAACATACAAAAAAGAGACTGAATATGAAAAGAAACATTGTTTTCTCAAATTTTACATTAGAATTCGCTTCCAAGTATCAAATCTTCATTCTGAGCTCAATTCTATGCAAAACTCTTGTTTTCATCACTAAACTCGCTTAATATGTCTTTCTCACGCAAAACCACTCAGAAACGCATTTCTCCTCAAGAAACACTGAAAAGTGCGTTTATAGGAAGAATATGTGATTTATTTACAGAAACACATCTGTTATAATGGAAACATACAAAAAAGAGACTGAATATGAAAAGAAACATTGTTTTCTCAAATTTTACATTAGAATTCGCTTCCAAGTATCAAATCTTCATTCTGAGCTCAATTCTATGCAAAACTCTTGTTTTCATCACTAAACTCGCTTAATACGTCTTTCTCACGCAAAACCACTCAGAAACGCATTTCTCCTCAAGAAACACTGAAAAGTTCGTTTATAGGAAGAATATGTGATTTATTTACAGAAACACATCTGTTATAATGGAAACATACAAAAAAGAGACTGAATATGAAAAGAAACATTGTTTTCTCAAATTTTACATTAGAATTCGCTTCCAAGTATCAAATCTTCATTCTGAGCTCAATTCTATGCAAAACTCTTGTTTTCATCACTAAACTCGCTTAATATGTCTTTCTCATGCAAAACCACTCAGGAACGCATTTCTCTTCAAGAAACAATGAAAAGTGCGTTTATATGAAAATGATTTGATGAATTTTGTTGAAGACAAGTCAAAGTATAGTTTTTCAAAAAATTTCATGAAAAAAAAGTTATAGAATAGCATTTTGAAATTTTTGGGAAAAAAATACAATATTGTATATGTCAGCGACACTGAAGATCGACATGGAGGAGCGACATTGAGGTCTCACAACGAGCACCGACATTCTGGAGTGACATGGAGGAGCGACATTCTGGATTGACATGGAAGATCGACATGGAGGATTAACATGTAGGATCTAAATGGAGGAGTGACATGGAGGGTTGACATGGAGGAGCGATATGGAGGATCGACAAGGAGGAGCAATATTGAGGAGCAACGTGGTGGACTGACATGAAGTAGTGATATGGAAGACAGGGAGGAGTGACATGGAGGGTCGACATGGAGGAGTGACATGGAGGAGGAATATGGAGGAGTGACATTCTGGAGTGACATTCAGGAGGAACATTCTGGAGTGACATGGAGGTATCGACATTGAGTAGTGACATGAAGGAGCAACATGGAGGATTGACATGAAGGAGTGATATGGAGGAGCAAGGAGGAGCAACATGAAGGATCTACATGGAGGAGCAACATAGGGGAGTGACATGGAAAACATGGATCAGTGAAATGGGGGAGCAACATCGAGGATCGACATGGAGGATCGACATGAAGCAGTAACATGGAGGAATGACATTGAGGATCGACATTCTAGAGTGACATGGAGGAGATACATGGGGGAGTGACTTGGAAGACATCGAGGAGTGACATGGAGGAGCTACATTGAGGATAGACATGAAGGAGCGACATGGAGCAGTGATATGAGAGTGTGACATGGAAGAGCGACATGGAGGATCGACATGTAGGAGTGACATGGAGGATCGACATTGAGCAGTGACATGGAGGAGTGACAAAGAGGAGCGACATGGAGTAGTGATATGGAGTAGTGACATTTTGGAGGGACATTCTGGAGGGACATTCTGGAGTGACATTGATGAGAGATATGGAGGATTCACATAGAGGAGTAACATGAAGGATCTACATGGAGGAGCAACATAGGGGAGTGACATGGAAAACATGGAGCAGTAAAATGGAGGAGCAACATCGAGGATCGACATGGAGGATCGACATGAAGCAGTAACATGGATGAATGACATTGAGGATCGACATTCTAGAGTGACATGGAGGAGATACATAGGGGAGTGACTTGGAAGACATGGAGGAGTGACATGGAGGAGCTACATGGAGCAGTGATATGAGAGTGTGACATGGAAGAGCGACATGGAGGATCGACATGTAGGAGTGACATGGAGGAACGACATGGAGGAGTGACATGGAGGAGTGATATGGAAGACAGGTAGGAGTGACATGGAGGAGCGACATTCTGGACTGACATTCTGGAGTGACATTGATGAGCTACATGGAGGAGGTACATAGGGGAGTGACATGGAAGACATGGAGGAGTGAAATGGGGGAGTGACATGGAAAATGGGGAGGATTGACCTGTAGGAGCAAAATGGAGGTGTTAAATTGAGGATGGACATGGAGAAGTGATATGGAGGAGTGACATTCTGGAGAGGCATTCTGGTTCGACATGGAGGAGTGACATGGAGGATCGACATTGAGCAGTGACATGGAGGAGTGACAAAGAGGAGCGACATGGAGTAGTGATATGGAGTAGTGACATTTTGGAGGGACATTCTGGAGGGACATTCTGGAGTGACATTGATGAGAGATATGGAGGATTCACATAGAGGAGTAACATGAAGGATCTACATGGAGGAGCAACATAGGGGAGTGACATGGAAAACATGGAGCAGTGAAATGGAGGAGCAACATCGAGGATCGACATGGAGGATCGACATGAAGCAGTAACATGGATGAATGACATTGAGGATCGACATTCTAGAGTGACATGGAGGAGATACATAGGGGAGTGACTTGGAAGACATGGAGGAGTGACATGGAGGAGCTACATGGAGCAGTGATATGAGAGTGTGACATGGAAGAGCGACATGGAGGATCGACATGTAGGAGTGACATGGAGGAACGACATGGAGGAGTGACATGGAGGAGTGATATGGAAGACAGGTAGGAGTGACATGGAGGAGCGACATTCTGGACTGACATTCTGGAGTGACATTGATGAGCTACATGGAGGAGGTACATAGGGGAGTGACATGGAAGACATGGAGGAGTGAAATGGGGGAGTGACATGGAAAATGGGGAGGATTGACCTGTAGGAGCAAAATGGAGGTGTTAAATTGAGGATGGACATAGAGGATTGACATGGAGGAGGGACATGGAGGAGTGACATTCTGGAGTTAAATTCTGGCTTGACATTCTGGATTGACATAGAGGAGCAACATTCCCAAGTGACATGGAGGAGTTTTATGGATGAGCAATTAGGAGCGACATGGAGGATCAAACCGGAGGAGTGCCATGGAAGACATGGAGTGACATGGAGGATTGACATTGAGTAGTGACTTGGAGTTGTGACAAGGAGGAGTGACATGAAGGAGTAAGAAGGAGGAGCGACATGGAATATCAACATGAAGGAGTGACATGGAAGATCGACATTCTGGAGTGACATGGAGAAGGGGCATTCTGGTGTGACATGGAGGAGATACATGGAGGAGTGATATGGAGGAGCAGGGACGAGAGACATAGATGATCGACATGGAAAAGTCACATGGAGGAGTGTCAGGAGTGACATGGAACACATGGTGGAGTGACATTGAAGATCGACATTGAGGATCGAAATGGAGGATCGACATGAAACAGTGACATGGAGGAGTGACATGGAAGTGTGACATGGAGGAGTGACATGGAGGATCGACATGGAGGAGTGACATGGGGGAGCGACATGGTGGAGTGACTTGGAGGAGTGACATGTAGATTGACATGGAGGAGTGACGTGGAAGACAGGGAGGAATGACATGGAGGAGCGAAATAGAGGATCGACATGGAGTACATGTAGGAGTGAAATGGAGGAGCGACATGGAGGATCGACATGGAGGAGTGACATGGAGGATCGACATTGAGGAGTGGAATGGAGGAGCGACATGGAGGAGCTAAATAGAGGATCGACATGGTGGAGTGACATGGAGGAGTGAAATGGAGGAGCGACATGGAAGATCGACATGAAGGAGTGACATGGAAGAGCGACATGGAAGATCGACATGAAGGAGTGACATGGAGGAGCTACATGGAAGAGCGACATGGAGGATCGACATGGAGGAGTGACATGGAAGAGCGACATGGAAGAGCGACATGGAGGAGCTACATGGAGGTGCGACATCAAAGAGCGACATGGAGGTCTGATAACGAGGAGGGACAGGGTGGAGCGACATCCTGGAGTGACATGTAAGATCGACATGGAGGAGTAACAAGTAGGATCTAAATGGAGGAATGACATGGAAGAGCAATATTGAGGAGCAACGTGGAGGACTGATATGAAGTAGTGATATGGAAGACAGGGAGTAGTGACATGGAGGAGGAATATGGAGGAATGACATTCTGGAGTGACATTCAGGAGGAACATTCTGGAGTGACATGGAGGTATCGACATTGAGTAGTGACATGAAGGAGCAACATGAAGGATTGACATAGAGGTGTAACATGAAGGATCTGAATGGAGGAGCTACATGGAGGAGGTACATGGGGGAGTGAAATGGAAGACATGGAGGAGTGACATGGTGGAGAAACATGGAGGATCGAATTGGAGGATCGACATGGAGCAGTGACATAAAGGATTGACATGGAAGTGTGACATGGAAGAGTGACATGGAGGATCGACATGGAGGAGTGACATGGAGGAGCGAACTGGAGGAGTTACATGGAGGAGTGACGTGGAAGACAGGGAGGAATGACATGGAGGAGCGTAAAAGAGGATCGACATGGAGCAGTGACATGGGGGAGGGACATGGAGGATTAACAATCTGGAGTTAAATTCATGAGTGACATTCTGGAGTGACATGGAGGAGCGACATTCTGTAGTGACATGGAGGAATGACATGAAGGAGTGATATGGAGGAGCAAGGAGAAGCGACACTGATGATCGATATAAATAAGTTACATGGAGGAGCGACACATTGGAGTGACATGGAAGATATGGAGGAGTGACATGGAGGAGCAACATGGAGTATCGACATGGAGGATCAACATGGCAGAGCGACTAGGGGGAGCTACATGGAGTAGCGACATCACGGAGCGACATGGAGGACTGACATGGAGGAGTGACATGGAGGAGTGATATGGAAGACAGGGATGAGTGACATGGAGGGTCGACATGGAGGAGCAATATGGAGGAGTTACATGGAGAAGTGACATATAGGATTGACATGGAGGAGTTACATGGAGGAGTGACGTGGAAGACAGGGAGGAATGACATGGAGGAGCGCAATAGAGGATCGACATGGAGCACATTGAGGAGTGAAATGGAGGAGCAACATGGAGGATAGACATGGAGGAGTGACATGCAGGATCGACATTGAGGAGTGGAATGGAGGAGCGAAATGGAAGAGTGACATGGAGGAGCGACATGGAAGAGCAACATAGGGGAGTGACATGGAAAACATGGAGCAGTGAAATGGAGGAGCAACATCTAGGATCGACATGGAGGATCGACATGAAGCAGTGACATGGAGGAGTGACATTGAGAATCGACATGGAGGAATGACATGGAGGATCGACATGGAGGAGCGACATTGGAGGTCTCACAACGAGCAGCGACATTCTGGAGTGACATGGAGGAGCGACATTCTGGATTGACATGGAAGATCGACATGGAGGATTAACATGTAGGATCTAAATGGAGGAGCGATATGGAGGATCGACAAGGAGGAGCAATATTGAGGAGCAACGGGGAGGACTGACATGAAGTAGTGATATGGAAGACAGGGAGGAGTGACATGGAGGGTCGACATGGAGGATTGACATGAAGGAGTGATATGGAGGAGCAAGGAGGAGCAACATGTAAGATCGACATGGAGGAGTAACAAGTAGGATCTAAATGGAGGAGTGACATGGAGAATTGACATTTAAGAGCGATATGGAGGATCGACAAGGAGGAGCAACATTGAGGAGCAACATGGAGGACTGACATGAAGGAGCAACATGGCAGAGCGACTAGGGGGAGCTACATGGAGTAGCGACATCACGGAGCGACATGGAGGACTGACATTGAGGAGTGACATGGAGGAGTGATATGGAAGACAGGGAGGAGTGACATGGAGGGTCGACATGTAGGAGGAATATGGAGGAAGGACATTCTGGAGTGACATGGAGGTATCGACATTGAGTAGTGACATGGAGGAGTGACAAGAAGGAGCGACACAGAGGAGTGGCATGGAGGAGCAACATGGAGTATTGACATAGAGGTGTAACATGAAGGATCTGCATGGAGGAGTGACATGGAGGAGCGACATGGTGGAGCAACATGGAGGATCGAAATGGAGGATCGACATGAAACAGTGACATGGAGGAGTGACATGGAAGTGTGACATGGAGGAGTGACATGGAGTAGCGACATGGTGGAGTTACATGGAGAAGTGACATATAGGATTGACATGGAGGAGTTACATGGAGGAGTGACGTGGAAGACAGGGAGGAGTGACATGGAGGAGCTACATGGAGGATCGACATGAAGGAGCGACATGGAGCAGTGATATGAGAGTGTGACATGGAAGAGCGACATGGAGGATCGACATGTAGGAGTGACATGGAGGAACGACATGGAGGAGTGACATGGAGGAGTGACATGGAAGACAGGTAGGAGTGACATGGAGGAGCGACATTCTGGAGTGACATTCTGGAGTGACATTGATGGAGGAGGTACATAGGGGAGTGACATGGAAGACATGGAGGAGTGAAATGGGGGAGTGACATGGAAAATGGGGAGGATTGACATGTAGGAGCAAAATGGAGGTGTTAAATTGAGGATGGACATGGAGAAGTGATATGAAGGAGGGACATGGAGGAGTGACATTCTAGAGTTAAATTCTGGCTTGACATTCTGGATTGACCCATGTCAATCCAGAATGGGAGCAACATTCCCAAGTGACATGGAGGAGTTTTATGGATGAGCAATTAGGAGCGACATGGAGGATCGAACCGGAGGAGTGACATGGAAGACATGGAGTGACATGGAGGATTGACATTGAGTAGTGACTTGGAGTTGTGACATGAAGGAGTAAGAAGGAGGAGCGACATGGAGGAGTGACATGGAGTATCAACATTCTGGAATGACATAGAGAAGCGGCATTCTGGTGTGACATGGAGGAGATACATGGAGGAGTGATATGGAGGAGCAGGGACGAGAGACATAGAGGATCGACATGGAAAAGTCACATGGAGGCGTGTCAGGAGTGACATTGAAGATCGACATTGAGGATCGAAATGGAGGATCGACATGAAACAGTGACATGGAGGAGTGACATGGAAGTGTGACATGGAGGAGTGACATGGAGGATCGACATGGAGCAGTGACATGGGGGAGAGACATGGTGGAGTGACTTGGAGGAGTGACATATAGGTTGACATGGAGGAGTGACATGGTGGAGTGGAGAGACATGGTGGAGTGACTTGGAGGAGTGACATGTAGGTTGACATGGAGGAGTGACGTGGAAGACAGGGAGGAATGACATGGAGGAGCGACATAGAGGATTGACATTGAGGAGTGGAATGGAGGAACGACATGGAAGAGTGACATGGAGGAGCGACATGGAAGAGCGACGGAGGATCTACATGGAGGAGTGACATCACGAAGCGACATGGAAGACTGACAACGAGGAGGTACATTCTGGAGGAACATGGTAGAGCGACATTCTGGAGTGACATGGAGGAGCGATATTCTGGAGTGACATGGAGGAGCGATATGGAGGATCGACATGGAGGATCGACAAGGAGGAGTGACATTGAGGAGCAACATGGAGGAGCGACATAGAGGATTGACATGGAGGAGTATCAAGGTTGATCGACATGGAGAAGTAACATGGAGGAGTGACATGGTAGAGATGGAGAAGTGACATGGAGGAGTGACATGGTAGAGATGGAGGATCGACATGGAAGAGTGACATTCTGGAGATAAATCTGGATTGACATGGAGGAGCGACATTCTAGAGTGACATGGAGAAGTGACATGGTGGAGGGATATGGATGAGCAAGGACGAGCAACATGGAGGATCAACATGTGTCGACATGGATCACATGGAGGAGTGACATGGAGGATCGATGTGGAGGAGTAACAAGGAGGAGCGACATGGAGGATCGACATAGAAGACATCAAGCAGTGACATTCTGGAGTTCAATCTGCAGTGATATTCTGGAGTGACATGGAAGAGCGACATTCTGGAGTGACATGGAATAGCGACATGGTGGAGTGATATGGAAGATTAAGAAGGAGCCACATGGAGGATCGACATGTGTCGACATGGAAGACATGGAGGAGTGACATGGAGGATTGACTTGGAGGATCGACATGGATCAGCGACATGGATCAGCGACATGGAGGATCGACATGGCGGAGTTACATGCAGGACTGACATGGAAGAAAGGGAGGAGTGACATGGAGTGGCGACATGGAGGTGTGAAATAGAGGATCGACATGGAGGAGGTATATGGAGGAGTAACATTCTGGTGTGACTTTCTGGAGGGACATTCTGGAGTGACATGGAGGTATCGACATGGAGGAGTGACAAGGAGGAGTGAAATAGTTGATCAACATAGAGGATTGCCATGGAGGAGGGACATGGAGGAGTGACGTTCTGGAGTTAAATTCTGGAGAGACATTCTGGAGTGACATGGAGGAGCGGCAATCTGGGGTAACATGGAGGAGATACATGGAGGAGTGATATGGAGGAGCAGGGACGAGAGACATAGAGGATCGACATGGAAAAGTCACATGGAGGAGCAACACGGAGGAGTGACATGGAGGAGCGAAATGGCGGAGTGACATGGAAGAGTAACATGGAGGCTTGACGTGGAAGACAGGGATTAGTGACATTGAGGAGCGAAATAGAGGATCAACATGAAGGAGTGACATGGAGGAGGGACATGGAGGAGTGGCATTTTGGAGTGACATTCTTGAGGGACATTCTGGAGTGACATGGAGGAGCGACATGGGGAAGGAAATGTAGGAGTAACATTCTGGAATTAATTTCTGGAGTGACATGGAGGAGCGACATTCTGGAGTGACATGGAGGAGCGACATTGAAGATCGACATGGAGGAGTAAAATATTGGATCCACATGGAGGAATGACATGGAGGATCGATATGGAGGAGCGAAATTGAGGATCGACAATGAGGAGCGACATTGAGGAGCGACATTGAGGAGCGACATGGAGGAGCTACATGGAGGAGCGACATGGAGGTCTCACAATGAGGAGCGGAAACATCTGCTGAAAGTTTCATTCAAATCGGCCACTAGAGGGGCGCTTTGAGCGATATGCCGCCTGCGGCTTTAATTCATTTTAAATTGATATAACTATGTGGATGTGCAAATATGTTTTATATATTTCATGTTTATTCTTTTACAATGTATTTGTAACCTGTGTTGAAATGTGCCACTATACGATCACAATGTAAAACTCTAGTTTTCATCACTAAGCCAAAGAATGCATTTCTCCTCCAGAAACACTGAAAAGTGGATTCATATGAAAAATGTGAAATTTCTTCACAGAAAAATATTTCTTGCTTTGGAAACACACAAAAAAAAGGATAAATATGAAAGGGAACACAGTTTTCCAAAATATAATATTATAGTTTTGGACTCCAGGCATCAAACTGTCAGTCTGAGCTCAATTCTATGCAAAACTGTTGTTTTCATCACTAAACTCGCTTAATATGTCTTTCTCACGCAAAACCACTCAGAAACGCATTTCTCCTCAAGAAACACTGAAAAGTTCGTTTATAGGAAGAATATGTGATTTATTTACAGAAACACATCTGTTATAATGGAAACATACAAAAAAGAGACTGAATATGAAAAGAAACATTGTTTTCTCAAATTTTACATTAGAATTCGCTTCCAAGTATCAAATCTTCATTCTGAGCTCAATTCTATGCAAAACTCTTGTTTTCATCACTAAACTCGCTTAATATGTCTTTCTCACGCAAAACCACTCAGAAACGCATTTCTCCTCAAGAAACACTGAAAAGTGCGTTTATAGGAAGAATATGTGATTTATTTACAGAAACACATCTGTTATAATGGAAACATACAAAAAAGAGACTGAATATGAAAAGAAACATTGTTTTCTCAAATTTTACATTAGAATTCGCTTCCAAGTATCAAATCTTCATTCTGAGCTCAATTCTATGCAAAACTCTTGTTTTCATCACTAAACTCGCTTAATACGTCTTTCTCACGCAAAACCACTCAGAAACGCATTTCTCCTCAAGAAACACTGAAAAGTTCGTTTATAGGAAGAATATGTGATTTATTTACAGAAACACATCTGTTATAATGGAAACATACAAAAAAGAGACTGAATATGAAAAGAAACATTGTTTTCTCAAATTTTACATTAGAATTCGCTTCCAAGTATCAAATCTTCATTCTGAGCTCAATTCTATGCAAAACTCTTGTTTTCATCACTAAACTCGCTTAATATGTCTTTCTCACGCAAAACCACTCAGAAACGCATTTCTCCTCAAGAAACACTGAAAAGTGCGTTTATAGGAAGAATATGTGATTTATTTACAGAAACACATCTGTTATAATGGAAACATACAAAAAAGAGACTGAATATGAAAAGAAACATTGTTTTCTCAAATTTTACATTAGAAT
Source organism: Sebastes schlegelii (assembly GCA_014673565.1). Classification (NCBI taxonomy): domain Eukaryota; kingdom Metazoa; phylum Chordata; class Actinopteri; order Perciformes; family Sebastidae; genus Sebastes; species Sebastes schlegelii. Next base: position 31,115,578 of record CM025839.1, read on the forward strand.
TTGCTTCCAAGTATCAAATCTTCATTCTGAGCTCAATTCTATGCAAAACTCTTGTTTTCATCACTAAACTCGCTTAATATGTCTTTCTCATGCAAAACCACTCAGGAACGCATTTCTCTTCAAGAAACAATGAAAAGTGCGTTTATATGAAAATGATTTGATGAATTTTGTTGAAGACAAGTCAAAGTATAGTTTTTCAAAAAATTTCATGAAAAAAAAGTTATAGAATAGCATTTTGAAATTTTTGGGAAAAAAATACAATATTGTATATGTCAGCGACACTGAAGATCGACATGGAGGAGCGACATTGAGGTCTCACAACGAGCACCGACATTCTGGAGTGACATGGAGGAGCGACATTCTGGATTTGACATGGAAGATCGACATGGAGGATTAACATGTAGGATCTAAATGGAGGAGTGACATGGAGGGTTGACATGGAGGAGCGATATGGAGGATCGACAAGGAGGAGCAATATTGAGGAGCAACGTGGTGGACTGACATGAAGTAGTGATATGGAAGACAGGGAGGAGTGACATGGAGGGTCGACATGGAGGAGTGACATGGAGGAGGAATATGGAGGAGTGACATTCTGGAGTGACATTCAGGAGGAACATTCTGGAGTGACATGGAGGTATCGACATTGAGTAGTGACATGAAGGAGCAACATGGAGGATTGACATGAAGGAGTGATATGGAGGAGCAAGGAGGAGCAACATGAAGGATCTACATGGAGGAGCAACATAGGGGAGTGACATGGAAAACATGGAGCAGTGAAATGGGGGAGCAACATCGAGGATCGACATGGAGGATCGACATGAAGCAGTAACATGGAGGAATGACATTGAGGATCGACATTCTAGAGTGACATGGAGGAGATACATGGGGGAGTGACTTGGAAGACATCGAGGAGTGACATGGAGGAGCTACATGGAGGATAGACATGAAGGAGCGACATGGAGCAGTGATATGAGAGTGTGACATGGAAGAGCGACATGGAGGATCGACATGTAGGAGTGACATGGAGGATCGACATTGAGCAGTGACATGGAGGAGTGACAAAGAGGAGCGACATGGAGTAGTGATATGGAGTAGTGACATTTTGGAGGGACATTCTGGAGGGACATTCTGGAGTGACATTGATGAGAGATATGGAGGATTCACATAGAGGAGTAACATGAAGGATCTACATGGAGGAGCAACATAGGGGAGTGACATGGAAAACATGGAGCAGTGAAATGGAGGAGCAACATCGAGGATCGACATGGAGGATCGACATGAAGCAGTAACATGGATGAATGACATTGAGGATCGACATTCTAGAGTGACATGGAGGAGATACATAGGGGAGTGACTTGGAAGACATGGAGGAGTGACATGGAGGAGCTACATGGAGCAGTGATATGAGAGTGTGACATGGAAGAGCGACATGGAGGATCGACATGTAGGAGTGACATGGAGGAACGACATGGAGGAGTGACATGGAGGAGTGATATGGAAGACAGGTAGGAGTGACATGGAGGAGCGACATTCTGGACTGACATTCTGGAGTGACATTGATGAGCTACATGGAGGAGGTACATAGGGGAGTGACATGGAAGACATGGAGGAGTGAAATGGGGGAGTGACATGGAAAATGGGGAGGATTGACCTGTAGGAGCAAAATGGAGGTGTTAAATTGAGGATGGACATGGAGAAGTGATATGGAGGAGTGACATTCTGGAGAGGCATTCTGGTTCGACATGGAGGAGTGACATGGAGGATCGACATTGAGCAGTGACATGGAGGAGTGACAAAGAGGAGCGACATGGAGTAGTGATATGGAGTAGTGACATTTTGGAGGGACATTCTGGAGGGACATTCTGGAGTGACATTGATGAGAGATATGGAGGATTCACATAGAGGAGTAACATGAAGGATCTACATGGAGGAGCAACATAGGGGAGTGACATGGAAAACATGGAGCAGTGAAATGGAGGAGCAACATCGAGGATCGACATGGAGGATCGACATGAAGCAGTAACATGGATGAATGACATTGAGGATCGACATTCTAGAGTGACATGGAGGAGATACATAGGGGAGTGACTTGGAAGACATGGAGGAGTGACATGGAGGAGCTACATGGAGCAGTGATATGAGAGTGTGACATGGAAGAGCGACATGGAGGATCGACATGTAGGAGTGACATGGAGGAACGACATGGAGGAGTGACATGGAGGAGTGATATGGAAGACAGGTAGGAGTGACATGGAGGAGCGACATTCTGGACTGACATTCTGGAGTGACATTGATGAGCTACATGGAGGAGGTACATAGGGGAGTGACATGGAAGACATGGAGGAGTGAAATGGGGGAGTGACATGGAAAATGGGGAGGATTGACCTGTAGGAGCAAAATGGAGGTGTTAAATTGAGGATGGACATAGAGGATTGACATGGAGGAGGGACATGGAGGAGTGACATTCTGGAGTTAAATTCTGGCTTGACATTCTGGATTGACATAGAGGAGCAACATTCCCAAGTGACATGGAGGAGTTTTATGGATGAGCAATTAGGAGCGACATGGAGGATCAAACCGGAGGAGTGCCATGGAAGACATGGAGTGACATGGAGGATTGACATTGAGTAGTGACTTGGAGTTGTGACAAGGAGGAGTGACATGAAGGAGTAAGAAGGAGGAGCGACATGGAATATCAACATGAAGGAGTGACATGGAAGATCGACATTCTGGAGTGACATGGAGAAGGGGCATTCTGGTGTGACATGGAGGAGATACATGGAGGAGTGATATGGAGGAGCAGGGACGAGAGACATAGATGATCGACATGGAAAAGTCACATGGAGGAGTGTCAGGAGTGACATGGAACACATGGTGGAGTGACATTGAAGATCGACATTGAGGATCGAAATGGAGGATCGACATGAAACAGTGACATGGAGGAGTGACATGGAAGTGTGACATGGAGGAGTGACATGGAGGATCGACATGGAGGAGTGACATGGGGGAGCGACATGGTGGAGTGACTTGGAGGAGTGACATGTAGGTTGACATGGAGGAGTGACGTGGAAGACAGGGAGGAATGACATGGAGGAGCGAAATAGAGGATCGACATGGAGTACATGTAGGAGTGAAATGGAGGAGCGACATGGAGGATCGACATGGAGGAGTGACATGGAGGATCGACATTGAGGAGTGGAATGGAGGAGCGACATGGAGGAGCTAAATAGAGGATCGACATGGTGGAGTGACGGAGGAGTGAAATGGAGGAGCGACATGGAAGATCGACATGAAGGAGTGACATGGAAGAGCGACATGGAAGATCGACATGAAGGAGTGACATGGAGGAGCTACATGGAAGAGCGACATGGAGGATCGACATGGAGGAGTGACATGGAAGAGCGACATGGAAGAGCGACATGGAGGAGCTACATGGAGGTGCGACATCACAGAGCGACATGGAGGTCTGATAACGAGGAGGGACAGGGTGGAGCGACATCCTGGAGTGACATGTAAGATCGACATGGAGGAGTAACAAGTAGGATCTAAATGGAGGAATGACATGGAAGAGCAATATTGAGGAGCAACGTGGAGGACTGATATGAAGTAGTGATATGGAAGACAGGGAGTAGTGACATGGAGGAGAAATATGGAGGAATGACATTCTGGAGTGACATTCAGGAGGAGCATTCTGGAGTGACATGGAGGTATCGACATTGAGTAGTGACATGAAGGAGCAACATGAAGGATTGACATAGAGGTGTAACATGAAGGATCTGCATGGAGGAGCTACATGGAGGAGGTACATGGGGGAGTGAAATGGAAGACATGGAGGAGTGACATGGTGGAGAAACATGGAGGATCGAATTGGAGGATCGACATGGAGCAGTGACATAAAGGATTGACATGGAAGTGTGACATGGAAGAGTGACATGGAGGATCGACATGGAGGAGTGACATGGAGGAGCGAACTGGAGGAGTTACATGGAGGAGTGACGTGGAAGACAGGGAGGAATGACATGGAGGAGCGTAAAAGAGGATCGACATGGAGCAGTGACATGGGGGAGGGACATGGAGGATTAACAATCTGGAGTTAAATTCATGAGTGACATTCTGGAGTGACATGGAGGAGCGACATTCTGTAGTGACATGGAGGAATGACATGAAGGAGTGATATGGAGGAGCAAGGAGAAGCGACACTGATGATCGATATAAATAAGTTACATGGAGGAGCGACACATTGGAGTGACATGGAAGATATGGAGGAGTGACATGGAGGAGCAACATGGAGTATCGACATGGAGGATCAACATGGCAGAGCGACTAGGGGGAGCTACATGGAGTAGCGACATCACGGAGCGACATGGAGGACTGACATGGAGGAGTGACATGGAGGAGTGATATGGAAGACAGGGATGAGTGACATGGAGGGTCGACATGGAGGAGCAATATGGAGGAGTTACATGGAGAAGTGACATATAGGATTGACATGGAGGAGTTACATGGAGGAGTGACGTGGAAGACAGGGAGGAATGACATGGAGGAGCGCAATAGAGGATCGACATGGAGCACATTGAGGAGTGAAATGGAGGAGCAACATGGAGGATAGACATGGAGGAGTGACATGCAGGATCGACATTGAGGAGTGGAATGGAGGAGCGAAATGGAAGAGTGACATGGAGGAGCGACATGGAAGAGCAACATAGGGGAGTGACATGGAAAACATGGAGCAGTGAAATGGAGGAGCAACATCTAGGATCGACATGGAGGATCGACATGAAGCAGTGACATGGAGGAGTGACATTGAGAATCGACATGGAGGAATGACATGGAGGATCGACATGGAGGAGCGACATTGGAGGTCTCACAACGAGCAGCGACATTCTGGAGTGACATGGAGGAGCGACATTCTGGATTGACATGGAAGATCGACATGGAGGATTAACATGTAGGATCTAAATGGAGGAGCGATATGGAGGATCGACAAGGAGGAGCAATATTGAGGAGCAACGGGGAGGACTGACATGAAGTAGTGATATGGAAGACAGGGAGGAGTGACATGGAGGGTCGACATGGAGGATTGACATGAAGGAGTGATATGGAGGAGCAAGGAGGAGCAACATGTAAGATCGACATGGAGGAGTAACAAGTAGGATCTAAATGGAGGAGTGACATGGAGAATTGACATTTAAGAGCGATATGGAGGATCGACAAGGAGGAGCAACATTGAGGAGCAACATGGAGGACTGACATGAAGGAGCAACATGGCAGAGCGACTAGGGGGAGCTACATGGAGTAGCGACATCACGGAGCGACATGGAGGACTGACATTGAGGAGTGACATGGAGGAGTGATATGGAAGACAGGGAGGAGTGACATGGAGGGTCGACATGTAGGAGGAATATGGAGGAAGGACATTCTGGAGTGACATGGAGGTATCGACATTGAGTAGTGACATGGAGGAGTGACAAGAAGGAGCGACACAGAGGAGTGGCATGGAGGAGCAACATGGAGTATTGACATAGAGGTGTAACATGAAGGATCTGCATGGAGGAGTGACATGGAGGAGCGACATGGTGGAGCAACATGGAGGATCGAAATGGAGGATCGACATGAAACAGTGACATGGAGGAGTGACATGGAAGTGTGACATGGAGGAGTGACATGGAGTAGCGACATGGAGGAGTTACATGGAGGAGTGACGTGGAAGACAGGGAGGAGTGACATGGAGGAGCTACATGGAGGATCGACATGAAGGAGCGACATGGAGCAGTGATATGAGAGTGTGACATGGAAGAGCGACATGGAGGATCGACATGTAGGAGTGACATGGAGGAACGACATGGAGGAGTGACATGGAGGAGTGACATGGAAGACAGGTAGGAGTGACATGGAGGAGCGACATTCTGGAGTGACATTCTGGAGTGACATTGATGGAGGAGGTACATAGGGGAGTGACATGGAAGACATGGAGGAGTGAAATGGGGGAGTGACATGGAAAATGGGGAGGATTGACATGTAGGAGCAAAATGGAGGTGTTAAATTGAGGATGGACATGGAGAAGTGATATGGAGGAGGGACATGGAGGAGTGACATTCTAGAGTTAAATTCTGGCTTGACATTCTGGATTGACATGGTGGAGCAACAGTGACATGGAGGAGTTTTATGGATGAGCAATTAGGAGCGACATGGAGGATCGAACCGGAGGAGTGACATGGAAGACATGGAGTGACATGGAGGATTGACATTGAGTAGTGACTTGGAGTTGTGACATGAAGGAGTAAGAAGGAGGAGCGACATGGAGGAGTGACATGGAGTATCGACATTCTGGAATGACATAGAGAAGCGGCATTCTGGTGTGACATGGAGGAGATACATGGAGGAGTGATATGGAGGAGCAGGGACGAGAGACATAGAGGATCGACATGGAAAAGTCACATGGAGGCGTGTCAGGAGTGACATTGAAGATCGACATTGAGGATCGAAATGGAGGATCGACATGAAACAGTGACATGGAGGAGTGACATGGAAGTGTGACATGGAGGAGTGACATGGAGGATCGACATGGAGCAGTGACATGGGGGAGAGACATGGTGGAGTGACTTGGAGGAGTGACATATAGGTTGACATGGAGGAGTGACATGGTGGAGTGGAGAGACATGGTGGAGTGACTTGGAGGAGTGACATGTAGGTTGACATGGAGGAGTGACGTGGAAGACAGGGAGGAATGACATGGAGGAGCGACATGGAGGATCGACATTGAGGAGTGGAATGGAGGAACGACATGGAAGAGTGACATGGAGGAGCGACATGGAAGAGCGACGGAGGATCTACATGGAGGAGTGACATCACGAAGCGACATGGAAGACTGACAACGAGGAGGTACATTCTGGAGGAACATGGTAGAGCGACATTCTGGAGTGACATGGAGGAGCGATATTCTGGAGTGACATGGAGGAGCGATATGGAGGATCGACATGGAGGATCGACAAGGAGGAGTGACATTGAGGAGCAACATGGAGGAGCGACATAGAGGATTGACATGGAGGAGTATCAAGGTTGATCGACATGGAGAAGTAACATGGAGGAGTGACATGGTAGAGATGGAGAAGTGACATGGAGGAGTGACATGGTAGAGATGGAGGATCGACATGGAAGAGTGACATTCTGGAGATAAATCTGGATTGACATGGAGGAGCGACATTCTAGAGTGACATGGAGAAGTGACATGGTGGAGGGATATGGATGAGCAAGGACGAGCAACATGGAGGATCAACATGTGTCGACATGGATCACATGGAGGAGTGACATGGAGGATCGATGTGGAGGAGTAACAAGGAGGAGCGACATGGAGGATCGACATAGAAGACATCAAGCAGTGACATTCTGGAGTTCAATCTGCAGTGATATTCTGGAGTGACATGGAAGAGCGACATTCTGGAGTGACATGGAATAGCGACATGGCGGAGTGATATGGAAGATTAAGAAGGAGCCACATGGAGGATCGACATGTGTCGACATGGAAGACATGGAGGAGTGACATGGAGGATTGACTTGGAGGATCGACATGGATCAGCGACATGGATCAGCGACATGGAGGATCGACATGGCGGAGTTACATGCAGGACTGACATGGAAGAAAGGGAGGAGTGACATGGAGTGGCGACATGGAGGTGTGAAATAGAGGATCGACATGGAGGAGGTATATGGAGGAGTAACATTCTGGTGTGACTTTCTGGAGGGACATTCTGGAGTGACATGGAGGTATCGACATGGAGGAGTGACAAGGAGGAGTGAAATAGTTGATCAACATAGAGGATTGCCATGGAGGAGGGACATGGAGGAGTGACGTTCTGGAGTTAAATTCTGGAGAGACATTCTGGAGTGACATGGAGGAGCGGCAATCTGGGGTAACATGGAGGAGATACATGGAGGAGTGATATGGAGGAGCAGGGACGAGAGACATAGAGGATCGACATGGAAAAGTCACATGGAGGAGCAACACGGAGGAGTGACATGGAGGAGCGAAATGGCGGAGTGACATGGAAGAGTAACATGGAGGCTTGACGTGGAAGACAGGGATTAGTGACATTGAGGAGCGAAATAGAGGATCAACATGAAGGAGTGACATGGAGGAGGGACATGGAGGAGTGGCATTTTGGAGTGACATTCTTGAGGGACATTCTGGAGTGACATGGAGGAGCGACATGGGGAAGGAAATGTAGGATTAACATTCTGGAATTAATTTCTGGAGTGACATGGAGGAGCGACATTCTGGAGTGACATGGAGGAGCGACATTGAAGATCGACATGGAGGAGTAAAATATTGGATCCACATGGAGGAATGACATGGAGGATCGATATGGAGGAGCGAAATTGAGGATCGACAATGAGGAGCGACATTGAGGAGCGACATTGAGGAGCGACATGGAGGAGCTACATGGAGGAGCGACATGGAGGTCTCACAATGAGGAGCGGAAACATCTGCTGAAAGTTTCATTCAAATCGGCCACTAGAGGGGCGCTTTGAGCGATATGCCGCCTGCGGCTTTAATTCATTTTAAATTGATATAACTATGTGGATGTGCAAATATGTTTTATATATTTCATGTTTATTCTTTTACAATGTATTTGTAACCTGTGTTGAAATGTGCCACTATACGATCACAATGTAAAACTCTAGTTTTCATCACTAAGCCAAAGAATGCATTTCTCCTCCAGAAACACTGAAAAGTGGATTCATATGAAAAATGTGAAATTTCTTCACAGAAAAATATTTCTTGCTTTGGAAACACACAAAAAAAAGGATAAATATGAAAGGGAACACAGTTTTCCAAAATATAATATTATAGTTTTGGACTCCAGGCATCAAACTGTCAGTCTGAGCTCAATTCTATGCAAAACTGTTGTTTTCATCACTAAACTCGCTTAATATGTCTTTCTCACGCAAAACCACTCAGAAACGCATTTCTCCTCAAGAAACACTGAAAAGTTCGTTTATAGGAAGAATATGTGATTTATTTACAGAAACACATCTGTTATAATGGAAACATACAAAAAAGAGACTGAATATGAAAAGAAACATTGTTTTCTCAAATTTTACATTAGAATTCGCTTCCAAGTATCAAATCTTCATTCTGAGCTCAATTCTATGCAAAACTCTTGTTTTCATCACTAAACTCGCTTAATATGTCTTTCTCACGCAAAACCACTCAGAAACGCATTTCTCCTCAAGAAACACTGAAAAGTGCGTTTATAGGAAGAATATGTGATTTATTTACAGAAACACATCTGTTATAATGGAAACATACAAAAAAGAGACTGAATATGAAAAGAAACATTGTTTTCTCAAATTTTACATTAGAATTCGCTTCCAAGTATCAAATCTTCATTCTGAGCTCAATTCTATGCAAAACTCTTGTTTTCATCACTAAACTCGCTTAATACGTCTTTCTCACGCAAAACCACTCAGAAACGCATTTCTCCTCAAGAAACACTGAAAAGTTCGTTTATAGGAAGAATATGTGATTTATTTACAGAAACACAGCTGTTATATTGGAAACATACAAAAAAGAGACTGAATATGAAAAGAAACATTGTTTTCTCAAATTTTACATTAGAATTCGCTTCCAAGTATCAAATCTTCATTCTGAGCTCAATTCTATGCAAAACTGTTGTTTTCATCACTAAACTCGCTTAATACGTCTTTCTCACGCAAAACCACTCAGAAACGCATTTCTCCTCAAGAAACACTGAAAAGTTCGTTTATAGGAAGAATATGTGATTTATTTACAGAAACACATCTGTTATAATGGAAACATACAAAAAAGAGACTGAATATGAAAAGAAACATTGTTTTCTCAAATTTTACATTAGAATTCGCTTCCAAGTATCAAATCTTCATTCTGAGCTCAATTCTATGCAAAACTCTTGTTTTCATCACTAAACTCGCTTAATACGTCTTTCTCACGCAAAACCACTCAGAAACGCATTTCTCCTCAAGAAACACTGAAAAGTTCGTTTATAGGAAGAATATGTGATTTATTTACAGAAACACATCTGTTATAATGGAAACATACAAAAAAGAGACTGAATATGAAAAGAAACATTGTTTTCTCAAATTTTACATTAGAATTCGCTTCCAAGTATCAAATCTTCATTCTGAGCTCAATTCTATGCAAAACTCTTGTTTTCATCACTAAACTCGCTTAATATGTCTTTCTCACGCAAAACCACTCAGAAACGCATTTCTCCTCAAGAAACACTGAAAAGTGCGTTTATAGGAAGAATATGTGATTTATTTACAGAAACACATCTGTTATAATGGAAACATACAAAAAAGAGACTGAATATGAAAAGAAACATTGTTTTCTCAAATTTTACATTAGAATTTGCTTCCAAGTATCAAATCTTCATTCTGAGCTCAATTCTATGCAAAACTCTTGTTTTCATCACTAAACTCGCTTAATATGTCTTTCTCATGCAAAACCACTCAGGAACGCATTTCTCTTCAAGAAACAATGAAAAGTGCGTTTATATGAAAATGATTTGATGAATTTTGTTGAAGACAAGTCAAAGTATAGTTTTTCAAAAAATTTCATGAAAAAAAAGTTATAGAATAGCATTTTGAAATTTTTGGGAAAAAAATACAATATTGTATATGTCAGCGACACTGAAGATCGACATGGAGGAGCGACATTGAGGTCTCACAACGAGCACCGACATTCTGGAGTGACATGGAGGAGCGACATTCTGGATTGACATGGAAGATCGACATGGAGGATTAACATGTAGGATCTAAATGGAGGAGTGACATGGAGGGTTGACATGGAGGAGCGATATGGAGGATCGACAAGGAGGAGCAATATTGAGGAGCAACGTGGTGGACTGACATGAAGTAGTGATATGGAAGACAGGGAGGAGTGACATGGAGGGTCGACATGGAGGAGTGACATGGAGGAGGAATATGGAGGAGTGACATTCTGGAGTGACATTCAGGAGGAACATTCTGGAGTGACATGGAGGTATCGACATTGAGTAGTGACATGAAGGAGCAACATGGAGGATTGACATGAAGGAGTGATATGGAGGAGCAAGGAGGAGCAACATGAAGGATCTACATGGAGGAGCAACATAGGGGAGTGACATGGAAAACATGGAGCAGTGAAATGGGGGAGCAACATCGAGGATCGACATGGAGGATCGACATGAAGCAGTAACATGGAGGAATGACATTGAGGATCGACATTCTAGAGTGACATGGAGGAGATACATGGGGGAGTGACTTGGAAGACATCGAGGAGTGACATGGAGGAGCTACATGGAGGATAGACATGAAGGAGCGACATGGAGCAGTGATATGAGAGTGTGACATGGAAGAGCGACATGGAGGATCGACATGTAGGAGTGACATGGAGGATCGACATTGAGCAGTGACATGGAGGAGTGACAAAGAGGAGCGACATGGAGTAGTGATATGGAGTAGTGACATTTTGGAGGGACATTCTGGAGGGACATTCTGGAGTGACATTGATGAGAGATATGGAGGATTCACATAGAGGAGTAACATGAAGGATCTACATGGAGGAGCAACATAGGGGAGTGACATGGAAAACATGGAGCAGTGAAATGGAGGAGCAACATCGAGGATCGACATGGAGGATCGACATGAAGCAGTAACATGGATGAATGACATTGAGGATCGACATTCTAGAGTGACATGGAGGAGATACATAGGGGAGTGACTTGGATGACATGGAGGAGTGACATGGAGGAGCTACATGGAGCAGTGATATGAGAGTGTGACATGGAAGAGCGACATGGAGGATCGACATGTAGGAGTGACATGGAGGAACGACATGGAGGAGTGACATGGAGGAGTGATATGGAAGACAGGTAGGAGTGACATGGAGGAGCGACATTCTGGACTGACATTCTGGAGTGACATTGATGAGCTACATGGAGGAGGTACATAGGGGAGTGACATGGAAGACATGGAGGAGTGAAATGGGGGAGTGACATGGAAAATGGGGAGGATTGACCTGTAGGAGCAAAATGGAGGTGTTAAATTGAGGATGGACATGGAGAAGTGATATGGAGGAGTGACATTCTGGAGAGGCATTCTGGTTCGACATGGAGGAGTGACATGGAGGATCGACATTGAGCAGTGACATGGAGGAGTGACAAAGAGGAGCGACATGGAGTAGTGATATGGAGTAGTGACATTTTGGAGGGACATTCTGGAGGGACATTCTGGAGTGACATTGATGAGAGATATGGAGGATTCACATAGAGGAGTAACATGAAGGATCTACATGGAGGAGCAACATAGGGGAGTGACATGGAAAACATGGAGCAGTGAAATGGAGGAGCAACATCGAGGATCGACATGGAGGATCGACATGAAGCAGTAACATGGATGAATGACATTGAGGATCGACATTCTAGAGTGACATGGAGGAGATACATAGGGGAGTGACTTGGAAGACATGGAGGAGTGACATGGAGGAGCTACATGGAGCAGTGATATGAGAGTGTGACATGGAAGAGCGACATGGAGGATCGACATGTAGGAGTGACATGGAAGAGCGACATGGAAGATCGACATGAAGGAGTGACATGGAGGAGCTACATGGAAGAGCGACATGGAGGATCGACATGGAGGAGTGACATGGAAGAGCGACATGGAAGAGCGACATGGAGGAGCTACATGGAGGTGCGACATCACAGAGCGACATGGAGGTCTGATAACGAGGAGGGACAGGGTGGAGCGACATCCTGGAGTGACATGTAAGATCGACATGGAGGAGTAACAAGTAGGATCTAAATGGAGGAATGACATGGAAGAGCAATATTGAGGAGCAACGTGGAGGACTGATATGAAGTAGTGATATGGAAGACAGGGAGTAGTGACATGGAGGAGGAATATGGAGGAATGACATTCTGGAGTGACATTCAGGAGGAACATTCTGGAGTGACATGGAGGTATCGACATTGAGTAGTGACATGAAGGAGCAACATGAAGGATTGACATAGAGGTGTAACATGAAGGATCTGCATGGAGGAGCTACATGGAGGAGGTACATGGGGGAGTGAAATGGAAGACATGGAGGAGTGACATGGTGGAGAAACATGGAGGATCGAATTGGAGGATCGACATGGAGCAGTGACATAAAGGATTGACATGGAAGTGTGACATGGAAGAGTGACATGGAGGATCGACATGGAGGAGTGACATGGAGGAGCGAACTGGAGGAGTTACATGGAGGAGTGACGTGGAAGACAGGGAGGAATGACATGGAGGAGCGTAAAAGAGGATCGACATGGAGCAGTGACATGGGGGAGGGACATGGAGGATTAACAATCTGGAGTTAAATTCATGAGTGACATTCTGGAGTGACATGGAGGAGCGACATTCTGTAGTGACATGGAGGAATGACATGAAGGAGTGATATGGAGAAGCAAGGAGAAGCGACACTGATGATCGATATAAATAAGTTACATGGAGGAGCGACACATTGGAGTGACATGGAAGATATGGAGCAGTGAAATGGAGGAGCAACATCTAGGATCGACATGGAGGATCGACATGAAGCAGTGACATGGAGGAGTGACATTGAGAATCGACATGGAGGAATGACATGGAGGATCGACATGGAGGAGCGACATTGGAGGTCTCACAACGAGCAGCGACATTCTGGAGTGACATGGAGGAGCGACATTCTGGATTGACATGGAAGATCGACATGGAGGATTAACATGTAGGATCTAAATGGAGGAGCGATATGGAGGATCGACAAGGAGGAGCAATATTGAGGAGCAACGGGGAGGACTGACATGAAGTAGTGATATGGAAGACAGGGAGGAGTGACATGGAGGGTCGACATGGAGGATTGACATGAAGGAGTGATATGGAGGAGCAAGGAGGAGCAACATGAAGGATCTACATGGAGGAGCAACATAGGGGAGTGACATGGAAAACATGGAGCAGTGAAATGGAGGAGCAACATCGAGGATCGACATGGAGGATCGACATGAAGCAGTAACATGGAGGAATGACATTGAGGATCGACATTCTAGAGTGACATGGAGGAGATACATGGGAGAGTGACTTGGAAGACATCGAGGAGTGACATGGAGGAGCTACATGGAGGATAGACATGAAGGAGAGACATGGAGCAGTGATATGAGAGTGTGACATGGAAGAGCGACATGGAGGATCGACATGTAGGAGTGACATGGAGGAACGACATGGAGTAGTGACATGGAGGAGTGATATGGAAGACAGGTAGGAGTGACATGGAGGAGCGACATTCTGGACTGACATTCTGGAGTGACATTGATGAGCTACATGGAGGAGGTACATAGGGGAGTGACATGGAAGACATGGAGGAGTGAAATGGGGTAGTGACATGGAAAATGGGGAGGATTGACCTGTAGGAGCAAAATGGATGTGTTAAACTCAGGATGGACATGGAGAAGTGATATGGAGGAGGGACATGGAGGAGTGACATTCTGGAGAGGCATTCTGGTTTGACATGGAGGAGTGACACGGAGGAGCAACATTCCCAAGTGACATGGAGGAGTTTTATGGATGAGCAATTAGGAGCGAAATGGAGGATCAAACCGGAGGAGTGACATGGAAGACAAGGAGTGACATGGAGGATTGACATTGAGTAGTGACTTGGAGTTGTGACAAGGAGGAGTGACATGAAGGAGTAAGAAGGAGGAGCGACATGGAGGAGTGAAATGGAGGACCGACATTCTGGAATGACATGGAGAAGGGGCGTGTGACATGGAGGAGATACATTGAGGAGTGATATGGAGGAGCAGGGACGAGAGACATAGATGATCGACATGGAAAAGTCACATGGAGGAGTGTCAGGAGTGACATGGAACACATGGTGGAGTGACATTGAAGATCGACATTGAGGATCGAAATGGAGGATCGACATGAAACAGTGACATGGAGGAGTGACATGAAAGTGTGACATGGAGGAGTGACATGGAGGATCGACATGGAGGAGTGACATGGGGGAGCGACATGGAGGAGTGACATTCTAGAGTTAAATTCTGGCTTGACATTCTGGATTGACATGGAGGAGCAACATTCCCAAGTGACATGGAGGAGTTTTATGGATGAGCAATTAGGAGCGACATGGAGGATCGAACCGGAGGAGTGACATGGAAGACATGGAGTGACATGGAGGATTGACATTGAGAAGTGACTTGGAGTTGTGACATGAAGGAGTAAGAAGGAGGAGCGACATGGAGGAGTGACATGGAGGATCGACATTCTGGAATGACATGGAGAAGCGGCATTCTGGTGCGACATGGAGGAGATACATGGAGGAGTGATATGGAGGAGCAGGGACGAGAGACATAGAGGATCGACATGGAAAAGTCACATGGAGGAGCGACATGGCGGAGTGACATGGAAGAGTAACATGGAGGCTTGACGTGGAAGACAGGGATTAGTGACATTGAGGAGCGAAATAGAGGATCAACATGAAGGAGTGACATGGAGGAGGGACATGGAGGAGTGGCATTCTGGAGTGACATTCTTGAGGGACATTCTGGAATGACATGGAGGAGCGACATGGAGGAGGGACATGGAGGAGTAACATTCTGGAATTAATTTCTGGAGTGACATGGAGGAGCGACATTCTTGAGTGACATGGAGGAGCGACATATAGCATTGACATGGAGGAGTATCAAGGTTGATCGACATGGAGAAGTGACATGGAGGAGTGACATGGTAGAGATGGAGGAGTGACATGGAGGATCGACATGGAGGAGCGACATAGAGGTTTGACATGGAGGCGTATCAAGGTTGATCGACATGGAGAAGTAACATGGAGGAGTGACATGGTAGAGATGGAGGATCGACATGGAAGAGTGACATTCTGGAGTTATATCTGGATTGACATGGAGGAGTGACATTCTAGAGTTACATGGAGAAGTGACATGGTGGAGGGATATGGATGAGCAAGGAAGAGCGACATGGAGGATCAACATGTGTCGACATGGAACACATGGAGGAGTGACATGGAGGATCGATGTGGAGGAGTAACAAGGAGGAGCGACATGGAGGATCGACATAGAAGATTAATTTGAAATTTGACAGACATGTGCTGCTGAATATGATCTAAAAAAAAGTCTCTTGGACCACGAAAGTCCACCAACTAAATTTTCCGCCATGTTGAATTTTTTGAAAAACACATTTTTGACATCTCCTCCTAAGCCGTAGGTCTGATTGCTGGCATATTTTCTGCGAATCATTATTGGACCAGGCTCATCAAAGACCAGGCTCATAAAGCTTGTTGATATGTTATTGTGTTGTGAAGATCTTGACCAATTCATTTTTAAGGGGCGGGCTCAGCACGTCAATACACCTAACTTCACAAGCCTTTGGCCCATCATCTCCAAATTTGCAGCATATGTTCACAAGAGTAGCGGGAACATCTGCTGAAAGTTTCATTCAAATCGACCATTAGAGGGGCGCTTTGAGCGATATGCCGCTTGCGCCTTTAATTCATTTTAAATTGATATAACTATGTGGATGTGCAAATATGTTTAATATATTTCATGTTTATTCTTTTACAATGTAATTGTAACCTGTGTTGAAATGTACCACTATACAATCACAATGTAAAACTCCAGTTTTCATCAATAAGCAAAAGAATGCATTTCTCCTCCAGAAACACTGAGAAGTGGATTTATATGAAAAATGTGAAATTTCTTCACAGAAAAATATTTCTTGCTTTGGAAACACACAAAAAAGGATAAATATGAAAGGGAACACAGTTTCAAAATATAATATTATAGTTTTGGACTTCAGGCATCAAACTGTCAGTCTGAGCTGAATTTCATGTAAAACGCTAGTTTTCATCACTAAACTCGCTTAATATGTCTTTCTCATGCAAAACCACTCAGAAACGCATTTCCCCTCAAGAAACACTGAAAAGTGCGTTTATATGAAGAATATGTGATTTATTTACAGAAACACATCTGTTATACTGGAAACACACAAAAAAGAGACAGAATATGAAAAGAATCATTGTTTTCTCAATCTTTACATTAGAATTCGCTTCCAAGTATCAAATCTTTATTCTGAGCTCAGTTCTATGCAAAACTCTTGTTTTCATCACTAAACTCGCTTAATATGTCTTTCTCATGCAAAACCACTCAGAAACGCATTTCTCCTCAAGAAACACTGAAAAGTGCGTTTATATGAAGAATATGTGATTTATCTACAGAAACACATCTGTTATACTGGAAACATGCAAAAAAGAGACAGAATATGAAAAGAATCATTGTTTTCTCAAACTTTACATTAGAATTCGCTTCCAAGTATCAAATCTTTATTCTGAGCTCAGTTCTATGCAAAACTCTTGTTTTCATCACTAAACTCGCTTAATATGTCTTTCTCATGCAAAACCACTCAGAAACGCATTTCTCCTCAAAAAACACTGAAAAGTGCGTTTATATGAAGAATATGTGATTTATCTACAGAAACACATCTGTTATACTGGAAACATGCAAAAAAGAGACAGAATATGAAAAGAATCATTGTTTTCTCAAACTTTACATTAGAATTCGCTTCCAAGTATCAAATCTTCATTCTGAGCTCAGTTCTATGCAAAACTCTTGTTTTCATCACTAAACTCGCTTAATATGTCTTCCTCATGCAAAACCACTCAGAAACGCATTTCTCCTCAAGAAATACTGAAAAGTGCGTTTATATGAAGAATATGTGATTTATTTACAGAAACACATCTGTTATACTGGAAACATACAAAAAAGAGACAGAATATGAAAAGAATCATTGTTTTCTCAATCTTTACATTAGAATTCGCTTCCAAGTATCAAATCTTTATTCTGAGCTCAGTTCTATGCAAAACTCTTGTTTTCATCACTAAACTCGCTTAATATGTCTTTCTCATGCAAAATCACTCAGAAACGCATTTCTCCTCAAGAAACACTGAAAAGTGCGTTTATATGAAGAATATGTGATTTATCTACAGAAACACATCTGTTATACTGGAAACATGCAAAAAAGAGACAGAATATGAAAAGAATCATTGTTTTCTCAAACTTTACATTAGAATTCGCTTCCAAGTATCAAATCTTCATTCTGAGCTCAATTCTATGCAAAACTCTTGTTTTCATCATTAAACTCGCTTAAAATGTCTTTCTCATGCAAAACCACTCAGGAACGCATTTCTCCTCAAGAAACACTAAAACGTCCGTTTATATGAAGAATATGTGATTTAATTACAGAAACACATCTGTACTGAAAAGTGCTGAAAAGTGATTAATTTTCAGTTCATTTTTTCAGTAAGTAAATCTCTTATATTGGACATACAAAACAGGATGAAAATGAAAGGGAATATATTTTTACATTTTTTTTTACATAATAGTTGGCCTTTCTGCATTAAACCTTCACACTGACCTCATTTCCATGTTTAACTTTAGTTTTCATCACTAAACTTGCTTAAACTGTTTTTAAAAAAATCCATTGTATGCTCTGTCGAAAAATTTCTTGGGAAAAAAAGTCAAAGTATAGTATTTCAAACTATTTTCTACTATTACTTCTACTATGTATTTTGATTTTTTTTTTTTTTTAAAAAGTCATACTATATTGTATATCGAAAGATTTCATGAAAATAATTCATAGCAAAAATGAATTGTATAACAAGTCGAACAAAGTTAATCTATATCTTGTCGAAAAATTTCATGAAAAAAATTAATTGTATAATAAATCGAAAAATGTCGAAAAAAAAAGTCGAAAAAATTCATTGTATAAAATATCGAAAAAAAAAATTACCGTATAAGATGTCGAAAATTTTGTTGAAGACAAGTCAAAGTATAGTTTTTCAAAAAATGTCATGAAAAAAAAGTTATAGTATAGCATTTTGAAATTTTTGGGAAAAAAATGTGTCAGCGACATTGAAGATCGACATGGAGGAGCGACATTGAGGTCTCACAACGAGCAGCGACATTCTGGAGTGACATGGAGGAGCGACATTCTGGAGTGACATGGAAGATCGACATGGAAGATTAACATGTAGGATCTAAATGGAGGAGTGACATGGAGGGTTGACATGGAGAAGCGATATGGAGAATCGACAAGGAGGAGCAATATTGAGGAGCAACATGGAGGACTGACATGAAGTAGTGATATGGAAGACAGGGAGGAGTGACATGGAGGGTCGACATGGAGGAGTGACATGGAGGAGGAAAATGGAGGAGTGACATTTTGGAGTGACATTCAGGAGGAACATTCTGGAGTGACATGGAGGTATCGACATAGAGGTGTAACATGAAGGATCTGCATGGAGGAGCTACATGGAGGAGGTACATGGGGGAGTGAAATGGAAGACATGGAGGAGTGACATGGTGGAGAAACATGGAGGATCGAATTGGAGGAGTGACATGGAGTGACATGATCGAGTGACCTGGAAGACAGGGAGGAATGACATGGAGGAGCGCAAAAGAGGATCGACATGGAGCAGTGACATGGAGGAGGGACATGGAGGATTAACAATCTGGAGTTAAATTCATGAGTAACATTCTGGAGTGACATGGAGGAATGACATGAAGGAGTGACATGGAGGAGCAAGGAGGAGCGACACTGAGGATCGATATGAATAAGTTACATGGAGGAGCGACACATTGGAGTGACATGGAAGATATGGAGGAGTGACAGGAGGAGCAACATGGAGGTGCGACATCACGGAGCGACAAGGAGGACTGCGGTCTGACAACGAGGAGGTACATTCTGGAGGGACAGGGTGGAGCGATATTCTGGAGTGACATTCTGGAGTGACAATCTGGAGTGACATTGATGAGAGATATGGAGATTGACATAAAGGCGTAACATCAGTTAGGAGTTAACATCAGGAGTAACAGTAGATCTACATGGAGGAGCTATATAGAGGAGGTACAAGGGGGGAATGACATGGAAGACATGGAGGACTGACATGGTAGAACAACATTGAGGATCGAATTGGAGGATTGACATGTAGCAGTGACATGGAATTGTGACATGGAGGTGTGACATAGAGGAGTGACGTGGAAGAAAGGGAGGAGTGACAAGGAGGAGCGACATGGAGGAGCGAAGTAGAGGATCGACATGGAGGAGTGACTTGGAGGAGCGACATTCTGGAGTGACATGGAGGAGTGAAATGGAGGAGCAACATGGAATATCAACATGAAGGAGTGACATGGAAGATCGACATGAAGGAGTGACATGGAGGAGCGACATGGAAGAGCGACATGGAGGAGCGACATGGAGAGACAGGGTGGAGCGACATTCTGGAGTGACATGGAGGAGCGACATTCTGGAGTGACATGTAAGATCGACATGGAAGAGTGACATGAAGGATCTACAATGAGGAGCAACATGGAGGACTGATATGGAGGATCAAAATGGAGGAGTAGACATGGAGTATTGACAAGGAGGACTTACATGGAGGAGTGACATCCTACAGTTAAATTCTGTAGTGAAATTCTGGAGTGATATGTAGGATCTACATGGAGGATTGACATGGAAGATCGACATGGAGGATCGACGTGTAGGAGTGACATTCTGGAGTTAAATTTGGTTGACATGGAGGAGCGACATTCTGGAGTGATATGGAAGACATGGAGGAGTGACATGGAAGTGTGACAGGGAGGAGTGACATGGAGGATCGACATGGAGGAGTGACATGGGGGAGCGACATGGTGGACTGACTTGGAGGAGTGACATGTAGGTTGACATGGAGGAGTGACGTGGAAGACAGGTAGGAATGACATGGAGGAGCGCAATAGAGGATCGACATGGAGCACATTGGAGGAGTGAAATGGAGGAGCGACATGGAGGATCGACATGCAGGAGTGACATGGAGGATCGAAATTGAGGAATGTAATGGAGAAGCGACATGGAGGATTGACATTGAGGAGTGGAATGGAGGAGCGACATGGAGGAGCGAAATAGAGGATCGACATGGAGGAGTGACTTGGAGGAGCGACATTCTGGAGTGACATGGAGGAGTGAAATGGAGGAGCGACATGGAAGATCGACATGAAGGAGTGACATGGAAGAGCGACATGGAAGATCGACATGAAGGAGTGACATTGGAGGAGCGACATGGAAGAGCGACATGGAGGATCGACATGGAGGAGTGACATGGAAGAGCGACATGGAACAGCGACATGGAGGAGCTACATGGAGGTGCGACATCACGGAGCGACATGGAGGTCTGACAACGAGGAGGGACAGGGTGGAGCGACATTCTGGAGTGACATGGAGGAGCGACATTCTGGAGTGACATGTAAGATCGACATGGAGGAGTAACAAGTTGGATCTAAATGGAGGAGTGACATGGAGGATTGACATGGAAGAGCAATATTGAGGAGCAACGTGGAGGACTGACATGAAGTAGTGATATGGAAGACAGGGAGGAGTGACATGGAGGAGGAATATGGAGGAGTGACATTCTGGAGTGACATTCAGGAGGGACATTCTGGAGTGACATTCTGGAGTGACATTGATGAGAGATATGAAGGATTGACATAGAGGAGTAACATGAAGGATCTACATGGAGGAGCAACATAGGGGAGTGACATGGAAAACATGGATCAGTGAAATGGAGGAGCAACATCGAGGATCGACATGAAGCAGTGACATGGAGGAGTGATATTGAAGATCGACATGGCGGAATGACATGGGGGATCGACATGGAGGAGCGACATTGAGGATTGACTATGAGGAGCGACATTGAGGAGCTACATGGAGGAGCTACATGGAGGAGCGACATTGGAGGTCACACAACGAGCAGCGACATTCTGGAGTGACATGGAGGAGCGACATTCTGGATTGACATGGAAGATCGACATTGACCAGTGACATGGAGGAGTGACAAAGAGGAGCGACATGGAGGAGTGATAAGAAGGAGTGACATTTTGGAAGGACATTCTGGAGGGACATTCTGGAGTGACATTCTGGAGTAACATTGATGAGAGATATGGAGGATTGACATAGAGGAGTAACATGAAGGATCTACATGGAGGAGCAACATAGGGGAGTAACATGGAAAACATGGATCAGTGAAATGGAGGAGCAACATCGAGGATCGACATGAAGCAGTGACATGGAGGAGTGATATTGAGGATCGACATGGAGGAATGACATGGAGGATCGACATGGAGGAGCGACATTGAGGATCGACTATGAGGAGCGACATTGAGGAGCTACATGGAGGAGCTACATGGAGGAGCGACATTGGAGGTCACACAACGAGCAGCGACATTCTGGAGTGACATGGAGGACCGACATTCTGGATTGACATGGAAGATCGACATGGAGGATTAACATGTAGGATCTAAATGGAGGAGTGACATGGAGGGTTGAAGTGGAGGGTTGACATGGAGGATCGACAAGGAGGAGCAATATTGAGGAGCAACGTGGAGGACTGACATGAAGTAGTGATATGGAAGACAGGGAGGAATGACATGGATGTCGACATGGAGGAGTGACATGGAGGAGGAAAATGGAGGAGTGACATTTTGGAGTGACATGGAGGAGTGACAAGGAAGAGTGACAAGGAGGAGAAACATGAAGGATTAACACGGAGGAGCGACATGGAGGATCAACATGGAGGAGTGACATGGAGGAGTGACATGGGGGTGTAAAATAGCAGATCGACATGGAGGAGTGACATGGAGGAGGGACATGGTGGAGTGATATTCTGGAGTAACATTCTGGAGGGAAATTCTGGAGGAGTGACGTGGAAGACAGGGAGGAATGACATGGAGGAATGCAAAAGAGGATCGACATGGAGCAGTGACATGGGGGAGGGACATGGAGGATTAACAATCTGGATTTAAATTCATGAGTGACATTCTGGAGTGACATGGAGGAGCGACATTCTGAAGTGACATGGAGGAATGACATGAAGGAGTGATATGGAGGAGCAAGGAGAAGCGACTCTGATGATCGATATGAATAAGTTACATGGAGGAGCGACACATAGGAGTGACATGGAAGATATGGAGGAGTGACATGGAGGAGCAACATGGAGTATCAACATGGAGGAGTGACATTGAGGAGCTACATGGAGGTGCGACATCACGGAGCAACTTGGAGGTCTGACAACGAGGAGGTACATTCTGGAGGGAGAGGGTGGAGCGACATTCTGGAGTGACATGAAGGAGCGACATTCTTGAGTGACATTGATGAGAGTTATGGAGGATTGACATAAAGGAGTAACATTAGTTAGGAGTTAACATCAGGAATAACAGTAGATCTACATGGGGGAATGACATGGAAGACATGGAGGCGTGACATGGTAGAACGACATTGAGGATCGAAATGGAGGATTGACATGTAGCAGTGACATGGAGGAATGAAAAGGAGGAGCGACATGGAGGAGTAAGAAGGAGGAGCAACATCGAGCAGTGACATGGAGGTGTGACATATAGGATCAACATGGAGGAGTGACATGGAGGAGCGACATGGCGGAGTGACATGGAGGAGTGACATGTAGTATTGACATGGAGGAGTTACATAGAGGAGTGACATGGAAGAAAGGGAGGAGAGACAAGGAGGAGCGACATGGAGGAGCGAAATTGAGGATCGACATTGAGGAGTGAAATGGAGGAGCGACATGGAGGATAGACATGGATGAGTGACATGGAGGATCGACATTGAGGAGTGGAATGGAGGAGCGACATTGAGGATCAACAAGGAGGAGCGACATTGAGGAGCAACATGGAGGACTGACATGGAGGATCAATATGGAGGAGTCGACATGGAGTGTTGACAAGGAGGACCTACATGGAGGAGTGACATGGAGGATCGAAATGGAGGATCGACATGAAGCAGTGACATGAAGGAGTGACATTGAGGATCGACATGGAGGAATGACATGGAGGATCGACATGGAGGAGCGACATTGAGGATCGACTATGAGGAGCGACATTGAGGAGCTACATGGAGGAGCTACATGGAGGAGCGACATTGGAGGTCTCACAACGAGCAGCGACATTCTGGAGTGACATGGAGGAGCAACATTCTGGATTGACATGGAAGATCGACATGGAGGATTAACATGTAGGATCTAAATGGAGGAGTGACATGGAGGGTTGACATGGAGGAGCGATATGGAGGATCGACAAGGAGGAGCAATATTGAGGAGCAACGTGGAGGACTGACATGAAGTAGTGATATGGAAGACAGGGAGGAGTGACATGGAGGGTCGACATGGAGGAGTGACATGGAGGAGGAATATGGAGGAGTGACATTCTGGAGTGACATTCAGGAGGAACATTCTGGAGTGACATGGATGTATCGACATTGAGTAGTGACATGGAGGAGTAACAAGAAGGAGCGACACAGAGGAGTGACATGAAGGAGCAACATGGAGGATTGACATAGAGGTGTAACATGAAGGATCTGAATGGAGGAGCTACATGGAGGAGGTACATGGGGGAGTGAAATGGAAGACATGGAGGAGTGACATGGTGGAGAAACATGGAGGATCGAATTGGAGGAGTGACATGGAGGAGCTACATGGAAGAGCGACATGGAGGATCGACATGGAGGAGTGACATGGAAGAGTGACATGGAAGAGCGACATGGAGGAGCTACATGGAGGTGCGACATCACAGAGCGACATGGAGGTCTGACAACGAGGAGGGACAGGGTGGAGCGACATCCTGGAGTGACATGGAGGAGCGACATTCTGGAGTGACATGTAAGATCGACATGGAGGAGTAACAAGTAGGATCTAAATGGAGGAGTGACATGGAGGATTGACATGGAAGAGCAATATTGAGGAGCAACTGATATGAAGTAGTGATATGGAAGACAGGGAGTAGTGACATGGAGGAGGAATATGGAGGAGTGACATTCTGGAGTGACATTCAGGAGGAACATTCTGGAGTGACAGGGAGGTATCGACATTGAGTAGTGACATGAAGGAGCAACATGGAGGATTGACATAGAGGTGTAACATGAACGATCTGCATGGAGGAGCTACATGGAGGAGGTACATGGGGGAGTGAAATGGAAGACATGGACGAGTGACATGGTGGAGAAACATGGAGGATCGAATTGGAGGATTGACATGTAGCAGTGACATAAAGGATTGACATGGAAGTGTGACATGGAAGAGTGACATGAAGGATCGACATGGAGGAGTGACATGGAGGAGTGACATTCTGGAGTGACATGGAGGAGCGACATTCTGGAGTGACATGGAGGAATGACATGAAGGAGTGATATGGAGGAGCAAGGAGAAGCGACACTGAGGATCGATATGAATAAGTTACATGGAGGAGCGACACATTGGAGTGACATGGTAGATATGGAGGAGTGACATGGAGGAGCAACATGGAGTATCGACATGGATGATCAACATGGCAGAGCGACTAGGGGGAGCTACATGGAGTAGCGACATCACGGAGCGACATGGAGGACTGACATGGAGGAGTGACATGGAGGAGTGATATGGAAGACAGGGAGGAGTGACATGGAGAGTCGACATAGGAGGAGCAACATGGAGGATTGACATAGATTGACAACATGAAGGATCTGCATGGAGGAGTGACATGGAGGAGCGACATGGTGGAGCAACATGGAGGATCTAAATGGAGGAGTGACATGGAGGGTTGACATGGAGGATCGACAAGGAGGAGCAATATTGAGGAGCAACGTGGAGGACTGACATGAAGTAGTGATATGGAAGACAGGGAGGAGTGACATGGAGGGTCGACATGGAGGAGTGACATGGAGGAGGAATATGGAGGAGTGACATTCTGGAGTGACATTCAGGAGGAACATTCTGGAGTGACATGGAGGTATCGACATTGAGTAGTGACATGAAGGAGCAACATGGAGGATTGACATGAAGGAGTGATATGGAAGAGCAAGGAGGAGCAACACTGAGAATCGATATGAATAAGTTACATGGAGGAGCGACACATTGGAGTGACATGGAAGATATGATGTGCGACTTCACAGAGCGACACGGAGGTCTGACAACGAGGAGGTACATTCTGGAGGGAAAGGGTGGAGCGACATGCTGGAGTGACATGGAGGAGCGACATTCTGGAGTGACATGTAAGATCGACATGGAGGAGTAACAAGTAGGATCTAAATGGAGGAGTGACATGGAGAATTGACATTTACGAGCGATATGGAGGATCGACAAGGAGGAGCAACATTGAGGAGCAACATGGAGGACTGACATGGAGGAGCAACATGGCAGAGCGACTAGGGGGAGCTACATGGAGTAGCGACATCACGGAGCGACATGGAGGACTGACATTGAGGAGTGACATGGAGGAGTGATATGGAAGACAGGGAGGAGTGACATGGAGGGTCGACATGTAGGAGGAATATGGAGGAAGGACATTCTGGAGTGACATGGAGGTATCGACATTGAGTAGTGACATGGAGGAGTGACAAGAAGGAGCGACACAGAGGAGTGGCATGGAGGAGCAACATGGAGTATTGACATAGAGGTGTAACATGAAGGATCTGCATGAAGAAGTGACATGGAGGAGCGACATGGTGGAGCAACATGGAGGATCGAAATGGAGGATCGACATGAAACAGTGACATGGAGGAGTGACATGGAAGTGTGACATGGAGGAGTGACATGGAGTAGCGACATGGTGGAGTTACATGGAGAAGTGACATATAGGATTGACATGGAGGAGTTACATGGAGGAGTGACGTGGAAGACAGGGAGGAGTGACATGGAGGAGCTACATGGAGGATCGACATGAAGGAGCGACATGGAGCAGTGATATGAGAGTGTGACATGGAAGAGCGACATGGAGGATCAACATGTAGGAGTGACATGGAGGAACGACATGGAGGAGTGACATGGAGGAGTGACATGGAAGACAGGTAGGAGTGACATGGAGGAGCGACATTCTGGAGTGACATTCTGGAGTGACATTGATGGAGGAGGTACATAGGGGAGTGACATGGAAGACATGGAGGAGTAAAATGGGGGAGTGACATGGAAAATGGGGAGGACTGACATGTAGGAGCAAAATGGAGGTGTTAAATTGAGGATGGACATGGAGAAGTGATATGGAGGAGGGACATGGAGGAGTGACATTCTAGAGTTAAATTCTGGCTTGACATTCTGGATTGACATGGAGAAGCAACATTCCCAAGTGACATGGAGGAGTTTTATGGATGAGCAATTATGGAAGACATGTAAGACATGGAGTGACATGGAGGATTGACATTGAGTAGTGACTTGGAGTTGTGACATGAAGGAGTAAGAAGGAGGAGCGACATGGAGGAGTGACATGGAGTATCGACATTTTGGAATGACATAGAGAAGCGGCATTCTGGTGTGACATGGAGGAGATACATGGAGGAGTGATATGGAGGAGCAGGGACGAGAGACATAGAGGATCGACATGGAAAAGTCACATGGAGGCGTGTCAGGAGTGACATTGAAGATCGACATTGAGGATCGAAATGGAGGATCGACATGAAACAGTGACATGGAGGAGTGACATGGAAGTGTGACATGGAGGAGTGACATGGAGGATCGACATGGAGCAGTGACATGGGGGAGAGACATGGTGGAGTGACTTGGAGGAGTGACATGTAGGTTGACATGGAGGAGTGACATGGTGGAGTGGAGAGACATGGTGGAGTGACTTGGAGGAGTGACATGTAGGTTGACATGGAGGAGTGACGTGGAAGACAGGGAGGAATGACATGGAGGAGCGACATAGAGGATCGACATTGAGGAGTGGAATGGAGGAACGACATGGAAGAGTGACATGGAGGAGCGACATGGAAGAGCGACATGGAGGATCTACATGGAGGAGTGACATCACGAAGCGACATGGAAGACTGACAACGAAGAGGTACATTCTGGAGGAACATGGTAGAGCGACATTCTGGAGTGACATGGAGGAGCGATATTCTGGAGTGACATGGAGGAGCGATATGGAGGATCGACATGGAGGATCGACAAGGAGGAGTGACATTGAGGAACAACATGGAGGAGCGATATAGAGGATTGACATGGAGGAGTATCAAGGTTGATCGACATGGAGAAGTAACATGGAGGAGTGACATGGTAGAGATGGAGAAGTGACATGGAGGAGTGACATGGTAGAGATGGAGGATCGACATGGAAGAGTGACATTCTGGAGATAAATCTGGATTGACATGGAGGAGCGACATTCTAGAGTGACATGGAGAAGTGACATGGTGGAGGGATATGGATGAGCAAGGACGAGCAACATGGAGGATCAACATGTGTCGACATGGATCACATGGAGGAGTGACATGGAGGATCGATGTGGAGGAGTAACAAGGAGGAGCGACATGGAGGATCGACATAGAAGACATCAAGCAGTGACATTCTGGAGTTCAATCTGCAGTGATATTCTGGAGTGACATGGAAGAGCGACATTCTGGAGTGACATGGAATAGCGACATGGTGGAGTGATATCGAAGATTAAGAAGGAGCCACATGGAGGATCGACATGTGTCGACATGGAAGACATGGAGGAGTGACATGGAGGATTGACTTGGAGGATCGACATGGATCAGCGACATGGATCAGCGACATGGAGGATCGACATGGCGGAGTTACATGCAGGACTGACATGGAAGAAAGGGAGGAGTGACATGGAGTGGCGACATGGAGGTGTGAAATAGAGGATCGACAAGGAGGAGGTATATGGAGGAGTAACATTCTGGTGTGACTTTCTGGAGGGACATTCTGGAGTGACATGGAGGTATCGACATGGAGGAGTGACAAGGAGGAGTGAAATAGAGGATCAACATAGAGGATTGCCATGGAGGAGGGACATGGAGGAGTGACGTTCTGGAGTTAAATTCTGGAGAGACATTCTGGAGTGACATGGAGGAGCGGCAATCTGGGGTAACATGGAGGAGATACATGGAGGAGTGATATGGAGGAGCAGGGACGAGAGACATAGAGGATCGACATGGAAAAGTCACATGGAGGAGCAACACGGAGGAGTGACATGGAGGAGCGAAATGGCGGAGTGACATGGAAGAGTAACATGGAGGCTTGACGTGGAAGACAGGGATTAGTGACATTGAGGAGCGAAATAGAGGATCAACATGAAGGAGTGACATGGAGGAGGGACATGGAGGAGTGGCATTTTGGAGTGACATTCTTGAGGGACATTCTGGAGTGACATGGAGGAGCGACATGGGGAAGGAAATGTAGGAGTAACATTCTGGAATTAATTTCTGGAGTGACATGGAGGAGCGACATTCTGGAGTGACATGGAGGAGCGACATTGAAGATCGACATGGAGGAGTAAAATATTGGATCCACATGGAGGAATGACATGGAGGATCGATATGGAGGAGCGAAATTGAGGATCGACAATGAGGAGCGACATTGAGGAGCGACATTGAGGAGCGACATGGAGGAGCGACATGGAGGTCTCACAATGAGGAGCGGAAACATCTGCTGAAAGTTTCATTCAAATCGGCCACTAGAGGGGCGCTTTGAGCGATATGCCGCTTGCGCCTTTAATTCATTTTATATTGATATAACTATGTGGATGTGCAAATATGTTTTATATATTTCATGTTTATTCTTTTACAATGTATTTGTAACCTGTGTTGAAATGTGCCACTATACGATCACAATGTAAAACTCTCGTTTTCATCACTAAGCCAAAGAATGCATTTCTCCTCCAGAAACACTGAAAAGTGGATTCATATGAAAAATGTGAAATTTCTTCACAGAAAAATATTTCTTGCTTTGGAAACACACAAAAAAAAGGATAAATATGAAAGGGAACACAGTTTTCCAAAATATAATATTATAGTTTTGGACTCCAGGCATCAAACTGTCAGTCTGAGCTGAATTTCATGTAAAACGCTAGTTTTCACACTAAACTCGCTTAATATGTCTTTCTCATGCAAAACCACTCAGAAACGCATTTCTCCTCAAGAAACACTGAAAAGTGCGTTTATAGGAAGAATATGTGATTTATTTACAGAAACACATCTGTTATAATGGAAACATACAAAAAAGAGACTGAATATGAAAAGAAACATTGTTTTCTCAAATTTTACATTAGAATTCGCTTCCAAGTATCAAATCTTCATTCTGAGCTCAATTCTATGCAAAACTCTTGTTTTCATCACTAAACTCGCTTAATATGTCTTTCTCATGCAAAACCACTCAGGAACGCATTTCTCCTCAAGAAACACTGAAACGTGCGTTTATATGAAGAATATGTGATTTATTTACAGAAACACATCTGTTATACTGGAAACATAGAAAAAAGAGACAGAATATGAAAAGAAACATTGTTTTCTCAAATTTTACATTAGAATTCTCTTCCAACGATCAAATCTTCATTCTGAGCTCAATTCTATTAAAAACTCTTGTTTTCATCACTAAACTCGCTTAATATGTCTTTCTCATGCAAAACCACTCAGAAACGCATTTCTCCTCAAGAAACACTGAAAAGTTCGTTTATAGGAAGAATATGTGATTTATTTACAGAAACACATCTGTTATAATGGAAACATACAAAAAAGAGACTGAATATGAAAAGAAACATTATTTTCTCAAATTTTACATTAGAATTCGCTTCCAAGTATCAAATCTTCATTCTGAGCTCAATTCTATGCAAAACTCTTGTTTTCATCACTAAACTCGCTTAATATGTCTTTCTCATGCAAAACCACTCAGGAAAGCATTTCTCCTCAAGAAACAATGAAAAGTGCGTTTATATGAAAATGATTTGATGAATTTTGTTGAAGACAAGTCAAAGTATAGTTTTTCAAAAAATTTCATGAAAAAAAGTTATAGTATAGCATTTTGAAATTTTTGGGAAAAAAATACAATATTGTATATGTCAGCGACACTGAAGATCGACATGGAGGAGCGACATTGAGGTCTCACAACGAGCACCGACATTCTGGAGTGACATGGAGGAGCGACATTCTGGATTGACATGGAAGATCGACATGGAGGATTAACATGTAGGATCTAAAAGGAGGAGTGACATGGAGGGTTGACATGGAGAAGCGATTTGGAGGATCGACAAGGAGGAGCAATATTGAGGAGCAAGATGGAGGACTGACATGAAGTAGTGATATGGAAGACAGGGAGGAGTGACATGGAGGGTCGACATGGAGTAGTGACATGGAGGAGTGACAAGAAGGAGCGATACAGAGGAGTGACATGAAGGAGCAACATGGAGGATTGACATAGAGGTGTAACATGAAGGATCTGCATGGAGGAGCTACATGGAGGCGGTACATGGGGGAGTCAAATGGAAGATATGGAGGAGTGACAGGAGGAGCAACATGGAGGTGCGACAAAGAGGTCTGACAACGAGGAGGAACAGGGTGGAGCGACATCCTGGAGTGACATGGAGGAGCGACATTCTGGAGTGACATGTAAGATCGACATGGAGGAGTAAGAAGTAGGATCTAAATGGAGGAGTGACATGGAGGCTATTGCTCTTCCATGTCAATACATGGAAGAGCAATATTGAGGAGCAACGTGGAGGACTGATATGAAGTAGTGATATGGAAGACAGGGAGTAGTGACATGGAGGAGGAATATGGAGGAGTGACATTCTGGAGTGACATTCAGGAGGAACATTCTGGAGTGACATGGAGGTATCGACATTGACATGAAGGAGCAACATGAAGGATTGACATAGAGGCATGAAGGATCTGCATGGAGGAGCTACATGGAGGAGGTACATGGGGGAGTGAAATGGAAGACATGGAGGAGTGACATGGTGGAGAAACATGGAGGATCGAATTGGAGGATCGACATGGACCAGTGACATAAAGGATTGACATGGAAGTGTGACATGGAAGAGTGACATGGAGGACCGACATGGAGGAGTGACATGGAGGAGTGACATGGAGGAGAGAACTGGAGGAGTTACATGGAGGAGTGGCGTGGAAGACAGGGAGGAATGACATGGAGGAGCGTAAAAGAGGATCGACATGGAGCAGTGACATGGGGGAGGGACATGGAGGATTAACAATCTGGAGTTAAATTCATGAGTGACATTCTGGAGTGACATGGAGGAGCGACATTCTGGAGTGACATGGAGGAATGACATGAAGGAGTGATATGGAGGAGCAAGGAGAAGCGACACTGAGGATCGATATGAATAAGTTACATGGAGGAGCGACACATTGGAGTGACATGTAAGATATGGAGGAGTGACATGGAGGAGCAACATGGAGTATCGACATGGAGGATCAACATGGCAGAGCGACTAGGGGGAGCTACATGGAGTAGCGACATCACGGAGCGACATGGAGGACTGACATGGAGGAGTGACATGGAGGAGTGATATGGAAGACAGGGAGGAGTGACATGGAGAGTCGACATGGAGGAGCAATATGGAGGAATTACATGGAGAAGTGACATATAGGATTGACATGGAGGAGTTACATGGAGGAGTGACGTGGAAGACAGGGAAGAATGACATGTAGGAGTGACATGGAGGATCGACATTGAGCAGTGACATGGAGGAGTGACAAAGAGGAGCGACATGGAGTAGTGATATGGAGGAGTCACATTTTGGAGGGACATTCTGGAGGGACATTCTGGAGAGACATTGATGAGAGATATGGAGGATTCACATAGAGGAGTAACATGAAGGATGTACATGGAGGAGCAACATAGGGGAGTGACATGGAAAACATGGAGCAGTGAAATGGAGGAGCAACATCGAGGATCGACATGGAGGATCGACATGAAGCAGTAACATGGATGAATGACATTGAGGATCGACATTCTAGAGTGACATGGAGGAGATACATAGGGGAGTGACTTGGAAGACATGGAGGAGTGACATGGAGGAGCTACATGGAGCAGTGATATGAGAGTGTGACATGGAAGAGCGACATGGAGGAGCGACATGGAAGAGCAACATAGGGGAGTGACATGGAAAACATGGAGCAGTGAAATGGAGGAGCAACATCGAGGATCGACATGGAGGATCGACATGTAGGAGTGACATGGAGGAACGACATGGAGGAGTGACATGGAGGAGTGATATGGAAGACATGTAGGAGTGACATGGAGGAGCGACATTCTGGACTGACATTCTGGAGTGACATTGATGAGCTACATGGAGGAGGTACATAGGGGAGTGACATGGAAGACATGGAGGAGTGAAATGGGGGAGTGACATGGAAAATGGGGAGGATTGACCTGTAGGAGCAAAATGGAGGTGTTAAACTCAGGATGGACATGGAGAAGTGATATGGAGGAGGGCCATGGAGGAGTGACATTCTGGAGAGGCATTCTGGTTTGACATGGAGGAGTGACACGGAGGATGGACATAGAGGATTGACATGGAGGAGGGACATGGAGGAGTGACATTCTGGAGTTAAATTCTGGCTTGACATTCTGGATTGACATAGAGGAGCAACATTCCCAAGTGACATGGAGGAGATTTATGGATGAGCAATTAGGAGCGACATGGAGGATCAAACCGGAGGAGTGACATGGAAGACATGGAGTGACATGGAGGATTGACATTGAGTAGTGACTTGGAGTTGTGACAAGGAGGAGTGACATGAAGGAGTAAGAAGGAGGAGCGACATGGAGGAGTGACATGAAGTAGTGATATGGAAGACAGGGAGGAGTGACATGGAGGGTCGACATGGAGGAGTGACATGGAGGAGGAAAATGGAGGAGTGACATTTTGGAGTGACATTCAGGAGGAACATTCTGGAGTGACATGGAGGTATCGACATAGAGGTGTAACATGAAGGATCTGCATGGAGGAGCTACATGGAGGAGGTACATGGGGGAGTGAAATGGAAGACATGGAGGAGTGACATGGTGGAGAAACATGGAGGATCGAATTGGAGGAGTGACATGGAGGAGTGAACTGGAGGAGTTACATGGAGGAGTGACCTGGAAGACAGGGAGGAATGACATGGAGGAGCGCAAAAGAGGATCGACATGGAGCAGTGACATGGAGGAGGGACATGGAGTATTAACAATCTGGAGTTAAATTCATGAGTAACATTCTGGAGTGACATGGAGGAATGACATGAAGGAGTGACATGGAGGAGCAAGGAGGAGCGACACTGAGGATCGATATGAATAAGTTACATGGAGGAGCGACACATTGGAGTGACATGGAAGATATGGAGGAGTGACAGGAGGAGCAACATGGAGGTGCGACATCACGGAGCGAAAAGGAGGACAACGAGGTACATTCTGGAGGGACAGGGTGGAGCAATATTCTGGAGTGACATTCTGGAGTGACAATCTGGAGTGACATTGATGAGAGATATGGAGATTGACATAAAGGCGTAACATCAGTTAGGAGTTAACATCAGGAGTAACAGTAGATCTACATGGAGGAGCTATATAGAGGAGGTACAAGGGGGCAATGACATGGAAGACATGGAGGCCTGACATGGTAGAACAACATTGAGGATCGAAATGGAGGATTGACATGTAGCAGTGACATGGAATAGTGACATGGAGGTGTGACAAATAGGATCAACATGGAGGAGTGACAAGGAGGAGCGACATGGAGGAGCGAAGTAGAGGATCGACATGGAGGAGTGACTTGGAGGAGCGACATTCTGGAGTGACATGGAGGAGTGAAATGGAGGAGCAACATGGAATATCAACATGAAGGAGTGACATGGAAGATCGACATGAAGGAGTGACATGGAGGAGCGACATGGAAGAGCGACATGGAGGAGCGACATGGAGGAGTGACATGGAAGAGCGACATGGAAGATCGACATGTTCCTACATGTCGCTACATGGAGGTGCGACATCACGGAGCGACATGGAGAGACAGGGTGGAGCGACATTCTGGAGTGACATGGAGGAGCGACATTCTGGAGTGACATGTAAGATCGACATGGAAGAGTGACATGGAGGATCTACAATGAGGAGCAACATGGAGGACTGATATGGAGGATCAAAATGGAGGAGTAGACATGGAGTATTGACAAGGAGGACTTACATGGAGGAGTGACATCCTACAGTTAAATTCTGTAGTGAAATTCTGGAGTGATATGTAGGATCTACATGGAGGATTGACATGGAAGATCGACATGGAGGATCGACATGTAGGAGTGATATGGAAGACATGGAGGAGTGACATGGAAGTGTGACAGGGAGGAGTGACATGGAGGATCGACATGGAGGAGTGACATGGGGGAGCGACATGGTGGAGTGACTTGGAGGAGTGACATGTAGGTTGACATGGAGGAGTGACGTGGAAGACAGGTAGGAATGACATGGAGGAGCGCAATAGAGGATCGACATGGAGCACATTGGAGGAGTGAAATGGAGGAGCGACATGGAGGATCGACATGGAGGAGTGACATGGAGGATCGAAATTGAGGAATGTAATGGAGAAGCGACATGGAGGATTGACATTGAGGAGTGGAATGGAGGAGCGACATGGAGGAGCGAAATAGAGGATCGACATGGAGGAGTGACTTGGAGGAGCGACATTCTGGAGTGACATGGAGGAGTGAAATGGAGGAGCGACATGGAAGATCGACATGAAGGAGTGACATGGAAGAGCGACATGGAAGATCGACATGAAGGAGTGACATTGGAGGAGCGACATGGAAGAGCGACATGGAGGATCGACATGGAGGAGTGACATGGAAGAGCGACATGGAACAGCGACATGGAGGAGCTACATGGAGGTGCGACATCACGGAGCGACATGGAGGTCTGACAACGAGGAGGGACAGGGTGGAGCGACATTCTGGAGTGACATGGAGGAGCGACATTCTGGAGTGACATGTAAGATCGACATGGAGGAGTAACAAGTAGGATCTAAATGGAGGAGTGACATGGAGGATTGACATGGAAGAGCAATATTGAGGAGCAACGTGGAGGACTGACATGAAGTTGTGATATGGAAGACAGGGAGGAGTGACATGGAGGAGGAATATGGAGGAGTGACATTCTGGAGTGACATTCAGGAGGAACATTCTGGAGTGACATGGAGGTATCGACATTGAGTAGTGACATGAAGGAGCAACATGGAGGCTTGACATAGAGGATCTGCATGGAGGAGCTACATGGAGGAGGTACATGGGGGAGTGAAATGGAAGACATGGAGGAGTGACATGGTGGAGAAACATGGAGGATCGAATTGGAGGATCGACATGAAGCAGTGACATGGAGGAGCGAACTGGAGGAGTTACATGGAGGAGTGACGTGGAAGACAGGGAGGAATGACATGAAGGAGCGCAAAAGAGGATCGACATGGAGCAGTGACATGGGGGGGACATGGAGGTTTAACAATCTGGAGTTAAATTCATGAGTGACATTCTGGAGTGACATGGAGGAGCGACATTCTGGAGTGACATGGAGGAATGACATGAAGGAGTGATATGGAGGAGCAAGGAGAAGCGACACTGAGGATCGATATGAATAAGTTACATGGAGGAGCGACATATTGGAGTGACATGGAAGATATGGAGGAGTGACATGGAGGAGCAACATGGAGTATCGACATGGAGGACTGACATGGAGGAGTGATATGGAAGACAGGGAGGAGTGACATGGAGGGTCGACATGAAGGAACAACATGGAGGATTGACATAGAGGTGTAACATGAAGGATCTGCATTGAGGAGTGAAACGGAGGAGCGACATGGAGGATAGACATGGAGGAGTGACATGGAGGATCGACATTGAGGAGTGGAATGGAGGAGCGACATGGAAGAATGACATGGAGGATCGACATGGAGGAGCGACATTGAGGATCGACTATGAGGAGCGACATTGAGGAGCTACATGGAGGAGCGACATTGGAGGTCTCACAACGAGCAGCGATATTCTGGAGTGACATGGAGGAGCGACATTCTGGATTGACATGGAAGAACGACATGGAGGATTAACATGTAGGATCTAAATGGAGGAGTGACATGGAGGGTTGACAAGGAGGAGCAATATTGAGGAGCAACGTGGAGGACTGACATGAAGTAGTGATATGGAAGACAGGGAGGAGTGACATGGAGGGTCGATATGGAGGAGTGAAATGGAGGAGGAATATGGAGGAGTGACATTCTGGAGTGACATTCAGGAGGAACATTCTGGAGTGACATGGAGGTATCGACATTGAGTAGTGACATGAAGGAGCAACATGGAGGATTGACATGAAGGAGTGATATGGAGGAGCAAGGAGGATTGACATGAAGGAGTGATATGGAGGAGCAAGGAGGAGCAACACTGAGAATCGATATGAATAAGTTACATGGCGGAGCGACACATTGGAGTGACATGGAAGATATGATGTGCGACTTCACGGAGCGACATGGAGGTCTGACAACGAGGAGGTACGTTCTGGAGGGACAGGGTGGAGCGACATGCTGGAGTGACTTGGAGGAGCGACATTCTGGAGTGACATGTAAGATCGACATGGAGGAGTAACATGTAGGATCTAAATGGAGGAGTGACATGGAGAATTGACATTTAAGAGCGATATGGAGGATCGACAATGAGGAGCAACATTGAGGAGCAACATGGAGGACTGACATGGAGGAGCAACATGGCAGAGCGACTAGGGGGAGCTACATGGAGTAGCGACATCACGGAGCGACATGGAGGACTGACATGGAGGAGTGACATGGAGGAGTGATATGGAAGACAGGGAGGAGTGACATGGAGGGTCGACATGGAGTAGGAATATGGAGGAATGACATTCTGGAGTGACTTGCAGGAGGGACATTCTGGAGTGACATGGAGGTATCGACATTGAGTAGTGACATGGAGGAGTGACAAGAAGGAGCGACACAGAGGAGTGGCATGGAGGAGCAACATGGAGTATTGACATAGAGGTGTAACATGAAGGATCTGCATGGAGGAGTGACATGGAGGAGCGACATGGTGGAGCAACATGGAGGATCGAAATGGAGGATCGACATGAAACAGTGACATGGAGGAGTGACATGGAAGTGTGACATGGAGGAGTGACATGGAGTAGCGACATGGTGGAGTTACATGGAGAAGTAACATATAGGATTGACATGGAGGAGTTACATGGAGGAGTGACGTGGAAGACAGGGAGGAGTGACATGGAGGAGCTACATGGAGGATCGACATGAAGGAGCGACATGGAGCATTGATATGAGAGTGTGACATGGAGGAACGACATGGAGGAGTGACATGGAGGAGTGACATGTAGGAGTGACATGGAGGAGCGACATTCTGGAGTGACATTCTGGAGTGACATTGATGAGCTACATGGAGGAGGTACATAGGGGAGTGACATGGAAGACATGGAGGAGTGAAATGGGGGAGTGACATGGAAAATGGGGAGGATTGACATGTAGGAGCAAAATGGAGGTGTTAAATTGAGGATGGACATGGAGAAGTTATATGGAGGAGGGACATGGAGGAGTGACATTCTGGAGTTAAATTCTGGCTTGACATTCTGGATCGACATGGAGGAGTGACATGGGGGAGCGACATGGTGGAGTGACTTGGAGGAGTGACATGTAGGTTGACATGGAGGAGTGACGTGGAAGACAGGTAGGAATGACATGGAGGAGCGCAATAGAGGATCGACATGGAGCACATTGGAGGAGTGAAATGGAGGAGCGACATGGAGGATCGACATGGAGGAGTGACATGGAGGATCGAAATTGAGGAATGTAATGGAGAAGCGACATGGAGGATTGACATTGAGGAGTGGAATGGAGGAGCGACATGGAGGAGCGAAATAGAGGATCGACATGGAGGAGTGACTTGGAGGAGCGACATTCTGGAGTGACATGGAGGAGTGAAATGGAGGAGCGACATGGAAGATCGACATGAAGGAGTGACATGGAAGAGCGACATGGAAGATCGACATGAAGGAGTGACATTGGAGGAGCGACATGGAAGAGCGACATGGAGGATCGACATGGAGGAGTGACATGGAAGAGCGACATGGAACAGCGACATGGAGGAGCTACATGGAGGTGCGACATCACGGAGCGACATGGAGGTCTGACAACGAGGAGGGACAGGGTGGAGCGACATTCTGGAGTGACATGGAGGAGCGACATTCTGGAGTGACATGTAAGATCGACATGGAGGAGTAACAAGTAGGATCTAAATGGAGGAGTGACATGGAGGATTGACATGGAAGAGCAATATTGAGGAGCAACGTGGAGGACTGACATGAAGTTGTGATATGGAAGACAGGGAGGAGTGACATGGAGGAGGAAT
Source organism: Sebastes schlegelii (assembly GCA_014673565.1). NCBI lineage: Eukaryota > Metazoa > Chordata > Actinopteri > Perciformes > Sebastidae > Sebastes > Sebastes schlegelii. The sequence continues at coordinate 31,154,800 of CM025839.1, forward strand.
ATGGAGGAGTGACATTCTGGAGTGACATTCAGGAGGAACATTCTGGAGTGACATGGAGGTATCGACATTGAGTAGTGACATGAAGGAGCAACATGGAGGCTTGACATAGAGGATCTGCATGGAGGAGCTACATGGAGGAGGTACATGGGGGAGTGAAATGGAAGACATGGAGGAGTGACATGGTGGAGAAACATGGAGGATCGAATTGGAGGATCGACATGAAGCAGTGACATGGAGGAGCGAACTGGAGGAGTTACATGGAGGAGTGACGTGGAAGACAGGGAGGAATGACATGAAGGAGCGCAAAAGAGGATCGACATGGAGCAGTGACATGGGGGGGACATGGAGGTTTAACAATCTGGAGTTAAATTCATGAGTGACATTCTGGAGTGACATGGAGGAGCGACATTCTGGAGTGACATGGAGGAATGACATGAAGGAGTGATATGGAGGAGCAAGGAGAAGCGACACTGAGGATCGATATGAATAAGTTACATGGAGGAGCGACATATTGGAGTGACATGGAAGATATGGAGGAGTGACATGGAGGAGCAACATGGAGTATCGACATGGAGGACTGACATGGAGGAGTGATATGGAAGACAGGGAGGAGTGACATGGAGGGTCGACATGAAGGAACAACATGGAGGATTGACATAGAGGTGTAACATGAAGGATCTGCATTGAGGAGTGAAACGGAGGAGCGACATGGAGGATAGACATGGAGGAGTGACATGGAGGATCGACATTGAGGAGTGGAATGGAGGAGCGACATGGAAGAATGACATGGAGGATCGACATGGAGGAGCGACATTGAGGATCGACTATGAGGAGCGACATTGAGGAGCTACATGGAGGAGCGACATTGGAGGTCTCACAACGAGCAGCGATATTCTGGAGTGACATGGAGGAGCGACATTCTGGATTGACATGGAAGAACGACATGGAGGATTAACATGTAGGATCTAAATGGAGGAGTGACATGGAGGGTTGACAAGGAGGAGCAATATTGAGGAGCAACGTGGAGGACTGACATGAAGTAGTGATATGGAAGACAGGGAGGAGTGACATGGAGGGTCGATATGGAGGAGTGAAATGGAGGAGGAATATGGAGGAGTGACATTCTGGAGTGACATTCAGGAGGAACATTCTGGAGTGACATGGAGGTATCGACATTGAGTAGTGACATGAAGGAGCAACATGGAGGATTGACATGAAGGAGTGATATGGAGGAGCAAGGAGGATTGACATGAAGGAGTGATATGGAGGAGCAAGGAGGAGCAACACTGAGAATCGATATGAATAAGTTACATGGCGGAGCGACACATTGGAGTGACATGGAAGATATGATGTGCGACTTCACGGAGCGACATGGAGGTCTGACAACGAGGAGGTACGTTCTGGAGGGACAGGGTGGAGCGACATGCTGGAGTGACTTGGAGGAGCGACATTCTGGAGTGACATGTAAGATCGACATGGAGGAGTAACATGTAGGATCTAAATGGAGGAGTGACATGGAGAATTGACATTTAAGAGCGATATGGAGGATCGACAATGAGGAGCAACATTGAGGAGCAACATGGAGGACTGACATGGAGGAGCAACATGGCAGAGCGACTAGGGGGAGCTACATGGAGTAGCGACATCACGGAGCGACATGGAGGACTGACATGGAGGAGTGACATGGAGGAGTGATATGGAAGACAGGGAGGAGTGACATGGAGGGTCGACATGGAGTAGGAATATGGAGGAATGACATTCTGGAGTGACTTGCAGGAGGGACATTCTGGAGTGACATGGAGGTATCGACATTGAGTAGTGACATGGAGGAGTGACAAGAAGGAGCGACACAGAGGAGTGGCATGGAGGAGCAACATGGAGTATTGACATAGAGGTGTAACATGAAGGATCTGCATGGAGGAGTGACATGGAGGAGCGACATGGTGGAGCAACATGGAGGATCGAAATGGAGGATCGACATGAAACAGTGACATGGAGGAGTGACATGGAAGTGTGACATGGAGGAGTGACATGGAGTAGCGACATGGTGGAGTTACATGGAGAAGTAACATATAGGATTGACATGGAGGAGTTACATGGAGGAGTGACGTGGAAGACAGGGAGGAGTGACATGGAGGAGCTACATGGAGGATCGACATGAAGGAGCGACATGGAGCATTGATATGAGAGTGTGACATGTAGGAGTGACATGGAGGAGCGACATTCTGGAGTGACATTCTGGAGTGACATTGATGAGCTACATGGAGGAGGTACATAGGGGAGTGACATGGAAGACATGGAGGAGGTGAAATGGGGGAGTGACATGGAAAATAGGGAGGATTGACATGTAGGAGCAAAATGGAGGTGTTAAATTGAGGATGGACATGGAGAAGTTATATGGAGGAGGGACATGGAGGAGTGACATTCTGGAGTTAAATTCTGGCTTGACATTCTGGATTGACATGGAGGAGCAACATTCCCAAGTGACATGGAGGAGTTTTATGGATGAGCAATTAGGAGCGACATGGAGGATCGAACCGGAGGAGTGACATGGAAGACATGGAGTGACATGGAGGATCGACATTGAGTAGTGACTTGGAGTTGTGACAAGGAGGAGTAACATGAAGGAGTAAGAAGGAGGAGCGACATGGAGGAGTGACATGGAGGATCGACATTCTGGAATGACATGGAGAAGCGGCATTCTGGTGTGACAACGAGGAGATACATGGAGGAGTGATATGGAGGAGCAGGGACGAGAGACATAGAGGATCGACATGGAAAAGTCACATGGAGGCGTGTCAGGAGTGACATGGAACACATGGTGGAGTGACATTGAAGATCGACATTGAGGATCGAAATGGAGGATCGACATGAAACAGTGACATGGAGGAGTGACATGGAAGTGTGACATGGAGGAGTGACATGGAGGATCGACATGGAGGATCGACATGGAGGAGCGACATAGAGGATTGACATGGAGGAGTATCAAGGTTGATCGACATGGAGAAGTAACATGGAGGAGTGACATGGTAGAGATGGAGAAGTGACATGGAGGAGTGACATGGTAGAGATGGAGGATCGACATGGAAGAGTGACATTCTGGAGTTAAATCTGGATTGACATGGAGGAGCGACATTCTAGAGTGACATGGAGAAGTGACATGTTGGAGGGATATGGATGAGCAAGGAAGAGGGACATGGAGGATCAACATGTGTCGACATGGAACACATGGAGGAGTGACATGGAGGATCGATGTGGAGGAGTAACAAGGAGGAGCGACATGGAGGATCGACATAGAAGACATCAAGCAGTGACATTCTGGAGTTCAATCTGCAGTGATATTTTGGAGTGACATGGAGGAGCGACATTCTGGAGCGACATTCTGGAGTGAAATGGAGTAGCGACATGGAGGAGTGACATGCTGGAGCAACATGGAGGATAAAAATGTCAGATCGATGTGGAGGAGTAACAAGGAGGAGCGACATAGAGGATCGAAATGGATTTGCGACATCAAGCAGTTACATGGATAAGTGACATTCTGGAGCTAAATCTGGAGTGATATTCTGGAGTGACATGGAAGAGCGACATTCTGGAGTGACATGGAATAGCGACATGGTGGAGTGACATGGAGGATTGACATGGAGGATCGACATGGAGTAGCGACATGGAGGTTCGACATGGCGGAGTTATATGCAGGACTGACATGGAGGAGGGACATGGAGGAGTAACATTCTGGAATTAATTTCTGGAGTGACATGGAGGAGCGACATTCTGGAGTGACATGGAGGAGCGATATTGAACATCGACATGGAGGAGTAAAATATTGGATCCACATGGAGGAATGACATGGAGGATCGATATGGAGGAGCGACATTGAAGATCGACATGGAGGAGTAAAATATTGGATCCACATGGAGGAATGACATGGAGGATCGATATGGAGAAGCGACATTGAGGAGCTTCATGGAGGAGCTACATGGAGGAGCGACATGGTGGTCTCACAACGAGGAGCGACATTCTGGATGAATCTGTTGACCAACAACATTTTCAACTGCAGGTGCTTTGCAGGAAATTGACCATAATTCATTGACCATTAGCAAATCATCATAAATCTTGGTAGATATCTTCAGTTCATGTTTGGGAAGAGGCGTACCAAAGCATTTTCCATTTGACACATAAGGGGCGCCACAAATATCAGAAACTTGTATCGCAAGATCCGGTGGACAGAATTTTATCAAATTTGGTGCACATATTCTGGGGGCAAGTATTAACCAAGATCTATAGTGTCATATTGATCGGTGCATGTGGGCGTGGCCTATTTAGCATTTTATGCAAAATTATGCCTTTGCTCAATTTGCTGGAGCTGGAATGAGCTAGAGACATGAGACTTGGTACCATGATGCCATAATGCTTTCACATAAAAGATGAAAACAATTGGCCACATGGTGGCGCTATAACAATTTTCAAGGCCAGCCCCCTCACACCATAAGTCCTATTATTTTGAAATTTGACAGACATGTGCTGCTGAATGTGATCTAAAAAAAAGTCTCTTGGACCACGAAAGTCCACCATCTAAATTTTCCGCCATGTTGAATTTTTTGAAAAACACATTTTTGACATCTCCTCCTAAACCGTAGGTCTGATTGCTGGCATATTTTCTGCGAATTATAATTGGACCAGGCTCATCAAAGGTTGCATAAAGCTTGTTGATATGTTATTGTGTTGTGAAGATATTGACCAATTCATTTTTAAGGGGCGGGCTCAGCACGTCAATAGATCTAACTTCACAAGCCTTTGGCCCATCATCTCCAAACTTGCAGCATATGTTCACAAGAGTAGCGGAAACATCTGATGAAAGTTTCATTCAAATCGGCCATTAGAGGGGCGCTTTGAGCGATATGCCGCTTGCGGCTTTAATTCATTTTAAATTGATATAACTATGTGGATGTGCAAATATGTTTTATATATTTCATGTTTATTATTTTACAATGTAATTGTAACCTGTGTTGAAATGTACCACTATACGATCACAATGTAAAACTGTAGTTTTCATCACTAAGCCAAAGAATGCATTTGTCCTCCAGAAACACTGAAAAGTGGATTCATATGAAAAATGTGAAATTTCTTCACAGAAAAATATTTCTTGCTTTGGAAACACACAAAAAAAGGATAAATATGAAAGGGAACACAGTTTTCCAAAATATAATATTATAGTTTTGGACTCCAGTCATCAAACTGTCAGTCTGAGCTGAATTCCATGTAAAACGCTAGTTTTCATCACTAAACTCGCTTAATATGTCTTTCTCATGCAAAACCACTCAGAAACGCATTTCTCCTCAAGAAACACTGAAAAGTGCGTTTATATGAAGAATATGTGATTTATTTACAGAAACACATCTGTTATACTGGAAACATACAAAAAAGAGACAGAATATGAAAAGAATCATTGTTTCTCAAAATTTACATTAGAATTCTCTTCCAAGTATCAAATCTTCATTCTGAGCTCAATTCTATGCAAAACTCTTGTTTTCATCACTAAACTCGCTTAATATGTCTTTCTCCTGCAAAACCACTCAGAAACGCATTTCTCCTCAAGAAACACTGAAAAGTGCGTTTATATGAAGAATGTGTGATTTATTTACAGAAACACATCTGTTATACTGGAAACATACAAAAAATAGACAGAATATAAAAAGAATCATTGTTTTCTCAAACTTTACATTAGAATTCTCTTCCAAGTATCAAATCTTCATTCTGAGCTCAATTCTATGCAAAACTCTTGTTTTCATCACTAAACTCGCTTATTATGTCTTTCTCATGCAAAACCACTCAGAAACGCATTTCTCCTCAAGAAACACTGAAAAGTGCGTTTATATGAAGAATATGTGATTTATTTACAGAAACACATCTGTTATACTGGAAACATACAAAAAGAGACAGAATATGAAAAGAAACATTGTTTTCTCAAATTTTATATTAGAATTCGCTTCCAAGTATCAAATCTTCATTCTGAGCTCAATTCTATGCAAAACTCTTGTTTTCATCACTAAACTCGCTTAATATGTCTTTCTTCTGCAAAACCACTCAGAAACGCATTTCTCCTCAAGAAACACTGAAAAGTGCGTTTATATGAAGAATGTGTGATTTATTTACAGAAACACATCTGTTATACTGGAAACATACAAAAAAGAGACAGAATATGAAAAGAATCATTGTTTTCTCAAACTTTACATTAGAATTCTCTTCCAAGTATCAAATCTTCATTCTGAGCTCAATTCTATGCAAAACTCTTGTTTTCATCACTAAACTCAGTTAATATCTCTTTCTCTCCAATAAACCACACAGAAAAGCATTTCTCCTCAAGAAACACTGAAAAGTGCGTTTATATGAAGAATATGTGATTTATTTACAGAAACACATCTGTTATACTGGAAACATACAAAAAAGAGACAGAATATGAAAAGAATCATTGTTTTCTCAAACTTTACATTAGAATTCGCTTCCAAGTATCAAATCTTCATTCTGAGCTCAATTCTATGCAAAACTCTTGTTTTCATCACTAAACTCGCTTAATATGTCTTTCTCATGCAAAACCACTCAGAAACGCATTTCTCCTCAAGAAACACTGAAAAGTGCGTTTATATGAAAATTATTTAATTTTTTCAGTAAGTAAATCTCTTATATTGGAAACATACAAAACAGGATGAAAATGAAAGAGAATATATTTTTACAATTTTTTTACATAATAGTTGGCCTTTCTGCATCAAACCTTCACACTGACCTCAAATCCATTGTATGATATATGTCAAAAGATTTCATGAAAAAAGGCATAGGCATGTCGAAAAAAATCCATGAAATAAATTATATTGTATAATATGTTGAAAAAAAAATAATTAAAAAAAAATGTATCGTATAATATGTCGAAAAATTTCTTGGAAAAAAAGTCAAAGTATAGTATTTCAAAAAATTTCATGAAAAAAAAGTTATAGTATAGCATTTTGAAATTTTTTGGAAAAAAATACAATATTGTATATATCATATGTTGAAAAAATTAATGAAAAAAGTCTAATTCTAATTCAAAGTTTCCAAATTCAGCCCGTGATTCAGCTGCACTCTCCCCGATGAAAAAAGCATACACTTGTAGTGTGCCGCCACATTTTTTGAGTTATTGGTATGAAGCATGCCCCTCGTTTCATTTTCTTCATCTCCAGCATGACAGAAGCCACAGCGCTGGCCGCCATCTCCAGGGCTGGCCCGAAGAGGGGACCTGTCCCGATGGGAGGAACTCTCCTCGTCTGCAGCCTGCGAGGAAGTGGAATGGGTGTCTTCCGATTTGCCACGAGATCCCGCCTTGGCCCTCCCCTTCTCAAACCTTCCACTGCCCCTACATTGTGGAGGCAATGAGTCTGACTCATTGGCCCAAAAAAAAGCCAATAGAAGTTTTTTCAGACTTCTATTGTCCGACATTTTTCAGATCTTTTTTTTCAGACTTTTTTTTCAGACATTTTCAGATCTTTTTTTTCCAAACTTCTTTTGTCCGACATTTTTCAGATATTTTTTTTCAGACTTTTTTTGTCCAACATTTTTCAGATCTTTTTTTCAGATCTTTTTTTTCAGATCTTTTTTTTCAAACATTTTCAGATCTTTTTTTTCGGACAGTTTTTCAAACTTTTTGTCCGACATTTTTCAGATCTTTTTTTCAGATCTTTTTTTTTTTTCAGACTTTTTTTTCAGACATTTTCAGATATTTTTTTTCAGACTTTTTTTTCAGACTTCTTTTGTCCGACATTTGTCCGACATTTTTCAGTCTTCTTTTGTCCAACATTTTTCAGACTTCTTTTGTCCGACATTTTTATGTCTTTTTTTCCAGACTTTTTTTCAGACTTCTTTTTTTCAGACTTCTTTTTTCCGACATTTTTCAGATTTCTTTTGTCCGACATTTTTCAGACTTTTTTTCGGGCTTTTTTTCCAGACTTTTTTTCAGATCTTTTTTTTCGGACAGTTTTTTCAGACTTCATTTGTCCGACATTTTTCAGACTTTTTTTCGGGCTTTTTTTCCAGACTTTTTTTCAGATCTTTTTTTTCGGACAGTTTTTTCAGACTTCTTTTGTCTGATATTTTTCAGAATCTTTTGTCCGACATTTTTCAGACTTTTTTTTGGGCTTTTTTTCAGATTTTTTTTTCGGACAGTTTTTTCAGACTTCTTTTGTCCGACATTTTTCAGACTTTTTTACGGGCTTTTTTTCCAGACTTTTTTTCAGATCTTTTTTTTCGGACAGTTTTTTCAGACTTCTTTTGTCCGACATTTTTCAGACTTTTTTTTGGGCTTTTTTTCCAGCCTTTTTTTCAGATCTTTTTTTTCAGACAGTTTTTTCAGACTTCTTTTGTCCGACATTTTTCAGACTTTTTTCGGGCTTTTTTTCCAGCCTTTTTTTCAGATCTTTTTTTTCAGACAGTGTTTTCAGACTTCTTTTTTCCGACATTTTTCAGATTTCTTTTGTCCGACATTTTTGAGACTTTTTTTCGGGCTTTTTTTCCAGACTTTTTTTCAGATCTTTTTTTTCGGACAGTTTTTTCAGACTTCTTTTGTCTGACATTTTTCAGAATCTTTTGTCCGACATTTTTCAGACTTTTTTTTGGCCTTTTTTTCAGATCTTTTTTTTCGGACTTCTTTTGTCCGACATTTGTCCGACATTTTTCAGTCTTCTTTTGTCCAACATTTTTCAGACTTCTTTTGTCCGACATTTTTATGTCTTTTTTTCCAGACTTTTTTTCAGACTTCTTTTTTTCAGACTTCTTTTTTCCGACATTTTTCAGATTTCTTTTGTCCGACATTTTTCAGACTTTTTTTCGGGCTTTTTTTCAGATCTTTTTTTTCGGGCTTTTTTTCAGATATTTTTTTTCAGACTTTTTTTGTCCAACATTTTTCAGATCTTTTTTTCAGATCTTTTTTTTCAGATCTTTTTTTTCAAACATTTTCAGATCTTTTTTTTCGGACAGTTTTTCAAACTTTTTGTCCGACATTTTTCAGATCTTTTTTTCAGATCTTTTTTTTTTTTCAGACTTTTTTTTCAGACATTTTCAGATATTTTTTTTCAGACTTTTTTTTCAGACTTCTTTTGTCCGACATTTGTCCGACATTTTTCAGTCTTCTTTTGTCCAACATTTTTCAGACTTCTTTTGTCCGACATTTTTATGTCTTTTTTTCCAGACTTTTTTTCAGACTTCTTTTTTTCAGACTTCTTTTTTCCGACATTTTTCAGATTTCTTTTGTCCGACATTTTTCAGACTTTTTTTCGGGCTTTTTTTCAGATCTTTTTTTTCGGGCTTTTTTTCAGATATTTTTTTTCAGACTTTTTTTGTCCAACATTTTTCAGATCTTTTTTTCAGATCTTTTTTTTCAGATCTTTTTTTTCAAACATTTTCAGATCTTTTTTTTCGGACAGTTTTTCAAACTTTTTGTCCGACATTTTTCAGATATTTTTTTCAGATCTTTTTTTTCAGACTTTTTTTTCAGACTTCTTTTGTCCGACATTTGTCCGACATTTTTCAGTCTTCTTTTGTCCAACATTTTTCAGACTTCTTTTGTCCGACATTTTTATGTCTTTTTTTCCAGACTTTTTTTCAGACTTCTTTTTTTCAGACTTCTTTTTTCCGACATTTTTCAGATTTCTTTTGTCCGACATTTTTCAGACTTTTTTTCGGGCTTTTTTTCCAGACTTTTTTTCAGATCTTTTTTTTCGGACAGTTTTTTCAGACTTCATTTGTCCGACATTTTTCAGACTTTTTTTCAGGCTTTTTTTCCAGACTTTTTTTCAGATCTTTTTTTTCGGACAGTTTTTTCAGACTTCTTTTGTCTGATATTTTTCAGAATCTTTTGTCCGACATTTTTCAGACTTTTTTTTGGGCTTTTTTTCAGATTTTTTTTTCGGACAGTTTTTTCAGACTTCTTTTGTCCGACATTTTTCAGACTTTTTTACGGGCTTTTTTTCCAGACTTTTTTTCAGATCTTTTTTTTTTCGGACAGTTTTTTCAGACTTCTTTTGTCTGACATTTTTCAGACTTTTTTTTGAGCTTTTTTTTCCAGCCTTTTTTTCAGATCTTTTTTTTCGGACAGTTTTTTCAGACTTCTTTTGTCCGACATTTTTCAGACTTTTTTCGGGCTTTTTTTCCAGCCTTTTTTTCAGATCTTTTTTTTCAGACAGTGTTTTCAGACTTCTTTTTTCCGACATTTTTCAGATTTCTTTTGTCCGACATTTTTGAGACTTTTTTTCGGGCTTTTTTTCCAGACTTTTTTTCAGATCTTTTTTTTCGGACAGTTTTTTCAGACTTCTTTTGTCTGACATTTTTCAGAATCTTTTGTCCGACATTTTTCAGACTTTTTTTTGGCCTTTTTTTCAGATCTTTTTTTTCGGACTTCTTTTGTCCGACATTTGTCCGACATTTTTCAGTCTTCTTTTGTCCAACATTTTTCAGACTTCTTTTGTCCAACATTTTTATGTCTTTTTTTCAAGACTTTTTTTCAGACTTCTTTTTTTCAGACTTCTTTTTTTCCGACATTTTTTAGATTTCTTTTGTCCGACATTTTTCAGACTTTTTTTCGGGCTTTTTTTCAGATCTTTTTTTTCGGGCTTTTTTTCAGATCTTTTTTTTCGGACAGTTTTTTCAGATTTCTTTTGTCTGACATTTTTCAGACTTTTTTTAGGGGCTTTTTTTTCCAGACTTTTTTTCAGATCTTTTTTTTCGGACAGTTTTTTCAGACTTCTTTTGTCTGACATTTTTCAGACTTTTTTCGGGCTTTTTTCCAGCCTTTTTTTCAGATCTTTTTTTCAGACAGTGTTTTTCAGACTTCTTTTTTCCGTCATTTTTCAGATTCTTTTGTCCGACATTTTTGAGACTTTTTTTCGGGCTTTTTTTCCAGACTTTTTTTCAGATCTTTTTTTTCGGACAGTTTTTTCAGACTTCTTTTGACTGACATTTTTCAAAATCTTTTGTCCGACATTTTTCAGACTTTTTTTTGGCCTTTTTTTCAAATCTTTTTTTCGGACAGTTTTTTCAGACTTCTTTGTCCGACATTTTTCAGACTTTTTTTCGGGCTTTTTTTCAGATCTTTTTTTTCGGACAGTTTTTTCAGACTTCTTTTGTCCGACATTTTTCAGACTTCTTTTGTCCGACATTTTTCAGACTTTTTTTCGGGCTTTTTTTCCAGACTTTTTTCAGATCTTTTTTTTTGGACAGTTTTTTTCAGACTTCTTTTGTCCGACATTTTTCAGACTTTTTTTCGGGCTTTTTTTCCAGACTTTTTTTCAGATCTTTTTTTTCGGACAGTTTTTTCAGACTTCTTTTGTCTGACATTTTTCAGAATCTTTTGTCCGACATTTTTCAGACTTTTTTTCGGGCTTTTTTTCCAGACTTTTTTTCAGATCTTTTTTT